>CM033733.1:46796825-47396825 GCA_019671005.1 Hibiscus mutabilis
TAATTATATATGTTTATGACATATTTTAATAATCATTAATACTGAATTAAGAATAAGTGAAGTAATTTAATTACATTTTTATGTCGAAATAAAAAAAAATTGAACATAGAAATCAAAATATTCATTATAATTTATGTCATTCATGTCAAATTTTTAATTAAAAAATAGTTAACTGCCAAATATGTTACATGTCACAACTTGTGGTTTTTTATTTTTGTTTTTGTACTGAAAGTAACTAATTTGACTAACTGATTGTATTAGTTGATTGTATAAAAGTGTTTGGTAAAATTAAATAATAATTTATATATGTTTGATTATTTAAATAAGCAAAATAACATATAAGGACATGATTATATTTGATACTTGTTTAAATAGTTTATTAGTTATTAGTATTTTGTATCTATTAATTTTAATTATATTATGAAAATAATTTTTAATATAATATTACTAAGCATATTTGAAGAATCTATATATTAATTCATTATTTATATAATTATTTTTAATGCAATTTGATTAATTATTAAATTTAAATGCAAATAAATGTGTGAGAATAAAAAAAGTATTAGTTTACAAATGTCATAATGTAAATACGTAAGGGTCAATAATTAAAATATAAAATGTTAAATTTAGGTTATTTGGAGATTTTTTATAATTGTTAAAGGTAAAAAGGTTTTTATAACTCTAATGCCAAAACTTCTAATTTCAAAAAAACTCATATTAGCAGCTTTTTCAAAATTAGAGATTTCACTCTAATTCTCTATCTCAATCCGCTATTCACCAAACATCTAAATTAGAGGATTTGACCGGTTAAATCTCTAACTTTAGTTCAAACTTTTAATTTTTGCTCAAACCGTTGTCTATCAATTAGGGCCTTAAATTTTAGGGTTTATAGTGTTAGTTTAAAGTTTAAGATTTCTATGTATATGAGTATGGTTAGAGTTTAAGATTTAAGTTTCGGTTTTAGGATTTTAATTTTAAATTTTAACCTAGAAAGTCTTTTTTATGAAAAAACCTAGAAAGTTATGCTCTAGAGATTGCAACATTGAATTGGCAAAGACAAGTCTGGAGTCTGGACCGTATAATTAATGGAATCCGTGAAATTGCGTGCGGAGAAGGACATTTCTAAAAGAGATTTCACGAGGAAAAGGTGAAGTCCGGGTTCTTTTAATTTTACCTACATATTATTATTGAGTGAACAAAATTCAACTTGAATTATTTAAATTATAAATTTATAGATTTAATAAGTCTCAAAAATTTTAAATAAATTTTGAATTATAAAATAAAATTTTCATGTTTGAAAATCTCTCAATTATATCTGATATATATGTATATCACATGTAAAAATGAAAATATATATATGATCTATCATATATAGTTATAGATAGTCATTTAAATTTAAACCAATTAGTACCATAATATTATTAATATTTACAATTAATTTGAATCGAACCACGAAAAACTCGATTTGACTCGACTCAAATTTTATAAAACGACTCGAAAAAATTTCAAAAGTTTGAGTTATAAAATATGACTTGTCAACTCGACTAACACAAACTTTTTTTAACTCGGCTCAACTCAATCAAATATTCACCTATAATTACTATAATTAAATTTAGGGATAACTACATATCTAGTACTTCATCTATTCTTGTGTTACTGTTTTAGTACCTCACCAATTTTTTTGGCAAAATAGTACCTAACGTTACATTTTATTTATATTTTGGTACCTCACCGTTAAAAAATTAACAGCATGCTGATTAAGAGAGAGAAAAGCACACGTGGTAGACTGCCACGTTATTTTTCCTCTCCTAGTCAGCATGTCATGTGTGCTTTTCTTATGAGTTTAGTCAACGTGGCATGCTGACTATGAGAGAAAAAATGATGTGACAGTATGTCGTTAATTTTTTAACGATGGAGTACCAAAATAGAAACAAAACGTAAAGTTAAGTAAATTTTACCAAAAAAAAAAGTGAAGTATTAAAATAATAACGCGAGAATAGGTGGGTACTAAATATATAGTTATCCCTTATATTTATTTGACGGTCTTACACCTTCATATCTCTTTTTTATTTTTTTACATAAAATATTATTTGAATTCGAATCACTAAAAAAAGATAATTTTTAAATAAAATCTAGATTCGAATAACAACATTATAGATAAAATAAATTAGATTAACAATAACTCATAGCATTCAATTTAGATTTCTGAACCAATAAATCGATAATTATTAGAAAGAAGAAAAAACAAATAACTCGTTTTTCTAACGAGAGATTATAAGGACGACGAATAATCAAAAACTCATTGAAGCAGTTAAAAGTTTAGTTTTAACTTACATTTAATTGGAGACAACTTAATAATAGGGCATAGATTTATAGCTCGAATATAATTGGGTAAAATTCCTTTTGAGCTTTTAAATCATCGAACCCATTTACGAAATCTTAATTAAATTCATTTTATTATTTAAAATACATATACATTATTTTAAAAAATATTTTTAGAATTAAATTAAAATAAAATTTGTTATTAATAAAATAATATTAAATATATTACGGCTTTTTTAATTTGGTTTCGATTTTCTGTAAAATATGTACACTCCAAAGTTGTTTCTTGAAATAAATTTTTATTTTTTAGAATTCGATATTTATAGGAGTCGAATTCCTCTGCGATCTTGTCCAAGATTTCTAGAGTTATTAACTTAAACCAAAGTTTTTTATTTAAAAGGTCACAATCAAATAAGCTCTTAAAATTTACTTAAACATTAAAATGTTCATTTGTGATTTTTTAAATAACTTAATTGATCACAATTTTTATATAAAATTTTCATTTTTATCAAAATATAAAAATTCATTTAATTTATAATTCAAATAAAAAATTATACTTTATATGTAAGCAGGGACGGACGCAAAATTTCATGTTAGGGGACAAACCTATAAAATTATAAGGGCACGAACTTATAAAAATTTAAGGGACGATAATAAATTTTCAATTGAAAAATACATAAAAAAATTTAAATCATACATTAATATCAAATTTTTTAGAGGGACGACTCCTGGTTCAGCTCCTCTCTAAGTCCATCCCTGTCTATAAGCTTGTAATGGTAACATCATCATCCCACGTTTAGATCATGTTTCTTTTTTCTTTTTAACAAAGATATGTAAAGGGCAACAACTTTTTCTTTTAATCAAATTTGTTTTTATCGTGTTTTATAATTATTTAGTAAAATCTTCGACTATTTTAAAAGAAGTCTTTAAAATGTTATTCGTCAGTAAATTAATAACAATTTTTTAATAAGTTTAATATTGTATTCATAAAGTATATATATTTTGTTATAATCTCTATCTTTTGACGTGTTTTTTATATTACTCTTAGTATGTTGAGTGGACCTTTTACCTTCCATATCAATATTGGGAGTGCTATAAGGGTTTTGGTCTCACCGTAAGCACGATTAATCCTCTTGCTGCAAGAGCTCTCAACAATTTTCAATAGTGTTAATAATAGTACATGAGGTAAAAAAAATACTTTCAACACACACAAGAATGGTATGGAAATAACAACAGGGGATAGAATCGAACATATATATTTTAAGAATACAATATTAAATATATTTGAAAAATTCACGATCGACTATCAAACAAACATACTTCAAGAAATTCTCCCGAAAAATTAAAAATTATTTAAACTATTTGTTGACTAATGATGTCGGAAAAGGTTTGTCTTCTTTGGTCTGATTATTTTAGGTGCGAAAAGATAGTCGTGTCCTTTTTCTCTATTGCTTAGTTATTTTATAAGAGTTTAGACATCTGACAACATGTGTTGATAAAAAGTTATTGTGATATTGTAATTGGACGTCTTAAAAAATGATGGCCTTACCTAGATATTCGTCAAGTGAGATCACGCATGTCAATGTGGTCGCCGACGAATGTTCGTAAGTAATTGAAGCCTGGCTACTGCTCAGTAGCAGAGTCGCATAGTGGAGCATGTCGCATTTGCACCCCTATTATTTGTGAAAAAAAAAATTAATTTAGTTATATAGAGGAGAGAAAAAAAATTCATATTTTCATTTAAAAATTATTTTAAATTTTTATTTTTAAATTTTTAAATTCACTATTGTTATTGTTAACCGTCTGTAAAGACGAACTCTGTTATTTTTAAATTTTTATGTGCTCGAATTTTTCTACGTGTAATTCAACGTTTTAACAAGGACCGCGACTTTTATTCCGTGTGAGCACCTTTGTGTCCCCTTTCCTTGGCATTATTATATAAAAAATCCTTTTTAAATAATTATTTATGAAAATGACCACAATCAATATTATTTAAAAAAATAACTTTTAAATCGTTTACATAAAGTAAACTCGCTTCTATAAAAAGCGAGTTCTATATTAAAAAAACTGGAAATTAATTTTTTTACCAATTTACTCAATACGGAACTCTCGTTTTGTAGAAATTGAAGTTTGATTTGCTTTCTACAGAAAGCGAGTTCGGCTTATGTGGACGATTTGAGGGTCATTTTTCTAAATAACATTGGTTGGGGGTTATATTTGTAAATAACTATTTAAATTCATATAATAATGCCCCTTTCCTTTAAAGGTATAAAAAAATAAATTTAACCCTCAAAATTTATACTTTTTATCAATATGACCATTGTTCTTTTTTATTTAAATTTAACCCCTTAATTTTTCTTTTGTAATCAGAGTATTTAGTTGAAGGCTAAATTTAAGATTATTGTTTCTTCAAACCTATAGGTTACTTCACAATGGTGGAATCGAATAAAACCCCATGTTTTATTCGTCAAGTTTTAGATAAACTTCCAACGTCAATACGTACACGCGAGAAAATTGCCCTATTTGATTTATTTATGGACATCAACTCTGTTTTCTAGGTCAAATTACGGTTTCCATCCTCTATCATGTTTAAATTTCAAATTTAGTTTTTGTTATTTCATTTAACATGATTCGGCCATGTATTTCATTTTCAATGAAATACTAATGTAGATGTTTTCTTAAAAACATTCCTTTTTAACTCGTTGTACCGACATGAATTTTTTTAGGCTTACTTCTACATTTTGCCCTTGAACTTGTACACTCGTCCCACAATAACCCTTGAACTTCTTTTTGTCCCACATTGACCCCTAAAATTGTATTCCGGCAGTTATAATTCAAAGTGCAATGTCACCGCCCGCTTAATACAGTTACAAAAAAATGACTAATATATCTGACGAAATACAAATACAACTCAACGAGAGAGAACATTTTCAAGGACTACTTTGAAATAAGAGTACAAATTCAAGAGTTAAATTTAGAATTAAACCGTTTTTATTAGAATGGGATATTCTCATGAATATTCACGTCAATATTTTAATCGAACTTTGACATTAAATATAATTTACTATAAGAAATTATTTTTTATGAAAAGTCCAAGGCAATATTTTAATTCATATAAACTAATATAATTAACTAATTATAGTATAAAAATAAAAAAATCAAATTATATCAAATTTAAATATAATTGAGAGACCAATATTATTTTTATTAAATTAAACAAAATAATTTTGAAATTCAACTCACATCTCTATCCGATATTATTATATATACTTTTTCAACAAACGACAAACTATTGAACGAAAAAAATTTATTGAACGGTTACTTTCAACGAGTGTTGAATAGTTTTTTTTTTTCTCTTTTTATGTCTGATTTATGTCCGAAAAGTATGTTTTACAGAAGCTAAAAATTTCAAAAAAAAAAGTTTCCTACGGGCGATAGCACTAAAACCAAATTTGTTTAAGATCAACTGAACGATCCCTAAATAAAAAATTAGGGTACGTTTGAGAGAATTTGATAAAAATAAATAAAAATGATAGAAACTATGATTATATATTACGGCGGCGGCGTTCAACCGGAGGACGGAGGTTATCGGCTTACAATAAGTAATAGTTCTCCACTAATTATTCTGGAACATTCACCGTTTCCGATTCGTGTATGATATCGAAAAGTTTCGGCCGGAGTTTATCTTCCCAAATATCACCCGTCGGACCAATGTTAACCTCCCGCCGCCGGATCTCCACCACCACTAAATCTTCCGTCAACTGATGAACATTCGCGGCGAGGATAAAATTACTATCTTGTCCTTCCAAATACACCGCTCTCTCTTTCTTTTTCCTCGCCTTCACGTTCTCGATTTTCCGGAACTCTTCTTCGATTCTCAATATTATCCTTTCCGGTTTCTCCTCCGATACGAACTGCTCTCTCCGAACCGAAAAGTCGGCCTCGTTGAACAAACCGGAGAGGTCGAAACCGGTTGAGAATGAGATTATATCGAAGGCGTTTAAGCAGTCGGTGGTGCTCGGCGTACTATATCCTTTCAATTCGAAATCCTCGGCGTGGAATTTGATCTCTTTGTAATCTTTCTTGAACCAAGGATCGTTGAGGATTTCATCGACGGTGATCCTTGTTTCGGGATTGGTGTCTAAATGTCGGGATATAAATCGTCGGAGATCGGGAGATGTCCATTTCGGGAACCTGAATTCGCCTTTATTAATACGGCGGTACATCGCCATTAAATTGTGCTCGTTGAACGGTAGATATCCGGCGTGGAGAACATACAAAACGATACCGCATGACCACACGTCAATTTTCGCGCCGTCGTATCCTTGCTTCGCTAGAATCTCCGGTGCCACGTACGCGGGCGTACCGCATAAAGTATGGAGGAGGCCGTCGGATTGGATCTGATCCGTGACCGCGCTGAGTCCGAAGTCCGTTATTTTCAAGTTCCAATTCTCGTCGAGGAGGAGATTCTCCGGTTTCAAATCCCGGTGGTAAACGCCTCTCGAGTGACAGAATCTGACGGCGGAGACCAACTGCTGGAAATACCGACGGCTGAGATCTTCACTGAAACGACCCCTCGAAACCTTCGTGAACAGCTCCCCGCCTTTGGCGAACTCCATGACGAAATAAATCTTCGTTTTGGTAGCCAACACCTCGATGAGCTTGACGATGTTTGGGTGGCGCAACCGGCGCATGATGGCGATCTCCCTCTTCACCTGCGCCATGAACCCGCCTTTGAAAACCTTCTTCTTGCTGACGGCCTTGATCGCCACGCTCTGCCCGGTATCGACGTTGCGCGCGTGGTAGACTTTTGCGAAAGCCCCGCATCCGAGCAGCTTTCCGACCTCGTATTTCCCGAATAGGGTCATCATCTCCGATGAGATTTGCGACAACTCACTTGCTCCGCTGGAGCTGGCCGTGTCTTCAACCTCAGGCATTTGATTATGAGAGAATTGGATAACAGTGAGATTTGATTTGATTTGATTTTCCTTCGGCAGGAAGCTATTTATCCATGGTGGAATGGCTCGTTTTTGTCTTTCGGGTGACGTAGTCATAGTTTTAATATTCTTGAGGATTAAAATAATAAAAAATAAAAGGTATTAATATTCCATTCATATCTAAAAAATATAATTTAAAAATATCTTATTTATGTATAGAAGATATATTAAATCTTACTAAACCGAAAAAAAATAAATATATTCTTTTTAAAATAAATGAAATAATTTAATTCGTCTCCCTCCTAAGTTTTATGAATGATTTAATTTTTGTATTATTTAAAGTTAAATATAATTTTTCTACCGAAACCACTCTTTTGATTCTTTAAATATTATTTTTAAAATATATTTTTTTGATAAACGATTACATTTTATGGACAAACTAATTAAATTTAAGTATCTTAAAATAAATATTATATTTTTTTACCGAAATCACTTTTTGAGTTCTTTAAAATTTAATAATTAAATATAAACAATTAAAGGTATACTTAAACAAAGAAAAATAGAGTAATACAATTACACGGCCACATTTTGACATGGTAAAGTGGTATTTAGAAATTTTCATTTTTTTAAAATTATATAACATATAAAAAATAAAATTATTTCTACAATTTCGATAAAAAAAATACAAAAATATAAAAATGGACACTTATAAACAAATTTATAAAAAGAGACCTACTCTATAAAAAAAATCAACTACATTTTGTTATAGTATGATGAGACGTTAAGTATTTAAATTAAGGTTAGAAATTTTAATCCTAACATTATGATAAAAAATTAAATTAAAAGGATCGTTTTAAAAATAAACTTTTATAATATTTAATTCGAATAATAGGTCAATAGATCAAACACTAGTTGTTATTAAAAAATAAAAATATACATATACAATTACATGACCAAATGTGCATAAATTATTTTTCAGAAAATGACAAAAACAAAACAAACAAAAAAATCAGAGATCATATAAAAATGAATAAAAATGATATTTTTGAACACAAAATGACCACACATTTGTCGTTAAAACAGAGTTAATGAAATAAGTACTTCTATAGTACCAACTACCAATCATCTAATTTATTGCGTGTGATAACACGCAATGTTTTTTATGGTCCAAAATATCAGATGTTCATATATATATATATATATATTTAATATGCATGTGGTCGCAAATGTCAGACGTTTTTGTTGAATCTTGCTATAAGGATTGATCAAGGAGGGATAGCAAGGGTTTTTTTTATTGATGTAGAGGACAAAAATTGATGAGGAAAGAGAATTAATGTAAAAATTAGAATAGCTGATTTCTTCACTCGTGCCTACATGGCGGAGCCTGGCTAGAATCAGAATTAGGAGTGTTTAAAAATATTAGACTCGTTGATCTAACCACCTGAATTTTAAAAAATTAGGTATTTTTTAAAAAATATCCGACCGGGCCGATGTTCGAGTAACTTTTTTGAATAGTTCGATCGGATCTGGACTGAAAATTTTTTGATAATCGGGTACTTGATATGACCCCAGTACTTTTAATATATATTATTTTAAATTAAATTTTTATTTTAGGTTCTTTAATGTTTTTATGATAAAATTAAATATAAATTCCTAAATTATTTATATATTTCTATTATGTACTTGTAAATTTTATTTTTTAAAAATATTTATATTAATTTATCAATATAAAATTCGAAGAAAAGAATTAAGATCAAGGGTATATATATATATTGTGATTGGTTCGGTTCTGCTCTGGATGGAGTCGACTTGAACACCTGACAGTTCAGTACTTTTACACATCTATCGATTTGATATTTATTTATATAAAAAAAACCCATACATATTATCAGATCCCACTTGCCTTGAGCAAACTTTAACTTCCTCACACTTATGATTTTCATATCAACATTTTCGTAAAGTGGACTAAATTTTGATAAATTAAAGAAAAAAAGTAAATTCTCAGTTTTTATAATATAATTTTGCTTGTGAAAAAAAATTCCATGGTATTTTCTTTTAGATATTTATTTTACTTACTCGTTCGCAGCTTAAAGATTTTGTGTTCGGGATGACGTGGGTTAAATTGTAGCCACCCACGTCTCACGATCCATTTCCGCGTGAATCTGCATTAGTCGTCGCTAAAGGATTCGTTCACCATAGACATAGTTTTACTTTTCTCTTGTTTGTTGATTTCAAAACATGTAATTGTTGTCGGGGGTATTTTTTTCTCTCTATCTTTTAGGGAGTTTTTAATAAGATTAATAATAGTATTTTTTATTCTATTTAAGCAATAAGTGCAGTTAAACCGTTAAAAAAAATTTTGTTCTTTTAAGTGTATATTTTTATATCTTAAAATTAAAAAATTAAATATTAAACTTCAAATTTAAATTTTTAATCGTAAACTATAAACTTTAAGTCTTGAAAAATACATACTACCTTTAATTTTTTAAACTTTAACTCTAAACTCTAACTTTAAAATTGTAATCATAAACCTTAAATTTATTTATTTTAGTGTGAAAACATGTATAGAGGTATCGAAAAAATACAAAAAAAATTATTCTTTCAAAAAGTTTAATATCCTATTTGTTCCTCATAAAAATGATGACAAAACTGTATGTTGGGAAATTATTTATTGGAATTACGTCGTCGTCCGTGGGTAGTAAAAATACAACATGTCTCTCGGAATGGTAATCGTGTGACGGATGCGTTGGCAAAATTAGTGGATGGTGATGGTTTGGAGGTGGTTTCTGGGATAGATCCTCCTATGATGGTTATTTCTTTATTGCATAATGATGTGCTCACTTTTATGTAATTTGACTGTTTGATTGTTAGCATATGTACTCTTTTCCTCTATTTAAGTTAGAGAGGTTTTTAATGAGGCATATACTAACATGTTAGGTGTTCTTTTTCAATGGAACCATACCTTTTTCACCAAAAAAATGATGACAAATCTTATTATTCAAACCTTCCATCTATACCTTCATACGAACATTCTCAAAATAAATAGTCTAGGGTTATATTTTCATATATATAAGTTGCGTTAAAAAAGTTACATAATAGTAATGAGTTGGTCTAAATGGTAAATAACTCGGTATTGTTTAAGTAGATATTGAGTTCGAAGTCTTATGTATACAGAAAATTCTCGTTGAAGACTCACCCATCAAAATTAGGTGTACGACATGAGTTGTTTTGAATTAGTCAGGTCAAAGTCTTGGGAACAGAGAGTGTAACAAAACAAATTACATCACTATTTTTATTGAAACCCTAAATCCTACTACCAAAATTATTAAATCATAAACCTTAAACTAAACCCATACACCCTAAAACAAAGAAGATTTACACAAGTTTGTGTATCAAAGTATTTTTCAAATATAATCAATGAATAAATTTGCATCAAAATAAATCCAGGACCGTCTCTGAGCCTGGCAAAAGGGGCACCTGCAGCTTGCAGGGCCCAATTTTTACCAGATATTTGTTATTAGAATTCATTTTTTTCAATACTTGTTATTAGGAGCATATTCTTAAAATTTAATTTTTTTTCAATACTTGTTATTAGTAGGGGTGTGCATTATTCGGTTTTAACCGAATTAACCGATCGAACCGAATTTTTTCGGTTAATTTTAGGTAGGTTCGGTTAACAGTTAAATTTTTTGGAAATTCGGTTATCGGTTAATTCGGTTCGAAACCGGTTAATTAACCGAAATTATTATATATTAAATATTATATATTACATATATTTTTTTGATCATTGAACTTTTAAAAATTATAAAATGATCATTAAAATTTTTGATATATTATAAAATGTTCGTTAAACTTTTATCAAATTAGTATAAAATGAAAGTTCAGTGACTAAAAAGGTCATTTTAGCATAATTTAGTGACCAATTGTGTAATTTATCCAAAATTTTATAACAAATTTTGGTTAATTCGAAAACCGACCGATTTAACCGAAATAATTTCGGTTCAGTTAATTCGGTTAGGGCTAATTCGATACGGTTAACGGTTAAAGTTCTAAAAATGTCGGTTAATTCAGTTATTGTTAATTCGGTTCAGCCACCGACCGAATTAACCGAATGCACACCCCTAGTTATTAGGGCTCGATCCCCCCAATATTTGTTATTAGGACATACTCGTAAAATTCTATTTTTTCTAATATTTGCCATTAGGATCTAATTTTTCCCAATACTTGTTATTAGGGGCACAAATTTTTCTAATTTTGCTATTGCGTATATAGTCTTACAATTTCTTTTCTTTTCAAATACTTGTTATTAGATATCTAATTTTTTTCTAATACTTTTTATTAAAGGTCTACCCTTAAAATTCAATATTTTTAATACTGGTTATTCGGAGCCCGATTTATAAATTTACCTAAGACTATCAAAACGAGCCTGAATAAATCTGAACAATTAATGACTACAAGAATAGAACTTTAATCTTGTAATCAAACAAGGTTTAGCTGGCAACTACACTCTAATTATATTCCTTTTGAGAATGAAACAAGAATGGTAGCTCCAGACGATGGGAGGTCAAGTTTAAGCATGTTTATGGAGATCTCAACTCTTTCCATATGTGCCGGAATCAGGGACAGATCTATATATATTGTGGGGTGGACAATTGCCCCCAAAATTTATGGGTTAATTATATGTTAGTCCCTAATAATTTTGAAACTTTTGCAATTAAGCCCTTGTCTCTTCCTTTCCCTCTCAAAATTTTTTGGTTTATTATCTTTCAGGACCTTGTAATCTAAAATTAATAAAATTAAACTTTGCCCCTCATTTTTTCTGGTTAAATTATTTTTTAAGACCGTTCACTTTTAAAATTTGTAAAATTAAACCTAAATTCCCTTAATTTTTACGATTTAATTAATTTTTAGGACTCTTGCCCCCTCGTAGTTTAATCCTAGCTTCGTCCCTAGCTGGAATGGTTTCAGCAGATCGTGCTTCGTTGTTTTTTTAGGACATGGGCGAAACTGATTAACTCTTTCTCTGCATTCATTATTGATTTATTCATTAGCTACCCCCAGTTTCACAGCCACAGAAACAAAAAAGGATATTTCATCTTCCCCAACCTCATGTTATTATTTGTCTTTTGAGAAAATATCTTTCCATGGATCAGAGTTTTAGATTTTTGCACATTAAATAGGTTATAAAGAAACGTTCTTGATGAAATTCTCTAGTTTTGGCGATATTTGTAGCACCACATATAATAAATTGTTGATGCATTTACGAGGCAGGGGAGGTCGGACATGGACGGCCGAAATCTGGGTTTAAGTTACATTTTATCTAGCAAAATATTTTTCGAAACAAATCATGTTGGGAGAATCGATACTTATATAACAGGACGTCCTTTGGTGCTCATACAAGGTGAAAATGTTACGATGGAAGAGCGGATTTCGTCATCCTTTTGCTTAAAACATTAGAGAGTATATAGGAATACAAACTTTGTTGTTCTCTAGTACAGGGACGGAGGGACATGGCCCGGGAGGGGGTCATGCCCCCAACTCTAAAATTTTATTTTCTTATTTTTATAATGTAGATTTTTTTAAATAAATTAATTATACATTTGTCTCTTTCACTTTTTAAATATTTAAGTTTGTGTCTGAACTCTAATCCTAACTTTATCCTTGCTCTAATGAACACGCAAGAGAAGGATGAGTTTTGGGGTGTCAAATTTAAAATCCCAATACACTTTTTGATGTTTAAATTAATAATGATTTAAGATAAATGAGAATTTCAGAAGACGAATATAACAAAATAACGATAAAATAAAAAAAAATAACAATAATAAAATATTTGTATTTTTATAGAACGATAATGAAATACTGATAGATTCACTTTCTTTGTAGAAATTAAGGTGTTCATCGCTCATAACAATGATTAATTTTATTGACACAAATATTCTTATTAAGAGGTGAATGGTGACTAACACGTTGCCACTTGCCACCTGTCCATATCCAATATTTCCAGGCCTTCCGGATCATATAATTACAGAGTTTTGACCTACCATTATGAACTGATCTAATAACGTCCAACAACCCACATTCCATTTGTTTGTGTACATATTTGATTATATATAAAAACATATTGTAATTGCAGTAATCACATAGGTCATTGTCTTACACCAATAGGCCAGTACCCCACTCCTCTTTCATTTATTTAAGAAAATGAAGCATGTGGAGTAGGTTATATGCCCAAAATTCGTGTGTGTCTATTTATATATATAGGGATAATATCCGGTTACACTGTGTAATTTTTTTTAAATTTTACACGTTTTTTAGATCGTTTGATGGGTGAAATAGATGATTGAGATTAACAGTAGAATATGTGAAGATTATAAATTGGGAAAAAAGTAAAGAATTAATCTCAATCATCTATTTCTCTTATCTAACGATCTAAAAAAACGTGTAAAACTTAAAAAAATTTACATTGTGTAAGCATTTGGCCGGTTGGCTAAGCTGCTCATCTTTGTTCCCTCATATTTCGTTAGGTCATGAATTTTAGACCCACTAGGAGTACTTGTTGATAAGTGTTCAAAAGTACTATTTTTATTACCCTTTTTACTCATATTATTGTTAGACTTAAGCTCATAATAGTTGCATAATTAGTCATTCATGCATTAATTCATGTTTCTTTCCACCGTTGAGCTTGATTACATAACTTGGTGATTTTTGTGGAAAAAGATCTTTGCTTTGTGTGTGTTTTTGTGTGTGTATGTGCAGGATCACTTGCCAAAGCAATGCCGAGCTAGTTGCCAGGGCAATGCATGAAGGATATGCCGAGCTAGTTGCCGGGCAATGCATGAAGGAGACGCTGAGCAGATTGCCATGGCATTTGTCGACAAAGACAAAATGCAATAGGGATGTCGAAATTAATGACTTTACAAGCCCAAGATGACATGGAGCAAGGCCCAAGCCCAAAGGAATTTGATTGCCATGCAGAGATTAAAGAAGAATTAAATTCCAAGAAGATAGGAGAAGTTCTAATAGGAATAAAATTATAATAAAGAATTATATTCTTTAAAGATAATTTAATTCCAACTCAAACTCCTCCTCAAAGAAGGACTTTGGCCTAGCCCTATAAATAGCAAGGAGATTTCGACAATCCGGAGGGAGAGCAGGGGGAAATTTCGACAAGAGAGCATTAGGGAATTTCGACTTCTTCTTCTCTTTTGCTTCTATTAGATTCATGGTTTGGGGATTATTCTTTTTGTATATCTTTTGAACCCAACCATGAACTAACTTGATCGGCTATGGTTATTGTGTTTTGTGGTTGTGAGAAACTATTGGTTTTTGTTTAGGTAATAAGAGTTTGTACTTTTCTATTTCAAGGTTTATTCATTCTTGATTCTTATTATTGTTTTTGAAAGTGAATTGGGAGAGGATCTCGTGATTTCATCCATTTATCTAATATCGGGAGAGTTAGATTCAAGAAACGAATGAATATGATCTTTATTCAATCCAATGATGGTGAAGATTAATCCGCTTAGGAATAAGTTAAGGATTTCAACGGCTAAGAGGAGTGCAAGATTGGTTGTTGTTCACCCTTGATTCACGCAGGATGTATTATCAAGGCATGCACAAGTAGCTAGAGTTTCGACTTAGGGATAAGAAGAAACCATTGAAGAACGCTCCGCCGAACCTTGAAGTTGCTGCCCGATCGCCCAAGTAGTTGCCCAACTAGTCGCCCAGGCAACCATCAATTAGTTGCCAAGGCAACCCCGTTGTGCAAGTCGCCACGGCAACCGAGAGTTGCCCGTGCACTCTTTACCAAGACAATCCAATCGGCTATCACACCTCAACTCACGATAACCTAGCCTATCTCTCTCAATCGATCTCATCTTTTCTTTTACTTTATTGCTTTCTAGTTTAGTTATTAGTTAAACTCCTTTAATCCTTTAATTGTGTTTTTACTTTTCACGGTCTGCGAGAACTTAAGCAAAGTGGCCCAAACCAATCCCTGTGGAGACGATACTCGATACTCATATCACTTTATTACTTGCGACGTGTATACTTGCACAATTGCGTAGCACTTATCACACGCAACACTTGTCTTCCTTCCTCTAAAGTCATATTTCCATCATCTCTAGGTAGGATTAAGATTAGATTTAAGATTTGTCGTATATATATATTATCAACAAATTAAAAATGCAGGAGGTGAACATTTTTTTGAATAGTTATAAAATGATTACAAGGTATACCTGTTTATATATTTTTTCCGATCCATTGATTACACACTTTATTAGAGGTGGACATTTTAATTTCACAAGTCAATAATAAATAATATATATAATTAAATATATATAGAATATGTGTTAGGATTACAGAGTATTTTAGTTTTATATTGATTTTGGATCGTAGAATGAGTGTAAATCGATGATATATTAAAACTTGAAAATAAGATTTTTAAGGGAAAAAGGAGAAGTGAATAATCTCATCGATCAATCTACGTCTACTCAATATCTGAAATCATTATATTTTTTTTACTTTTTACATTATATAAATAAATCTCATCACATAAAAATTAATGTTTAATATATAAATGATAAATATCATTTAATTTCATTAATGGTTTAAGATTTTATTATGTGGTGCGACACCAACCAAAACTGTTACAAGACACGGAACTTAAAACTGAAAATGTTACATTTTCTGATAACGTTTTCGGTTGGTTGTCAAAAATCGAAACTTAACTTTGAGTATCAATACTTATCGCTTCTGATAACATTTTAGGTTTTTGTAAGTATTGAAACTTATCTCTAAGTATCGATACTGTCGCAAGACACCAACCTAAAATGTTATCAAAAAGTGAAACATTTTCAGTTTTAAGTTTCGTGTTTTGTAATATTTTCAGTTGGTACCGCACCGTAGACCTACCCAGAACTTTTGAGTAGCGAAAAAATTATAAATGTATCGCATTTTATGTGGAGTAATTGATTAATATTTTTTAATTAAATAAAGATGTATTATATTCTCATATCGGGATTTAAACTCATACAATATGAGCATCATTAACTATTAGGTCAATTACTGAATCTCATTAATTGATTAATACTTTTTGATTTAACTATGTACGAAGTTCTTTTTTTTTTGAAGAAAAATAATTGAGTTTTTTAATTTTTTTAAATAACAATCTTTTTAAATAAAAATATAGATTTTTAAAAGTGGCGCACGTCAATTGATCTAAAAATTCTCAAAGAATAGTTAATATTTTTAAGAGGTAGATTGATAAAATTTTAGGATACATAAATTTAATCGGTACGAAAAAATTATAATTTCAAAAGTTCGAAATCTTCTGATATTCTTAAACTTATTTTTGTATGATATATAAATTTAAAAACGAAAAACACACACGCTAATTGCTTTATGTAAAATTAAAAAACTTATTTCTGAGTGAATTAAGCAAATTGAATTATATAAAAATAAAGAACAAAATAGATTAAAGCTTACAATTGACGTATATAGATTTTAAAATGTTTTTAGAATATATATATATACACACATATATATGGAACTAAATAATAATAGAATTTTGTTTTCTTCATTTGCACCAAAATTGTTTTGTAAATTGAAAAAAAATCTTTTAATCTATTGATTTTTTTTATAAATCAAAAAATATTATCACGTGTTTTATTAAAACTCCTAATCATAATTAGAGAAAAAAAGTACTCATACTAATAAGTACAAGTATTCACGAGATAATCCTAAACATTACATGCACTAACCAAAACTAGAGTAGTCTCGTGAAATAAAGAAAGGGGCGATAAGAATCGATGACACAAAAAGATCTACGCTTCTGACAATCTTAGCCATATCATCTGCAAGCTTGTTAACTTTTGTATTTTAAAAATATTTTATATAATTCTGGAAAATAATTTATCAATTTCATATTTTTTTAAAATCAAATATTATTATAATTAGGGATGGTTATTTGATCCTGATCTAACGGATTTTGACCTAATCATACAGGGTGGTTTTTTAGAAAACTTTGGGGTTCGGTCAGATTTTTTTAGAACGAGGTTGGGTCGGGTCGGGTTTGAGTTTAAAGTAAAAATATCGGACCTGAAATAATAGTTTAATTTTATTTTAAATATTTATGTATAATTGTTATAATGCTCATCTCTTTTTATATTTTTTCAATTATTTTCCTATTTTGTCTAATAAAAATGAAATAATTACTCTAATGCCCCTCTCTATTTATATATTTTTTTCAATTCACTTCTTATTTTATCTAATAAAAATAAAAAATAATTTTTTTATTTATGTCTGGCCGAGTCTGGTCGTGTTCAGATCAGGTCAAATTTGAGTGTAGGTGTTAAATTTTTGGGTTAGATACGAGTCGACAAAAAACCCGACCCATGACCATCCTAACTATAACTACCCCTAATCAAATTTAACGACCCATAACTCTAATTTGAACGGTCTCGTGATTAGGGGCTACCAAAATTCGGTTCAAATTAAAAAATTAAATTATTCAACTTAACTCGATGCGAAAATACTCGAATTATCTTGACTCGACTCATAATTTCATAAATTTGACTCAAAAAAAGTTTAAATAAAGTTTGAATTATAAAATAAAAATTCGAATAACTCGAAATCTTTAGCAATTAGTGTATTAGTTTTCAAGTTCGAGTCAAGTCTTTCAATTCTGCCTTATATATATATATATATCATATAAAGACCCATTTAAATTATAACTAATTAGTACCATAACATTATAAATGTTTACCATTAAATTTGAACAGAAACTCGAACAATTCAACTCGACTCAAAAAAATTCAAATAAGGTTTAAGTTATAAAATATAACTCTTCAACTCGAATTATTTTGACTCGACTCAATCGAATGCTCATCCCTACCCATAATATTTTAATTACTATATATATACACACTAGGTGATATATATATATAAGTAATATCAATTCATATCCAAATATGCAAATAATAAATACTAGGTGGGTGGCTTATCCATTTGCCGCTTTACCACTGAGGAGGTGGCTGTAAGGGAACTTGGATGGCTCATGCAGCCCTTCCCAACCCTTGGAACTGGACTTCCGAGGTGGGAAATGGAGCTCAAAACATCCATCCATATCATCCTATCCCAAAATTCATAAATACTACATTTCAATTTATTACATTTCAGATAATGCAGTTATAGTAGTTGTAATGCATTAATTATATATGTTGGGTCTTGAATGTGCAACAATATATTATAATTGTCAGTGACGGAAGTAAATGATAAATGGGAGATATTTTTGCCTCCCACCCTTAAATTCTAACTCTATCCTTGATAATCAAACTATACAATTCAATGCTTGTAATGATTGATTCTTATTATAACTATTAATCTAATGTTTATACTATTCAAACTCATCTGATCTACCTATAAATTAGAGAATTAGAGAATGTTGAACACTTAAACATGCTCGATTCTACGCCCTCCTCTATATTGTACCAATGATATACAAACCGAACTAAACTCAATCGAGGGCAACAACCATTACTCTAGTTGAAAGTTGTAATCGAAAAGAATAATTATTAGTTTATATCAATGAAATACTCAAACTATAACCCTAACACTACAAATGATATTTAAACAGAAGTATTGTTGCTATAATTATTGATCGAATATCGATAATTATACTAAAAAATATTCATTAGAGACAACCATATTGAAATGTGGGTCAAATGAACCACCTAAGAGCATGTGATACACCATGTCATGAAAAATAGAATCAGCGTTTGATAATAATCCTAAAGTGTTCTCCAGAGTTGCCTCGAAGTAATTGAGAGGTGGCCGTAGCAGGAGTTGAGTGGTGGGAGTTTCAAACGACAATGGGATCGAATGAATTCGGGTGCTTCGTCATGCTCGTTATATTCATATACCTCGTGCTCATATCTCGAGCCTTCTCGGCCAGGGTCCGACTCGTGGACGTGGAAGGTTCTTTCAAGCTTCCTGTATCAGATAACGTCATTCTTAGTAACCAAAATTTACATTTGCCGGCATCAGCTGCTGCTGGTGCTTACAAGTCTCGAGATTCTGACATAGATGTCGGCGAACACTGTTGCGTCCCCATGGGAAACATGGTAGTTCCATGCTTCTTGATAATTCTGGTTGGGATTTATTCAATAACTAGCCTCAATGGTCTTGTGGTAGCCATGTCACTGATAGGAGCCACAACTATTACAACATGTTCTGGAGCTTTATCGGATTGGCTTGGTCGGCGTCCGATGTCAATATGGACCGAACCTGTCATAGGACAAAGCATTCTTGGTATTGCCTCTCGTCAGGAAAGCATGGTGAACCAAACTGTGCCCCCTTATGGACCCTGTTGTGATTGAGAAATTTGGGCATAGTAATAAATGCTGCCATCTCAACTGCATGTGTTACGGTCTACCTCTGCTTCTTTGTGATGGGCTATGGACCGATACCGGATATTCTCTGCTCCGACATCTTTCCGAGGAGGTCCGCGGCCTTTGAATCAAAACCTGTGTTATGGTTGTCAGGATAAGAGGCATCGTTGTTACTTACACCATGCCTGCGATGCTCAGTTCTGTAGGCTTTTGCCGGCATCTTCGGGATACACCCGTTGTGTGTATGATAATATGAAGTAGATTGAGTCTTAGTTCTATTGATATTACGAGAGCGTAAATTCAAATTTATCTAAATACATCTTATCTTCCAATTCTCGAAAGTAGTATATCTTTAGTCCAAGTCCATTGAAAATTATGAATTAATATAATATTAAAATTAAATTTTGATTCTCCAAAATTTTAAAATTTAATCTGCTCCTCCAGAAGGAATAGGCATCTCCCTTGCCCCCTTTAGAATTGTCTTGCCCTCCAACGTAAACATAAATAATTAATTAGTTTGCATTCCCTTACAAAACATGAAGTTTCCTCCTCTCGTTATAAAATCCAATTCGTTGTTCGTTCGCTTGTTACATTTGTTATTCAATTGATATCACATTCGTCAATTTATGATGACGAGAATGCACTCACCTTACAAATAAAACGATTGAACTTGAAATTTTTAAGACAAATATCTTTCGCTTTTCAATTAAGACCACTTGTTAGTAGGGATAGGCACGAGTCAGGTTTTGTCAACCCCAAACCTGACCCGAAAATAATTATCATAAATCTGAACATGCCCCAAAATTATATACCTCAACCTGAACCTGACCCTACCCGATCTATTAAAAAATTCAATATTAGGGACTTTATTATAAAAATAATTAATTTTAGGAACTTAATTATAAAAAAATAATTAATTTTAAAGGCTTAATTATAAAAATATATAAAGAGGGGCATTGTTGCAAAATATCCCTAAAAGTATAGAAAAATTATATTATTAGTCTCGGGTCGAGTCGAACTTTTTCATATTAAATCCGACCCCGACCCCGACTTTTAAAAAAAACTGACCCAATCATACCGAATCAGGTCGAAACCCACGAATACGAGTGAAATGCCCATCCATACTTGTTAGGTTCAATTCCATACTCTTGTATTTGACATTTTAGACTGCCAATAAATTCAGTAGACAGTCCACGTATAAGTTTAAAAAAAGGGTAAACTACATAAATGGTCACCGAACTTTTAGGGCGAATTTATTTTGGTCATCATATTTTTAAAATATTTGATAAGGCCACCCAACTTTTAGATTGCTTTCGATACGGTCCCTCCAGTTAAATTCTGTTAGAAGTTGATTTAGTTTTAGTTTTTTCTTAAAAAATGGGTAAACTACCTCAATCATCACTCAACTTTCTTTTCACACCTATTTTGGTCACTAGAGTTTAAAAATTTTCAATTTAATAACATAACTTCCGAATTTTTCATATTTTGGCCACTCTCAATTGACATGGTTATAGAAATAGAAAATTTTTGATTAATTCTTAAAAAATCGGGTAATGATTTTTTTTTTTACTTTGCTTATTAAATTTATCATATTACCATATTTGATAATTTAATAAGCAAAGTAAAAAAATTATTACTTGAATCAAATATTCCAATTAACCGGTCAATTGATTATTCGATTTAATTGGTATAATATAATATCAAGAATTGAATAATCTAAATTTAGCAATTAATACCAAAACAATCTTTTAAGGATTAATCGAACCCGATTTGGTACAAATTTTTAAAATAAATTATTTCAATTTGGTTACGGTTCATAGTTGTAAGCAAAATTGATTAACCGATCTGATCGATTACATACAATATTTCTAAATTTTATGCATTACAATATCTTATAGTCTAATGATTTTGATACCCTTCTGATTTTTTTTAAAAGTTTTGGCTTTGGGTAGGATTAAAAGGTGTGAACTTCCAATTTTTGATTTCTAATTGTTTTTACACTTTTATCACAACCGAACAATTATTAAATTTACCATATTATCATATTTTATATTTTAATAAACAAAGTAAACAAATCATTTACATAATCAAATATTTCAGCTAACTAGTTAATCGATTATCTGATTTAATTGGTACAAAATGAGCTTGAGAATTGAATAATTTAAATTTACCAATTGACCAAAATATTTTTTAAGGATTAATCAAAATTTTCTATTTGTATAAACATGTCATTTGAGAGTGGCCAAAACATGAACAATTTTAAAGTTAAGTGGCCAAAATAGGTGTGAGAAGAAAGTTGAGAGATGATTGGTGTAGTTTACCCATTCTTTTTATTAAGGAAAAATGAAAACTAACGTCACCTTTTAACGGAAGGTAACGGGAGGGACCATATTGAAAGCGAATTAAAAGTTTGATGACTATATTGAAATCGAACTAAAAGTTGGGTGACCTTATCGAATATTTTATAAGTATGATGACCAAATTAAATCTAATCTAAAAGTTCGGTGACTATTTATGTAGTTTACCCGTAAAAAATTACAGTTATCACATTCGTAAAAGTGACGTATTCATATATCAAACGTATAACGATTGATAAATATAAGTATCAAATAAATTAAAAAAACATAAATATCATATTTATAAAAAGTGACAAATTCAATTATAAAATGATATGTTAAACCATTAGATTCTATAATTTCATACTCTTGTATTTGGATTCAAACCAGAATCAATGTGTCTACTCATATCCCATGTTTACAGGTTGCTCAAACTCGGGAAGAACAGCTTGGGTCCTTAAATCTGCAGTCTCCACCCACTAGTTGTTTCAGTGAGCCCAACTACATGTGAAAACACATCAAAGTGTGTTAAAAAAACATTCTGCGTTACATAAAAATGCCTGCCTGCCTGAATCTATTCTTGGTCCTTCGGTGACGGACCGGGGCGGATTTTTAGATGTCCCAACTTTGACTCAAAATTTAAAAATTTTAACATGATTCCGACCTATTTCAAGTTTAATATATTTTATATTTGATTCGACTCGACATAATAAAAATATAATTCGACTCTGATTTGATTTCAAAATTTTAACAAATACCTGACTAAACCTGATTCGTCTCGAAAAAATAATAAAAATACTATATATATATATCGGGTTGGACGCATTTATATGCTAAATCTAAACTTGATATTTCCAATTCAATTCTTTCCAAAACTCATCCTGATCTGGCCCGAATTCGAAATCAAAAAAAAAAAAAAAATAGACGAGACGGGGTCCATCGTGTCGGATCAGGTTCTAATAATTTGTCATCCCTAGTCCTTGTCAATGATTCAACAAGCGTGCCATTAACTAAAAAAAATTACCCGAGGCAGGTCAAGCAATCACAACTAGGTCCCCCACTCAACTTGATTAGAAACTTTGGACACATTTACTCTCCCCCTCTAGACTCAACTCGATGCTCGTGTTCCTCAAGCAACATGCCCAGACCAGGTCCGGGACCATTTGACCAAACCTGAAAAAACCTCGGGAACCGAGCTCTCTGAATCCTATATAGATTATAGACCATGTCCTTTTCTTAATCCGTATATATATATATGTTTAACAGGCCTAATGCAAATGCTTGCCACTGTCTTTGTACGATGGGAGTGTGTGTAATAAATCAAGCAGTGTCGGACTCAGTGATGGAAGAC
This sequence comes from Hibiscus mutabilis, assembly GCA_019671005.1. Taxonomy (NCBI): domain Eukaryota; kingdom Viridiplantae; phylum Streptophyta; class Magnoliopsida; order Malvales; family Malvaceae; genus Hibiscus; species Hibiscus mutabilis. The sequence continues at coordinate 46,820,158 of CM033733.1, forward strand.
AAATGAATGTTTTGTCATAATGCTGTAAATACGTACCGACATGCTTTTTAAGAAATTTCTCAGGGACATTAACGTATCAGTGGAGAGGGTTATGGGAAGGGAAAGATAAGAAGAAAGGTTGTGTTTACACTTGTTTTGTTTTAGCCACTTTAAGGATGTCTAGAAATCAGACAACGATGGGGTAACCTTCTAGGATCACACACTCAATGCCCATGGTTCCTGCTCCATTTCGTTCTTTGTGTTTGTTGCGACTCATGATTCTCTCCTTTCATGTTTGCAAGAGATTCATTGCATTTACCTAACATTTAAGCCCTAAGTTTAACCAATATTTTGTATAGGTGTTGTATGTCTACAACTTACGAAAAAATCTCGTCAAGGCAACAACTTCGATCGATAGAGATTTGGACATGACTATACTTATTTGTCTAATGAATTTCGACACGTAGATCTTACCAGGTCATATTTACGGTCTAGCTATAAGGTCTTACAGAGAAACCTTTTTAGGGACGGAATCACGAAGAGCTATACCTCACTTCTAATTTTTATAGTTTAATTATATTTTAAGCCCATAATAATTGTAAGACAGTTGAAATTATTTTTGCGCCCACACCTGAATTTTTTTATTTAATTTATGTAGTTTTGAAATTAAATCTTGGCTTCAACATTTTTAATTTAATTATTTTTTAAGTCCCTAGCAATTTCAAATTAGGTAACTTGTCCCAATTGTTTCAACCTAGTTCAGTGTGCCCCCCTTGAATACTCCTTGTTGACTAGAGACGAGCAATACTCTCACCCTCTATCATAAGCCACCATTGTGCTTATCTCCAAGACACACAAGACAAGAGTAAAAGACGAGATTTAACGTTGTTATTTTTTGTCCACTTCCATAAACGAGAGAAATAACTTACTTAAATAAACTTAATATCAAGGAACATTCAACAGTTAGAGTTACAATAAAATTTAACTTAATTACTTATTAAAATTTGAGTCCTTATATAACAAACACTCTGTAGAGCTCTTGACCCATCGTCGAGTGAACCTTCTCCGATCTCTAACATACCATCGTTGTATCGAGTATCGACAATCGGCTATTTGGTTGTATCGATGTATCGGCTCTTTCCCATGAACAGCAAAGGGTCCAATATCAGTAGCAGACTTTATTTACATTCAAGAATCCGCATCGATGGGCCTCAAGATTTCCAATAAGACAAACACATTGCATTCCCACAAGCACATTTCCAAAGTTTCAGACCTTTTCTTGTTTTCAGTTTTCCATTTCATCCAAACAATCGATTCTCAAATGCAGAAAAGCAAGGTGCTAGTAATTGTGGGTTTAAAAGCATATTCTTGGAAATAGGCCTATTGCTTACAAAAAGTGTGGATAAGAACAGAAAGCAAATGCTATTGCAGATATAAAGCTGAATGTGAAGCTGCCCCCTACCTACCCTTTTCCTAAAACCACTTTCCAGGTTTACATATGGGAGAGAGAGAGATGATGCCTGTGGGGTCAATCTGATGGCTGTCATGTGAGCCACGTCGATACGACACCTGGTAAAAGATCATATGAAATAACTGATCATTTTTAACGTTAGGACCAAAGACATAGATGCTGGGGCCTGGGGTCTGTAGTGTAGGGAAATAAAACATAAGCAGGCTTTAGTTGGGGTCTTGGGGATACCTCTCTTTTAAGGGTCAAATTATGGTTTTAGCCCCTCTATTAACCAAACATGGAAATATTTAGTATCCGCAAATAATATTGGACTTGAGACATGTTGATGGTGAAAATAAGGTTGTGGTGATTTATGATGGTTCATTCTTTCTAGTTTGGATGTAGAGTCGCAAGCGGTGGTCGGAAGGTAGAGAAAAAGAAAATTAGAGAAGAAGAGAGATATGAGTAAATATTCGACTTAACCTGACTCTTCTTTCCTTTTATATAGAGCCTTTATATCTTTGTAACGAAAAATTATTATATGGTCCCGGCACGTCGTTCATAGTCTCATTCAATGAGATTCATTCATTTAATGACATGTAAGAAAGAGGTGAAGATTTACCTTGGAAAAAAATGAGATGGAAAATTATTATTGGATGGATCATAGATAACGTGGTGAGCTAAATCCATCTAATAAATTTACCGATGATTATTGCCGGTCTTAGGGTCTTAGGTTTAATAAGTAACAATGCTTTATGAGCTGTAAAGTAAAGTCGATTATCAGATAATAGAATCGACTTATAAGATTAGTTAACAATGACAACAATGAACTCTTACCTTCGACACCAATTGTGTTAGAGAACTCTCCGGAGTTCTTGGGATGTAGGAATCTCGGCGAAGGTCTATCGAAACTATTCTCTAATCCGATAATTAACATTCGAAATAAGTTCTTTCGAATAAATTTGTTTAAAATTTAGACTCCACGACCTTGTCAAACCCTATAGCTTAGGTTTGTTGATTAAGGGTTATAAGTAGCAAAGGCAGTCCCCACCTGGAACCCATTGTCTTTTGCTCAAACGCCATTGCCAACTTTTTGTTTCTCCCTTTCCTTGACCCCACTCTTCACCATTTTTCAATCACTGCGTTGTTTTATACATCTTCTTCTCTTCTTTCAGTCCCCATATCTCTCATTCTTTTCTGCAGAAAACCATTAACGTTTTGACACGAAGAGAGTAAAACCTTTTGATCATGGGTAATTACAGGTTTAGGTTATCAGACATGATACCCAATGTCTGGTTTTACAAGCTGAAAGGCGTGGGGAGAACCAGAAGAAACCACAACAGCAGCGGCGGTGACGGCGGCGGCCGTGATAATAACACCAGGAAAAAACAAAACCATGGGTTGTTATCTGAATCTCCTCATGCTTCAAAACCAAAGCAACCCCAGGGTTTTTATCCAACAAAGTCGCATTATTTCACCAGAGAGCTTGTCCCAAGTGATTTCCCGGACGCACCGAGAAAATCTTCGAAACAACGGTCCTGGAAAATAAATCCAAGAAAATCCACTTCTGGTGATAGCTCTAATCTGCAGAAAGAATTCAGGTCTGACCGCATTCTCAGAACTGAATTCAGCCGTAAACTCATGAACTCCAAACCCGATGATAACAACAATGTATCCGAGCTTAAAGTTGAACTCCCTCCGATCAAGTGTCGTCGGAGTTCGGTCTCGGTCGTAAAGGAAGAAAGGATCACGGTCAAAGAGACGACGAAGAAGAACAGTAGTGGTGTAAGGAAATTCACCGTGAACTCTCCTGGTGTGAGGCTTAGGGTAAACTCTCCGAGAATCGCAAGTAGAAGGATTCAGGCCCGGAGAAGCGTGTCGTCGTCGAGTTTGAGTCTTTCCGGTAGCTTCGCGGTGGTGAAGTCGTCGTCCGATCCTCAGAGGGACTTCAGGGAATCAATGGTGGAGATGATCATGGAGAACAACATACAGCAATCAAAGGACTTGGAGGATTTGCTTGCCTGTTATCTTTCTCTCAATTCTAATGAATACCATGATGTTATCGTCAAGGTTTTCAAGCAAGTCTGGTTTGATTTGTGTGATGTCCGAATCAAATAATCATACGTATTTTCGAAAATACAGAGTACATATGTTTAGTCTTTTCTTTCTATATATAATTTGTCATGTAATCAATGTGTTTTTGCAGCAAAATCTTGACAAGCTTTCTTTGTTTAAAAAAACATAACATTAAAGATTGTTTTGAGAGCTCATAGCTACCTCCTGCTGTTCATGCAATCGATGTAAGTAATTAATCTCATTGACGCAGGTGCAATTCAAATAGATAAACGACGGATTATTAAATGTATTTCAAAGTTTTCTTTATAAGTTCGATTCACACTATACATATATACCGTGTGAATTCTCTGTTTAGAATTATTAGATGCACTTAGAACCACATTTTTCTTTAGGATTGATCATAATTTCTTTTTTCGATTAAGTAGTCTTACAATAATATTCGTAAATATCATAACTTTGAACCCATACAATGGGTGAATTAGAAATAATCTCCTTGTAACTCCTCCAGGCAGTTTGAGCAGCTTTCCTACAGTCATTCAAATAGATATAGTACATTGTAAAATTAATATTATGTATATATATATATAGTATAAAGGAGCTGTAAAATTCAAAAAATTGACTTAAAAAAGCCTGAAGTTGAAGCTTTTATATGAAAAGCTCAAAAGCTTTTGTTGATGGAGGACAACATAGCCACGTAGGCTTAAGAGCTTTACCTCTTTAAAAAAAGTTAAAGTTACTTTGATAATTACAAAAGCCAAATTTTAAACAAATAGTAATATTAACAGATAATATTTTAAAATTACACAAATAAATATTTAGAAAAAATATAGATGATTAAATTGAGTTAAATTTGAGTTATAACATAAGGTTATTTACTCTCTCTCTCTCTTTTGAAAATGAGGTTATTTACTCTTTAGAGTATTTTTTTTTTCTTTTATAAAGTTTGAGTCCTAAATTCCATTTAAAAAATTACTTATCATTAAACGCTTCTAACGTGAAAATAATAATGTTTAATAGGTTAAATTTCTTTTTTAATATATATAAAGTTAGATCCAATTATACGGTATAAGACTAAATTACATCTTTTAAATTGAGGATAATTTATTTTTTTTTTCGTAAAAATATTCTCATCTCCTATTGTCTATAATAAATATAGAGAGAGAGGGATAGAATACTCTTACGCTATGTAAATATATCTTCCATTACACGGTATAAAACTAAATTAAACTATTTAGTTTTATGGTATGAAATAATATATATATATATATAATCTTTATCATTCATTTAACTTTGTCTAATGATTCTAAATTAGCGCAAAACTATATGAGTTTTGCATTGTAGTTTTATGGGTTTTGCATTGTATAATTGGGTCATATATATGTGTGAGGGGAGCGGGATAGAATCCACTTACATCATGTAAAACACATTTAGATTTATATTTTTTTGGACTGTTGATGAATTTTAATGGATGATATAAATTATCTCTTTTTCATAAAAATCTTCTCGTTTTTTACTATTAATCACATCTATTCATTTAACATTATCCAACACTAAAAATAAAAAAGTATAAAACTTAAATATTTTATATGGTAAGAAAGAATTATACTCTATGAACTTTGAAAAGAAAAGTGGGATTTGAGATGTTGTTTCTTTCCGGGACAAAGATATTGAAACATGGTTTTACTTTTACCTACCCTATGGTTTTCTTTTAAATGCCAATATGTTAAGTAATCTCTAGAGTTTAACAAGTAAAATAAATGGGCAAACTCCATGATTTTTTTTCTCGCAAAGCATTACAAGACCCTATAAAGAAGCAATCAAAGTAAATTTAACACCTAAATGATTAAATATCATGAAAAAAATAATAGTGCGAACGAATCTTAAGGATAGATCAATTAAAGAACTTAAATTTATTTTTTAAACTAAATTGTATCATTTATTTTGCATATACATTACAAATTTAAATTTATTTCAAAATAATTATTATTTCATATGGTAAAAAAAATTATTGTCCTCCCGGTTCTTTAAGATCTTGCCCTATCTAATTCGGGCCGACTCGCATCGTACACCTGGCTTTGATAGGTGAGTCTTCCAGCGAAGATTTTCTGCATATATAAAGTTTCGAACTCGAAACATGCTTAAACAATGATAAGTTGTTCACCACTTAGACCAATCCCGTTTTGTATAGGGTAAAATTCTTTGACCATATTTTGCCATATTGAGAATATCACATTGAGATATGCATGAAGATGAGGTGCGACGAAAGAAGCAAAAAGATGAAAGTGCAGACGAGACGAGACGAGACGACCAGCATGAGTCCGCAGATTCTGGTTTGCATGTCCCAACAAGATTCTCTTTCTTTCACTTCATTTCTACAAACTCATATAATTTGGCAAATTTTAGGGTACCCTACAAACTTTGAAGGTTAGGGTAAGGTTGAAGGGCTCCCAATTATTTAATGGTTATTAATATAAATATTATAGTCCATGATTAATAGCCCAACTAGGCCCCCAGTCTGACTTTGTTATGTAATATATGCATCGGTCGCTTATCGTTCTATTTCGAGGTTGATTTATATTTGATACATTAATAGTATGTAAATTCATATATTTAGAGACAAGTTTGAAGCTGAGTTAAAAATAAAACATATGGGCCAAAGTTAAAAACAGGAATCAGTGACGAATATAGGTTATAATTGGGAGGGGCTCGTGTCGAGTAAAAAAAAATTCGAAAGAGGTAAACCTTCTTGTTTTTATTGTTAGACTTTGGATTGAGTTACAACAAGACGTTGATTCGACTTGCTTTGCTTGGTAGAGTGAAATAAAAATTGAAAGGATGAAAAATTAAAAGGTAAAAAAGCGAAATGATAAAAGATAATAATATGAAAAAATTAATAAGTCTGCATATTTAACTTTTAAAAATAAAAGATCCAAACCCTTAATTATACATTCCAAAATTTATAAACTAAATACTAAACATTAAACCCTACAAACTAAGCTTCTAAACTTTAAAATAAATCCTTAAGCCCCAAAACAAATACAATTTTAATTATATAACATGTATATTGAATATTTTCGATGTTTATTTTTTTTATTTAAAATAGGTGGATAATGCATGTGGCCATGCGGGTGAGGTATGATGAAGCCACTAGACCCACCTTCACTTTTGAATGGACTTTGTATATTTCCTTTGTTTGGACCCATTAATTTGTTTGAGTCCATCGGATTTCAATTCGGACGTTAATTAGAACTTAACCAAGTAACATATTTTTTCGGGTAAAAATACACAAATGGTCACTAAACTATCTTTAAAATATAAAATGATCACTAAACTTTCAAAATTACATAATGATCATTAAACTTTAGTTTTTATCACAAAATGGTTACTAGGCCGTTAACGGAGAGACGTGACAGTTACGAAAGTTTGTATACTAACATATTTAATCCTCAATATTTACACATTCAATCAATTTAGACATCAATAATAAGGGTAAATTAGGAATAAATTGATTAAATGTGTCAATATGGAAGATTAAATGTTATATATTTTAAATTTTTGTAACTGTCATGTCACCCAATTAACAATAGTTAACGGCTCAGTGACCATTTTGTAACAAAAACTAAAGTTTAATGCCCATTATGTAATATTTAAAAGGTTGATGACCATTTTGTATTTTAAAGATAGTTTAGTGACTATTTGTGTACTTTACCCTAATTTTTTTCATCATTACATAGTGACTTAAATGACAAATAAGTGCCCAAACTATACCTTTTGCTCTAAATAGGTGTTTAACATATTTTTCGGGCCAAGTAGGTACCTAACATTTTCATCATTACAGTTTTAGGTGTCTGACCGTTAACGGTCATCTAAAAAAATATCTTTAACCAATCAAAACATGACACGTGGCACTGATTTTAATTTCTTTTTTACTTTTTATGTCTTTTAACTTAATTTTAAAATTTCAATAAATTTCACAAAATAACCTCAAAATCCCCAAATTCGGCCACTATCGTTGTCGTTTATCACGCTGTCGGTGACAGAATGAGGCCTCCTTCTCTTGTTGCAAGACTCAAACGTCGTTCGTCGGCCAATCGGCCGCCGATCGTTTTCTTTTCCTTCCGCGAGTTCAACTTTATTTTGACAATAGGCACAACGCCCGAGACATTTTTTAGACTTAGGAATTTAAGGATTTGGGGACTATTTTGGATAATTTTGAGAGTTTTAGGATATTTTTGAAATTTCTAAAAATTTCTTAAAAATAAAAGAAAATAAAATTAATCATGCAACTTGTCATGTTTTTATCGGCTAACAGAATTTTTCAACGGTTGTTAACGGCAAGACACCTAAATGGTAACTTTGAAAACGTTGGGCACTTATTTGGCCCGAAAAATACTTTAGGCACCTATCTGAAAAAAGAGATATAGTTTGGGTACTTATTTGTCCTTACATAATTGGTTAGTTGGTATTCCTTTGTTCTTTTGTTTTGAATGGTTTAAAAGTTTGGGATGTCCTTGGATTGTTCTAAAATTATAAACTATACTTTCACTTCTTTTGCACTCAATTGGGTATTTGAACCGATAAAACGAAATAAATGAAGCTTTTAATCGATATTGATTGTACCTATTTTAAGGTGGTTGTTAGTCTTATTGACGTTTTGTATCTTTCCTTTTAAATTAATGGATTGAATGTTTAAAATGTCCTCGAACTATCTTAGGAAAATCAATTATTCCTTTACTTTCTTGTACTCGATTGATATTTTGAACGACGTTAATTGTTAACGTGTTGGGATAGCTGTAAATCCTGATGTTGTGGAAGTCAACCTGGTTGACGTTGCTGTCAGCATGGAATGATGATGTGGTAGAGAGACTTGATTGATTTTTAAAAAAATTGATGATTTGATTGACTTTAAAAAAAATCAATGGCTTATTAGTTAGGGTAAATAACATAAATGCTTACCGAATTTTTAGGACACTTGCATTTTGATCACCGAACATTTAAAACGTGTAACACTATCACTGAACTTTTAATTCACTTTTATTACAGTAACTACCGTAAAGAAATGATGACATGACATATTATAGTCATCTTCTTCCCCATAAAATACTATTTTTCTCAAATCAATTGCAAGTTTTAAAACTGGTCACGTCATGCAAATTTTAAAAGTTCAATGACCAAAATGATAGTTTACCCTATTAATTATTAAAAAAATATATATAAAATACAAATTTTAGAAATATTAAAATTATATATAACTAGACAAGTCTTCGCTCTTACTGGCCCGAATTTATTGTCGTTCATCAAACACATTTTCAATAAAATTAGCATTGAATTACAGTAATTATCTTTTATGAGATTCTCTCGTACGGAAAAAAAAGAATGAGGTAGAATTTGCAACAAAATTGTGCTCGTGAGTCTCAAAATATAATTTTCAAAAGTAACTGACATTTGCAACGGTTTAAGCCATGAAATCCACTTAGGTACATGGTATACACAATGTTCCATCATTTTTTTTTTTACAAATTCTAATCTAATCTTATCTGTAGGGATGAGAGAGAAAAGGGGATTTTAGAGAAAAAAAAGAGAATGTTTATTGTGGAACTCGAACTCATATCCTAAGAAAATAAGGAAATAAAGATGAGTAGTTTGGCCAACCGGCCAAATGTGCTTGCTCTATTGTTTCATATATTTTAAACCATGAGAGGAACCTCATAAGTCATAAGATATAATTATTCTAATGCAAGGTTTATTCCAATGAAAAAGTGTTTGAGGAAGGATATTAGCCTCGAGCTTAGGGCCGTAAATGAACCAAACGTTCAGCGAACCGTTTGTGAATTGTTTGGCGGGAAGTTCATTTATATCCATTTATTTATTAAATGAATGAACATGAATACAATTTTATATTCGTTTAATTAAATGAACGAACACGAACAAATGGCTCGTTTGTTCATTTACATTTGTGAACATTCGGTAATCCGTTCATTTATGTTCGTTTAAAATTATTCACATATATCCATGTATATTTATTATTTTCATAATAAAAATATTATATATTAAAAAAAAAATAAATCTATTCATATATGTTCGTTTGTTTATGTACGTTTAAATTTATTCACATATTTTCTTTTATGTTCGTTCATTTATCATTTTAACGAACGAACACGAACAAGCTACATTCCTTAACAAACGAACACAAACAAAAAATTATGTTCGTTTAGTTGTTCGTGCTCGTTCATTTATTAGGTTAAAATTAAACAAGCGAACATGAACATACCCTCGTTCGTGTCCGTTTGATTCGTTTACAAACCTGCTCAAGCTAACAAGAGCGGAGACTTGTGCGGCAAGGAAGTTCGATTTAAAATATATGTTTTTAAAATTTTAATACTTTTCTTGAATATTTTTAAAATACGTTTTATATTTTTATCAATTTCAATAAATTTTTAATTATGTTGTAAAGTTTTAACAATTTTTAAAATATGCTTATTATTTAAAGTTATTTAAATAATTTTAAGTGCACGAGTGGAGGACATAAAATCTTGCTAAAATCAGATATCATATAAATATAAATATTTCTGATTTTATTGTACATTCGTACTTACGCCACACGTGTGAATTGTCTTGCACTCAATTTATGAGCAGGAACCCGGAGTTTGTCTACAAAGATAATGGCCCATATGTCCAATCTGGTGGTATCATCTCAATGAAGGATCCGCACTTGTATCCGAAGCCCAATATGTGTATAATTTTTTTGTAATCACTAATATTCGATTCATTAATTGATTAATTTATATTAAATATTACAAAGATATATTACGAGACGATTCTCTTAATCTATATTTGTATATAATAAACCTCTTCGTGGGCAGGGTTTTTCTGCTCAACCTCGTATGCTTGATCTGACTCGAGTCGAATTTGAACAAGATCATTTTTATCTTGATTAGTTCAAAGCCCAATATTTGTATATATTTTTTATAATCACTGATATTCAACTCATTAATTGATTAATTTAAATTGTATACTGTAAAGATATATAATGAAACGATTCTCTCGACTTGTATATAAAATAAATTTCCTCGTAAAGATATGTTATGAAACGACCCTCTCAAGCTGTATATATAGTAAATTTTTTTATAGGTAGAGTTTGTTTGCTCAAACACATATGTTCGATTCGACTCAGAGATATTTTAAACCGACTCATGAATAGATCTAGTAGTATAATGAACCGCGGGAAAATCTCAACTCCTGAAAATATCTAATCTAAGTTACAACATTATTACTAATAACTAAATCTAATAAATTCGTACGATCATGTGAACATATAAATATAATATACTTTAATACACAAGTTTGTGTAAATTAACGTTTACACAAACCTTTTAATTTTAGGGTTTAGTATTTAGGTTAGGGTTTAGTGTGTAAGGTGTATAATTTAAGATTTATGGTTAGAATTTAGAGTTTAGGTTTAGGATTTAAGGTTTAGATTTTAGAGTGTTAGAGTTTGGGATTTAAGCTTTAAATTTTATAGAAGGGTTGTGTAATTTTTTTTACACAACTTGTGTATCAAAATGTAACATTATATAAATATATTTATGAGTTATAAATTATAAAATATTTTCTATATTTTATTTATGAAATTTTATTAATTAATTTATTTTGTAATTAAGATCATGTGAATATATAAAGGGTTTTATTTTGATACGTAGTCCATGTAAAATATTTTTACACAGCCCTTCTATTAAATCTAAAATCTAAAATCCTAACCCTAACACCCTGAATTCTAAACCCTTAACCTAAAATTCTAAACCCTACAACCTAAACCCCTAAACTTTAAACCATAAACTAAACCCCTAACCCCTAAATTTAAAAAGCATGTGTAAACTTTAATTTACACGAACTGTGTATCAAACTTTTTCTCATATATAAAATATACTTATGAATTGCATTAATTATAAAATGTATTATACTTATGAAAAATGTTAATTATAGTAATATGATATTATATAATTAATATTTTTTTTAACCTAACAAGTGTCATAGTGGAAAAGCGAATGATGTTCTGATGTTCATCATATGAGACACGGGTTCAAATCGTTTTGTCTACATGATAAATGCACATTATCAAAAAGTTAAGAATATCTATGAACATATATTACATTGTAATTACCTTTAGACAACTTAAAAAAATCGCATTTTGAGTTAAATAATGCTTTTGTCATTAAGATTATAAACTTTCTGTTAGGTTGAGTGGTTAGGTCTTGAGTTTACTCTTCAAAAATCTTTAGTTGAAGTCCCTTTGAATGTTTTCTTATATTTTCTTAACATGACATTTATTTGTTTTTTTTAAGCTACTTAATTAAAGATATCACGTGGCGTGCTATGACTGATCAAAAAAATTCAATCGAATTTTAAAAAAAATATGGCTACTTGAATATTTTTTTACGTTAAAGAGATGAGTCCCAAAAAACTTTAAGGGCTAATTCAATAGAAAAATATAATTTAGGGAACAAATTGTTCTTTAAGCCTTAATGATATAAAATAAAGGGTTATTTTAATGTCAGATTACATAATCAATTTTTATGTATGAATGAATTTTATGAAGAAAACAATAGCAATTATTATTATAAGTTATCTAAAGATTTTTTAAAAATGTCAAGTAAATAATATATTAACAAATAAAAGATATTCAAATCGATTTAAAAATTCTCTCAATTATTATTATAATTTATCTAAAGATATTATTATAAGTTACCTGAAATGCATGTATTTAAACTTTGATGTTATTATTATTATTATTATTATTATTATTTAATGATAATAATATGATTGGTGGCACGTTGTGATTGTGGTTGTTGGGGAGAAGACTATGGATGTCCGACATCCTTTTAAAGAAAATAGAATAACGTAAAATATTTCATTCAAGATAATGTACAAAACTTGTGTAAATGAAATGGAAATAAAGTTCACATATTAAATTTTAAAGATTGAATATTTTTGTTACATTGGGAACGTCAATTATCTATTTAATATTTTTTGCATTTTTTGAAGGCATCCATTAGAACAAGTTCAATGATTAATCTTTCGTGTTTTGTTAACTTATATAGGGATAAATGTTATCCACAAATTTTAAAACTAATTCAGATCCAAGATGATCGAATCCTCGACCACTAATTAAGGTGGGAGAGTATCTAATTAACTTATCAATTACTTATTAAATGTTATATATATATATATATATGATGGGATGAAATGAAATATTTTATTAAAAATTTTATTTTATAAAATATTATACGTGCAGGGGAAAGGATTTGTATATAATTGTACTAGCCTATGTATTCTTATTTTTTTTTATTTTGTCAATATAATTTTAAAATTTTGATTATAACATAAACAGTAATCGTATTTTTTTTTATTTTGTCTATACGTATCATGAGACTTATACCAAAATAAACCTTGACTAAGGCTTCCTTAGCCATTGAGGTTGGAAATCAGGGTTAAGAGGCCAAATGGTCGTTCTAAAAAGTTAAAAATTTCAACTTTCATAAAAACGCCCGTTTGAAGGTTAAATAAGGTGGGAAAACGCCCGTTGGAGATTAAAACAGGGTCGCTTGGTGAGTCGTTGAGGGCCAAACGGCCGTTGAAAACTCTGGCTCCGTTCAGGAACGAAGTTGAAACAAAATTTTAGGACAAAAACGGTGAGACCGGTGGTTTGGATAAAAGTTAAAATTTTTAGTGTTTCTAAAAGTTTAGTTTGAAGACCAAATCAGGTACAAAAGCTGGTTGAAACGATAAGATATTTAATTCGTTTGGCGTAGCTTTTCCGTTGGCAACCAAAGCTGGTTCCAACCTCGTTCATGAATTGAACCTAAAAGCTCACACATAATACTTTCATAGTCATTTATTTTTACTGGATAACCAAAATTTGAACAATATTATCTACATAAAATGAAAAAAAGAGATGTGAAATAACATGAAATATTTCGTCATAAAGAATTTTAATTATGATGTTTATCTTAGGAGACTCGAGTTCAATCGCAATGTATGCAAGGTGTGTGTACACTGTCAAAGAATTAAAAATATCTATAAATAAATATTGTCTTATAATTACCTTTATACTATTAAAAAAAGTACAGTATATAATTGTATTTTAATATAATATATATAATTTTTTAAACAATTTCTAACTAGGGGAGGGGGAAGAGAAATTTTACTCTACATAATTTTGAACCTACTACCTAAAAAAATAGAAAAATGCCAACTGAAAACTTTAAAATATATGCTCTACAATTTGTTGACAATATATATATATATGATTTTTGGAAAAAAACTTTAATACACAGGTCGTGTAAACTTTAGTTTACACGTGCCTTTTAATTTTAGTGTTTAAGGTTTTAGTTTAGGGTTTAAGGTTTAGGGGTTTAGGTTGTAGGGTTTAGAATTTAAGGTTAGTGTTCATAATTTAGGGTTTAGGGTTTAGAGTGTGGAGTTTAGTTTTTTAGGGTTAGGAATTTAGGATTTAAGTTTTTATAGTGTAAATACACATACTTATGTAAAATTAATTTTATATAGTCTGTGTATCAATGTTTTACCCATAATTTTTTAGTTGCGTTGTTCACCTATATCTCATATTTTTCAATATAGAATAAACTATTAATTTATATATATAAATAAATAAGTATATAACTAACACAACAAAATCCAAAGACAAAGGAGCAATGTTTTTTTTTTTTTTGGACCCACGGAACAAAGCCAGCCTCATTTACAAGTACTACTTGTAGTTGTATGTTCATTTTTTACGTGGTTTGACCCTATCATGAGATTTGATGGTCACATCAGTCGGTCGTTGCCGACACATTTCGTTGCCGGCACGTCGTCCACCACCGCTCGCCTACGTTTCCGTCAACGGTTTTGGCATGTTTTGTTGTCGTTAGATTGGTTTTTTCAAACTTTGAACCTTCAAACATTTTCCCTCTTCTGTTTGGTTCTTCGAGGCTTAAGAAGCGACCAGAAAATTCTGTCCTAATATTTTTTTATTATTTAAATTAACTTATCCTACCAACGTATTTATCCACCTCATCATCCATGTAGCCTCTACACGTGTTGAGATATTATAGGAAAATCATCTTTCCTTGGTTATGGTAGAAATTATATCATGAGTCATTCTCGCCACGTCATCCATGAGACTAACCAATAAAAATTATCAATTTTATTAATTTTTTCATATAATATTTTTACCAAGTGAATCTTCATTTGATAAAAACTGTTTTTAAAATTGATTTACAGTAAATATGAGTGAATATTCACTTGGTAAAAAATATGATATGAAAAAAAAAATAATAAGATGAGTATTTTTTATTGGTTGGTCTCATAGATGACATGGCAAGAATAATCCATAATATAATTTGTCCCTTTTTAGACTCTTGATTTTTCTTATAGCAAGTGCCATATCATCAATGCCTTGTGAAAAACATTTGCTCATAAACTCTTCATAATTTTTTTCTCTAATTTCATTAGAGTATTTCGCGAGTTGATAATAAAAATATATCCAAAAAATTGCTATACTTTTAAAGTTTTGCTTTATTTTATTTTAAAGAGAGTCAAATTTGTCATGAATTTTCATATTTTTTTATTAAATAGATAAACATTATTCAGTATTCAACCTAAAATATTATGCAGTTGGTAAAAATTTAGATTCCAACCTAAAATGTTACCTAATTAGTAATAATTTGGATTACAACCTAAAATGTTATGGACAACATATAAAATCAAGTTTCAACTTCCACGATATTTAAACTGATATTCTTAACCTAAAATTAAATATATTAATTATCGTTGAATTTATTTTAATGTAATTTTTAGGAATTTGATTTTCATCGTTCCCGAAGCTCTTGGATATCGATATGGATTAGTCAGTCAGTGAATTAAATATTGGTGATTATAATAAATAATTATTATCTATTTAATATATATAGTAGTTTTTAATATGGATTTATTTCTATCTATACTTATTTAGTATTTCACGAATTAATTGCACTGCACATCCTTAGACTATAACACTCATTCTAATTTGATTTTTAAATTTTTAAATATTCTAATTTATCCTCCAAAAATTTGGCTTATGCTCTAAAATTAGTCCCTAAACTTTTAAATATTTTAGTTTCATGCCAAAACTATAACCCTCGTTCTACATTAGTCCCAAAATTTTTAACGCTCAAATTTTATTTCCAAATCATTATTTATGTCACAACACATTATCGCATAATACACATCAATTTTTACATGACAATTAACAAATTTTATACCAGCTTTATTAACTCGATATATAATTAACATATTCGGTGATGAAATTAAAATGTTCAAAAGTTTAAGAACCAATTTAGAATGAGAATCATAATTTAAGATGAAATTAAAACTTTCAAAAATTTTAAGATC
This sequence comes from Hibiscus mutabilis, assembly GCA_019671005.1. Taxonomy (NCBI): domain Eukaryota; kingdom Viridiplantae; phylum Streptophyta; class Magnoliopsida; order Malvales; family Malvaceae; genus Hibiscus; species Hibiscus mutabilis. The sequence goes on from CM033733.1 coordinate 46,836,089, forward strand.
AAATTAAAAGGGAATAAGTTTGACGATGAAATTATAATATGTACAAATTTAAAGATGATTTGGAATAAGGTTTACAGTTTGGGGACATACGGGGCAATTAACTCGTCACGTATTTGTTTCATTAATTCTAGGATAATTTTTAATCAAAAAAATACTAGGATAATTTTATCTATCAAATGTCATGCTTTTACTAATATTATTAATTTTTAATGCCAATAACTTTTTGGATGGACGGGAACAAACGGCTGGTTTAAGGGAATAATGTGGTTGGGAAAAAAATTAGAAAATAGGGTTTCAATAGCTTTATTTTGATTTTTACGGCAAAAGAAACAGTGATGGGGCATGAACTGCTTCTGCAGAAGTTGTTCATGTATATTTTAATTAAAATATAGATGAACGCCTCCTGCAGGAGCCGTTCAACATTAAAAAAATTCTAACACCTGCAAGAATGTCAAATTGAAGTAAAAATAATTACAATATACGTGAACAACTTCTGCAGGAGGCGTTTAAGAGGGAAAAAATCTTAACACCTGCAACAATGTCAAATCGGAGTATATTTTAATTAAAATATACATGAACGACTTCTGCAGAAACAGTTCTTGCTTCACGTTGTTCTTTTTGCCATAGAAACCAAAATAAAGCTATTGAAATCCTATTTTTCAAAATTTTCCCCTACCACATTATTCCCCTAAATTCTCCGAAACAAAACGTTAGTTTAGATTTTGAAGGCATTTTCGCCCAAATATCACTATTAAAAATAATTTTTAATATTTATGCAAAATTATTTTTTAATATATCATTTTTACAGTAAATTCGTCAGGACGAGTTTTATTATTTTTATTTTTTTAATAAAACTCATCATGTTACCATGACAAGTTCTATTAAAATTTATTTTTTTAACACTTAAATATTTCATTGCTCACATTAAAAAATCAACAAAAATGGAACTCATCATGATAGCTTGACGAGTTTCATTAAAAAAATAAACAAATAATAAAACTCATCATGTCAACTTGTCAAGTTCACTGTAAGAGTGCTATACAAGAAAATAATTTTGCATTCATGTCAAAATAATAAATAATTTATCAAATGACGATATTCAGGTGAAATCGATGGAATTTAGAGTGATAAAAAATTAAATACGAAAATAAAAATATAACTTGAGAGTTCAATTATAAATTAAACCTTTATAAGTTCATGCATTTATTTTGCCTAAGACTATTAGGAGATAAAAGAAATCAAATAATGTCAATTTTTTACAAAGTAAACACTTATTGCTTAGAAAATGACAATTGTTGTTTAATATAATTAATATTTCTATGGCATTAATGGTTTTACAAATGATTTTGTTTTTTGAAGTTACATTACGAATTTAGAAAAATATAACTATAAAAAATAACATTATCTCATTCATTTTATTAGTATAATGATTAAATGCATCAAGTTAATAGTAGATGAATTATGTTTTGGATATTTATAATGAGTTTATCTAAATATAGTATTGTTCGATAGTTTAAGGGTCGGTACTAGGGATGAGCACGGGTCGAGTTGGGTTTTTCGCCCACCTAAACCCGAACCTGAAAATATAGACACTAAACCGAACCAATCTTTTAAAAAATTTGACCTGACCAGGCCCGAAATTATATACTTAAACCTGAACTTGATCCGACCCGATATATTTAAAAAAGGATAACTACATATTTAATACCCACCTATTATTGTGTTATTGTTTTAGTACCCCACCTATTTTTTTGGCAAAATGGTACCTAACGTTACGTTTTATTTCTATTTTGATACCCCATCGTTAAAAATTTAACAACATGCAAACTAGGAAAGAGAAAATCAAATGTGGTATGCTGACATTTAGAGAGAAAATCACACGTGACGGCTGCAACGTTATTTTCTCTCTCATTGTCAGCACGTCACATGTGCTTTTTTATGATTCTAGTCAACGTGACAAGCTGAATAGGAGAGAGAAAATGATGTGGCAGTTTGTCACATGTGATTTTCTCTCTCTTAGTCAGTCTGTCGTTTATTTTTTAACGACATGATACCAAAATAGAAACAAAACGTAATGTTAGGTATCATTTTGCCAAAAAAATAGGTGGGTTACTAAAACAGTAATGCGGGAATAGGTTGGGTACTAACGTTACGTTTTATTTCTATTTTGATACTCAATCGTTAAAAAATTAACAACATGCTAACTAGGAAAGAGAAAATTAAATGTGGCATGCTGACAATGAGAGAGAAAAGCACACGTGACATGCTGTCACGTTATTTTCTCTCTCATTGTCAGCATGTCACGTGTGCTTTTTTTTATGATTTTAGTCAACGTGACAAGCTGAATATGAGCGAGAAAATGATGTAGCAGTCTATCACGTGTGATTTTCTCTCTCTTCGTCAGTCTGTCGTTTATTTTTTAACGACAGGGTACCAAAATAGAAACAAAACGTAATGTTAGGTATCATTTTGCCTAAAAAATAGGTGGGGTTCTAAAACAATAATGCGAGAATAGGTTGGGTACTAAATATGTAGTTATCCCTAAAAAATTTAGGGACCTAATTATAAAAATAAATTAAATTTTAATGACCTAATTGTAAAAAAATATAGAGAGAATGAGCATTATTACGAATAACCCTAAAAAAACATACGGGAAAATTACACGATTAGTCCCAGATTGAGTTGGATATTTTGCACCATAAACTCGAATGACTCGAAAGCACTCTTAATAAAAACTCGATCCGATTCAACCCTAATCCAAATTTTCTATAAAAAAATCCGACACGATCAATCTAGGTCAAATCGAAACCTGACCGACTTGGATAAAATGCCTATCCCTGCATTCTATACACATATTTAAGCATGGTGGTAGTTGGATGGTTCGATTTTCAAGCTTGACGAAATGTGTTAGGTGAAAGGCTAATGCCAAAGATTTCAAACCTTTTATTTTTAGGTCAAACTACCTTCAACACCACAATATTATCGATCTGATTTTTTTATTATCCAATTATGAATTTTGTTATTTGGATCAATAAACATTTTAAATGGTTTTAAACAAGTTATTGAATATTAACTTTTGACAGAAATGATACGTAGTAGTTAAATAATTTTGTATAATTATATACGTAGTCCTCTTAATTACACATCCTATTATATTAATTAATTTATTAATTATAATGAAAATTATTTTAAAAGTTAAGACCAGATTGATAGAATATGTAAATAAAAAAGAAGTAATATGTTTGATAAATTTACTTAATTGTCCGTCGTTATTTTTTTCGTATGACTCGATTAAAATTATTTTTAAAATTTAATAATTTAATTGACAAAATTCATAATTTATTAATCAAAATAAAATCATATTACGACGATTAACCTTATTTTCATTCAATCAATCATTTTTATGGTAGCGTTAAGGTCTTCATCAAGTCGTTTTTATCGTGTAAATAATTATATAAGTCATACGGATATTTATTATTTTATTTTAAGGTTTTGGCACGTGTTAAACGACATTAAGAGTTAAGACAAAAGGTGGAGCCCGGAGTGTGACATGGAAGATGGTGGTTCACACGAATGATATTGAGAGGTGAGAGTTGTCAGAGGCAATTGGGGCCCTCTGATTTTGCTTTTCTAATCAGATGGTTGATAGCTGCTGTTGCTGATTGAGATTTGTGGGTCCACTCCTTCCCCACTACTTTTGATCAAGTCTGACGACTAATGGGATAAAAAATTTGTATCTAATTCAAACTCATGTATTTAATGGAAAAATACACCTAATTGAATATTAAAATCAATTTCAAGATTTAGCTGGACTTAAAAAATAGCGTTAGATATTTTCAATTTTAAAATCTAAATTCCTAAACTTAAAACCCTAAACATAAGTCCTAGACCCTAAAATCCAAATCCTAAATTCTAAACCAATAACCTAAACCTCTAAACCCTAAACTAACACCCTATACCCTAAAATTAACAAGTTGTGTAAACATTAGTTTACACAATTTGTGTATCAAAGTTTTTTTTCTTAATAGGGCTTTATATGAGACGAAACAAATTCGAGTCCGACTCGGTCAACTCTCGACTCTATTGAACTCGACTTAAATTCTTAATGAGATAAGTCGAGCTCAGCACTACTCGAGCTCGACTTGGCTCGTTTACACCCTACTTACATGTATGGTCCACTTATAATTTGTTTAATTATATTTATAAATAATGACCTAAGTTAACAAGAAAGTAATTTGTCTAATTATATTTATAAACAAGGACCCAAGTTAACTAGAAAGGGTCAACGATCTTTGGAGCAAGTGGTTAAAAGCTCTCAGTTGACACTTTCTCTCCCCTAGGTTCTAGACCCGATATGAGCAAATTTTCCATTCCCCTTTCCCCTAGATAGGAATTGTTCAAAAAAAAAAAAAACTAGGATTGGGGAGTTCATTGACGTTAGATCTAACATAACACTTTAAGAAAATATATTATATACCTTTTATTTTATCAATTATGGTCTCAACCAATATAAACACATATTTCATATTTTTCACGACATCAATTTATTCAAATGATAGTTTTCAAAAAATATTTTTTAAATTATGGTATAAAAAATATAAATGATAAACGAAGTTTCATTTAGTAAAAAATTGACATGTAAAAAAGAGATGAAGTAAATGATTTTTATTAGTTGAGAGCATGATTGATGTGATAAAAAGGGTGATTACAAGATAATATTTGTTCATACATATTCCTAACCTTTTTTACTATACACACAAATCTTACAGATAAAAGCGATTTGGACTTGAATTTCTTAGTATGAACATCATCCTCTTTTTCCACTGGAACTAGTTGTTGGATTCGTTATAAATCTAAACTATTATTAAGTGTTTAATTGAATTATTCTAAGAAAAATACTTTGATACACAAGCCTTTCAATTTTAGGGTTTAGATATTTAAGTTGTGGTTTAGAGTTTATGGATTTATGCTGTAGAGTGTAGAATTTAAAGTCTATAGTTAGAATTTAAAGTTTAGGGTTTAAGGTTTAGGTTTTAGGTTTTAGGGTGTTAGGGCTACGAATTTAGGTTTTAAATTTTACAGCTTAAATATGAAGGGTTGTGTAATTTTTTTTTACATAACTTGTGTATCAAAATATAACCCTTATTCTAATAGGTTAACTAGGTGCTAACTATGTAAAGAATTCTAAAATATCATTTTCAATAATAATTAATATTTTAGGAATAATATTTTTATCTTTTCATATTTTATATAATTAATTTAAATAAAAAGTAAAAAACACTTATTTAATAATAAATTCAAATATAATGTGATTTTTATATGTGTTAATTGCACCATATATCCTCAAACTATTATGTAACACCTAAATTGATACGGGTTGTCCGATTCAATTAAAGGTGTCATATTCGGGTCGCCGGAGAGAATATTCAGGTCAAACATAAGTTTTCAGAACATATCTACAATCAGGGGTATCCAGGTCCCTTTTATATTTCAAGGGCATTTTCGTTAATTCTCATCCAATTATTTCATACATTAGATCTTGTAACTTGAAAAAATAAGGATTGAAAGTTTTGAGATTAACTGCTTTATCGATTATTCACTGAACTTGGATTCCTTACCGGTCATCAATTTCTTACTCGGGTCATTCGGTCTTAATCAATTTATTATCCTTTTATCATAATCGGTATGACTTTAAGATATTCAACTATAATTACACGATCAATCATATTTATTCATGCGTTAACCAATATCGACGAGTTTGATAAAGCATGCAAGAGGTAGAAAGGTATTACCTTAACTCCTGTAACATCGGTCGACCCTTGAAATTTCTTTCGATCACTTTTGAATTCGACGCCCATCATAATCTCAGACACATAGTCATATGAATACCTTTAATTAACAGAATCCATAATCAGTCCTTAACTCAGTTACTCTGCTCTTAAACTGAATAATTATATACATATGCATGTTCGGGTTCAAGGTCAGATTAGGAGGCTTTCGAGTTAGAATTTTTTGAAACAAACTTCAAAAATGGACTCAGGACGTTGAAAAACATAAAATACGGCTAGGGTAAATCCTTATGGACTTAAGGTAATCCCTTAAGTTGGCACTTACGTCCAATGGACCTAGGGTAAGACCTTATAGACCTAAGACATCCCTTAGGTTAGCTCATACGCCCTATGGGCCTAGAGTAAGTCCTTATGGATGTAGTTATAGAGAACTGCATATCGGTGTACGGTTGCAGGGTAGTTAGGTGCTTCAAATAAAATTATTCTTCCTCATTTATGTTTACCCTACTACATAAATTACCAATGTCTGAAACTTTTTGTATGGTTCATATATGCACTCAATGGAACACACTAAACTCCCTAACTTTGTAACACCCTCAATGTATATTCGATTTTCGGATACACATTAAAGATGTTACTAACTGATTTACACTGATTTTCATACTTATAATTTTTTTTACAAATTAGTTCAGTGGTTGACCATTTCTCAGTTTTTAAACAAAACTATGTCTAGCAACTGCCTATACCCTTTCTTGATTTTAGAATTGTTACGCGATAAACGACCAACTAAGTTTATAATTTGTTTGGAGCATCTCTTCTAATATTCTTAAATCCTCAAATTAAGTCATGTTTCTAGATCATACATCTACATTAACTTATAAGTAGCGTACCCACAAATTTAAACATACAAAATAGCTACTTATTTAAAATTCTATGCATGCCCCACTAGACTAGGATATAGTGATACTTACTGGTAATACAAGCTAACTTGATTCAATGATGTGCAGCTTCTCCTCTGCTATCTAATCCGAAGTACCTACGTGTGATACAAAACACATGTTAATTATAACTTAATAAGGCATAATCATAACAATGTAAAACAATGATTATAAATAACTCAGTTTTGCAAAATGGCCAACGATTTCCAATTGCAGTTGACAATAGTTTATCGTGTATAGAACTATTTTACTGGTATAGTTCATTTAACCAATATAATATTCAAATCATAGGAATTCGATCTGTCTTACCAGTCTTGTGTAAATTAAGCTTTTTAGCATAACTACTTGTATAAATGCATTTCAATATGATTCATATCATCTATTAATTCTGTCATAAAATCATTATATCAATGGTTCATGATCATTAAGTAGTCATGCTTTCATCACATAATCATTTGCAATATAACTTTCCTTTAGAGATAGCCCAAGTATATAATATGAGATCAAGGTACGTGAGTCATCTTGATAAGACACCATAGTGTCTTTCGCGACCATTTTTTTTTGAAAAAAATCAGAACATGTGAAAATAGCCGACGGTCGATCTCTTGTAAAATTAGAGATTTTTGGCCATTTTTAAAATACATAAAAATATATTTACAATCTACACTTCCCCTCAAGCTGGTGAGTATATGTTGTAGAGTCTCAGCTTGGATGTAAGCTCATCAAATGTGGTTCTCGGAAGTGCCTTGGTGAGTACATCAGCTAGCTGTCTGTGAGTTGGAACAAAGTTGAGCTTGACTGTTCCATTAGTAACCTTTTCTGAGATGAAGTGACGGTCTAGTTCTACGTGTTTGGTCATGTCATGGTGAACTGGATTCTTTGCAATGCTGATTGCTGACTGGCTATCACAATAAAGTTCAAACTATTCACTGTGATTCATTTGTAATCCGGTCAAGAGCCTTTGTATCCAAATTCCTTCACAAATCTTAAGTGACAATGCTCGAAATTCAGCTTCTGCAATTCTACTTGAGACTACTGATTATTTCTTGCTCCTCCATGTCACTAGATTTCCCCAAACTCGAGTACAATATCCACTAGTGGATCTTCTACTAGCCAGTTATCCTGCCCAACTTGCATCTATAAAGACTTCCACTTTTTTGGACTCACTCTTAGAAAAAATCAATCCATGACCTGGTGTCATCTTTAAATATCTCAAGATTATGGTTACTGTCTCTAATTGTTCCTCTCTAGGGTCATTCGTGAACTAACTTACAATGCTAACAGAATAAGCAATGTCTGGTCTTGTAAGTGACAAGTAAATCAGCTTACCTACCAGTCTTTGATAGTGTTCTTTGTCCACTGGAATTCCTTTGTCATCAATTCTGAATTTCAGATTGTACTCCATAGGTGTCTCAGCTGGCTTGTAGCCCAACATTCCAATTTCTGAAAGCAAGTCTAGAATGTATTTCATTTGATTGATTACAATTCCGGTGCTTGTTCTAGCCACTTCTATTCCTAGAAAGTATCTCAAGTAACCCAAATCTTTAGTTTCAAATTCAGTTGCCAAAAACTCTTTTAACTTTCTGATTTCCATAGAATCATCACCTGTGATGATTATATCATCAACATAGACTATTAAGATAACCTTTTTGTTCTCATGAGCAGTTTTGATAAACAAAGTATGGCCAGTTTGACAGCCGAATTTTAGAATAGATTTAGTAAATCTATCAAACCAAGCCCGAGGTGATTGTACAAAGAAATACACTAACATATATCCTAAAAAACGAGGATATGAAAATCCATGTGGGTACATAAAAACATGATGGACAAAGAAACTAAAACAATATCTAAAATAAGCCTACATACTATGAACTAACGGATTAAAACACAAAAAAACATAATACCACAAATAAACGTAGTAAGCAAAAACATACTACCATGTAACCTGAAAACAAAGTGAATAATCCATACATGCCAAAATACAAACACGATAAGTACAAGTCAACTAAGCATACCAAACGAACATGTACGTTACGAGCAAACAAAATAAACAACGTAGAAAGCACAACCCAAAATACGCAAATAATCATGACATTAGTACATGTTTGAACAAAATGAACTTGTTGACAACATGTGATAGAAATTAAATGGCACAAACATTCAAACATGAGAAAGGTCCAAAATGCAACAAAAGGAAAATCATGAAGCACAAATAAAATAAACAAAAACACATTCAGGGATTTAATTAAAAACTGAAACAGACTTGTAGGGACTTGATATGCAATATGACCAAGGGGCATGCTCAAAGTGCAAAGTTTGAAAACGCGGAATGGTCTGTGGGGTAATTAAACCATTTGAAATCTGATTTCGGTTAATTCAGTGATCAAATTGAAATAAAACAAAAAAGAAAAATGACCAAAATTGTAATTAACCCATGCGGCGAGCTCAAAATGAAAATATAGGGGACAAGGGAGGATTTATGATGCTATTAGACCATTTTATTTTTATTTCGGGTCTATAAGACCCAATTATCTGGCCCTTGATTTCATTTTCCCTTCTTCTTTTTTACCCTTAAGAGAGAGAGCTCTCTTCTTTGTTTTTCCAGAAGAAACGGCCGCCCCAAAAAATGTGAACCACCGCCGGCCGCTGTTAGTCGGCGACGGCGAACCCTTAGGTCGACCCAAAACAATCCCTTTGTCACGTATAAACCAGATCTCCCCTTAGATGTTAGAAAAAAAACAACCGTCCCCCTAGATCTAAAAAAACCCGAACCCATTTTGAAGGAAAAACCTCTCATGAAATGACCCACCCCTTTTAGCACTAGCATCCTACTCCGATTCACCCCTACAAGGGCTTTTCACCAGAGAATGGACATACGGCGAAGGTAGACTCACATCCTCTCTTTTTTCATATTATTTTTTAGAAAATATACATGCATGAAGGAGGAAAGAAGAAGAAAGATTACCCACGAAACACTATTTTTCCTTTTTCTATTTTTTTTCTGGAAACTTTTTGTATTTTTTTTAGATCTAGCAAAAACCGGTACAAAAGAGGGTAGATCTCATTACATATATGCTATATTTTCTTTTTTGGTAGATCTAAAATAAATATATTTCTGAGATTTGGTTGCTGATAATCTATTTTTTTGCCTTTCTTGCACGTCTGGTGGTTGGGCTAGTGGTATGACGGAGTGGTGTCGGCCTGGAGAGAGTATGGCAGCATCGTCTTCGGCCAGATTCACTCACGACCGTTGGATCAGATCTGATCCAACGGCTGTGATTGCATGGGGAATGAACGGCTTAGATCTAGCCTTGGAATGAGCAAAGCTGCATCTGATCTCGACACGTGGCAGAGGGAGAATGAACGGTCTCGCGTGTGCATTGCACGCGCGAGTGGGAGACGAGCAGTCCCGGGGGTGAATTACACGCGCGCCAGCTGGATCATCTTGGTGTCATCTGGACCGTTGGATCAAATCTTGATCCAACGGTTGGGAGGGTGACGGCTGCAAGGAAAAGAAGGGTTATTAGACTAGGTTTTTAGGGTTTTTTAGATATTGGGTCAGGCCAAAAATTGGCCTTGTAAACTTATTATATTTTTTTGGGTTTTTTTGTAATATTATATGGACTTGGACTGTTAATTAATGGGTTTTTATTGATAAAACTTTCTTGGATTTTATTTTAAATTAGCCCAAAAGTAATAATAATAATAATAATAATGATAATAATAATCATACACACACACATACAAACATACATGCAAACTATATATATCACATGACACACATTCGGATACTCTCATGTAGCACATACATAATTAATACGAATACACACATCAATTAATATATACATGCAAACATACGTGACCACATACACCATACTAATTACTAATGCATATACATAGCTTATAATGTACATGCACACATCACACACACACACACACTATACGTACGCTAATCATAAACATATAATGTAATATGTATACATGCAATAATAATTCCTCATTAATTGTTATACTAATATATTAACCATATTTACAAACCGGATAAAAATGAGTGATTACAACTATGGTTGAGGGAAAATGGTTGAGATGGTGTGTAAGACGATTGGGGATAAGGGTTTCAAATATGTTTTGCAATCTGGCATAATCACAAGTAAAAGATGATGGATTTTTATGAATAAATAATTTGGGAAACAATTTTGGAGATAAGAAAAATTAGAATATCCAAGGCGAAAATGCCATAACAAAATTTCATTGTAACTTAAACTAGAAATTTAGGAGGAAAAACAAACAGAATTGAGAGTGCAACTTGGTAGGACTTGTCCCTTGGGAAGTGCTTGGCCTTCAATGATGTATAGTCCACTGCACAGCTTAGCACTGCCAACTACTTTCTCCGAATCCATTTCCTGAAAAATACATCCATGCAAGCTGAATTTAGTATAGCACTGCAAATCACTACACAATCTGATAACAGATAAAAAATTGCATTGTAAATCAGGAACATAAAGGACAGAGTTTAGCACAATATCCTTATTAAGAAAGACTGTTCCATTCCCTTCCACCCCAGTCAATGACCCATTTGCAGTCTTCACATACTTCTTGTGATTCTGTTTTGTAAGAGTCAAAAACACATATTTGTTTCCTGTCATATGACCATTAGCACCAGAATCCACTATCCATAGAATTTGAGTAGTGTTGGAGAGAAATGAAATACTACCATGTGAAATACTGGATTTTGTAGGCTGATCAGCAAGACAAGCATTCAGTTCAGATCTTGAACTGATTTATGATGTGGAAGTGGTATGCATTGCGCAAGATTTTAAAGGATCTAAAAAACCAAAACTGATACCATGTAAATAATAAAGGTTTTGTAGCATAGAATAAATGTTTTCTCTATTTTAATTCATGATTTACAGAAAAGAAGCGAGTCCCTTTTATAGGACTAAATTACAACAATCCTAGCTAAGTATGACTCTATTTCTATCTATTATCTAAAAGATTAGAAATTTAAATTTAGATAAGATAAAATAAGATTTAACTTATCACTAAGTTAGATAAGACTTAGCTATTTAGTTATATACTAGGACTAAAATACATAAAAATTCTTATTTAATCTGCACAAACCTTAAAACCACCTCTTGTTTATGTTTTTCTTGATCAAAACCCTAAAACCCTTAAAATTTTCCCCAGTTCATCCCCACTTCTACCTTTGATCCATCACCACCACCTTAAAATTTCCCGACCAGTTCGTCGACAGCCGAAGGAAATGTCGGCTATCACCGGTCATCGTCTTCGGTCATCTCCTTCCTCACTCCGACCGCTTTTAAAACCCTCGGCCATCGTATGTGGTCGTCTCCGGTCATCTCCTTCCTCACTTCGACCACCGTTCGGCTGCCGGTTCTACCGTCGTTCGAACATAAAAACCTCAAAAAAACCTCTTTTTTACAGGAAACTTCTAGATCTACCCAGATCCGGTAGGATCTACCCTTCTTCCCTGGCCTAGACTACCCGAACCACTCTTATATTTGACTCCAACAGTCCCTAAACCCCTCCGAAAACCAAAAAAGCAGATAAACACCGATCTCCCATGTGTTTATTTTTATTACTATTTTTACTAAGTTAACGTGATTTCATGTTTTTCGCGGGTAACAAAAGTCATGGAGGGAAAATTACCTTCGTTCGGTGGCTGGCGTCTGATGAACTCCCGGTGACGGCGAGCTTTACGGCGGTTCAACTTTCGATGACAGTTGGTCTCCCGAGGTAACTCTCTCTCCTCACATTTCTTTTATTATACTATTATTATTTACTAGTTTATTAATTACTCATTAATTAAACTGACATTTTCTCTCTCATGGGTATTTATAGAGGTGTCAGATGGTGACGTAAGCGGAGCCAGCTGGTGATGAGGAAACACACAATCCGTGTGAAGTGGGTTTGGATGAATGAGAGAGTGCCACGTGGCACGATTTGAGTGGAAAAACAAGCTTTTGGACCAAATTGTGTTTCTTTGGTGGGTTTTAACTGAAAATGGGTTGTTACCAGCTGTAATTGAGCAGGAAACAAATGTATATTGGGCCTTTATAACTTTACTTGGGCTTTGGGGTTTTATGGATGTAAATTGGACATTATTTTGATATTTGAACTAAATGGATGGACATTTATTTATTTGATATATATTTATTTATTTAGTATTTATTATTTATTTATTTGTTATTATTAAGCCCGGTCAAAATTCAGGTATGACAGAGTCCCCTCTTTGCTCATTGCTATGAAACAGGGATAGAGTGAATACTGAAAATACACGAATATTGTCCAGACCTCTTAGTCATCCTCTGAAAGGCAGGTCTTTCATTACGAATAGTACCGAAGTTCGAAGCTGTTCTTCTTATTATAAAATTCTTCAATCTTCTGCCAAAATGTGGAATCAAAAGCTGTTTTTCTTATTATGAAATTCTTCATCTTTCGAGGCTCGAAATTACTCATAACATTTTTTATCTCTTTAGGCCTGAAGCTATTATTCTTATTATGAAGTTCTTCATCCCTCTGTTGATCTTGGAATCTTAAGTTGTTCTTCTTATTATGAAATTCTTCATCTTCAAACTCTGAAATTACTCTTGTCATTCTTCATCTTCTGAGATTTGTAGTTGAAATTCTTTATCCCTTCGTCAAACAATCCACCTTTCTGCAAGGGTATCAAACAAACGAGTTCTTCTTATTAGGAACTCTGGATTCTTTGTTGAGCAAATTATTCTCGTTGCAAACTCTGTCTTTGTCGAGCAAACTCTTCACATTAGGAGCCCTTCATTCTTGGCTGTGTGAACTCTTCTCACTAGGAACTCTTTCCAAATGAACTCTTCTGATTAGGAGCACTTTATTGTTTGTTAGGAATGTTGATTCATCTTATTTTCTGGGGAAAACTGAACCCGCAACAAGAAAATATCATTGATTAATAAGAATTCCACATGAAGCAACATGTAATATCCCCAATTCTTTTGAAGCATTGAGGTCTTTAGTGTCATTGCTTATTTTGCCTAAGATATCTCGACCATTCAGTCTAAAGCGCGCATAGAATCCCTTATTTTCTTTTCTTCTATTGATCAATTTATTATGTGCCTGCAAAAGTCAAATGTATCATTAATCTTCCATCATTGATTGTAAAAATGTGCAATTTAGGTATATCATTAGGAAACTTCAAATGCTTCGACAAAAGACACTGAAACTGCGAATCTTCCTCATTTAAGCCTAAAGTTGGTCTATCTTGCTTTCCAATCCGGCAACTTGAATCATTTTTATCTTCTTCTTCTTGTTGTTGTCTTTTTTCTTTTTCTCTTCCTTCTTTTTTCTCTTTTTTTCCTCTATTTTTTTCTTTTATTTTTCCTTCTTATTTTTCCTTTTCACTCTTTCTTCTTTTTTCTTATTTTTCTTCATTTCTCCCCTCTTTTTGCCATTTTTCTTTATTCTTTTTCTTTTTTTTCCATTTTTGTTTTTCACTCTTTCTTCTCTTTTTTCTCTCTTACTCTCTCTTCTTTTTCTCCCTCTTTTGACTCTTCCTTTTTCTTTTTCTTTTTTCTTTTTCCTTCTATTTTTTCTTTTTCTTTTTTTCTTTTTTGTTTCTTTTTCTTTTTTGTTTCTATTTTTTCCTTTTTTCTCTTTTTTCTTTTTTTTGAAACTGTGGGCCCAAATGATTAATATTTCTGTTGATATCATGCCCCACCGCCTTATTGCAGTAACATTCGGAAAGTTCTTATTATTTTCGAAGGTATCGACCCGAATAATTTAACATCATGCTCGAAAGACTTACTCATGACCCGAAGGATTTAGAATTGTAATGCACTTCCTTTCCTGTGCACACAATTACATCACTCCCGAAGGTGATGGCCCGAAGGATTTAACATCGTGCCCGAAGGACTTACTGATGACCCGAAGGATTTAAAGTTACATTGCACTTCATTTCCTGTGCAAACAATTGCATCACTTCCGAATGTGATGGCCCGAATGATTTAACTTCATGCCCGAAAGACTTACTGATGACCCGAAGGATTTAACATCATGCCCGAATGTCTTACAGATGACCCGAAGGATTTAGAATTGCATTGCACTTTCTTTTCTGTGCAAACATTACATCACTCCCGAAGGTGATGGCCCGAAGGTCTTAACATCATGCCCGAAGGACTTAATGATGACCTGAAGGATTTAACATCATGTCCGAAGGATTTACTGATGACCGAAGGACTTACTAATGACCTGAAGGATTTAGAATTGCATTGTACTTCCTTTTCTGTGCTAACAATTATAATCTTTGCTGAAATCTGCATCTACAAACGGATTGAAATATTTGCTGAGATCCGCCCCTGTAAACGGATTGAAATCTTTATTGAGGTCCGCCTCTGTAAAAAAATTGAAATCTTTGCTATGATCCGCCTCTTCAAACGGATTGAAATCTTTGCTAAGGTCCGCCTCTGTAAACATATTAAAATCTTTGCTGGGATCCGCCTCTTTAAACGGATTGAAATCTTTGTTAGGATCCACCTCTTCAAACGGATTAAAATCTTTATGAGATCCGCTTCTTCAAAATGATTAAAATCTTGGCTGTGGTCTGCCTCTTCAAAATGATTAAAATCTTGGCTGTGGTCCGCCTTTTCAAACGGATTGATATATTTGCTTCAAAATTGTGATTGAAATTTTTGATAATATTTGCTGGTTCTACTTCTTCAATCTGAAATTGTAGATTGAAATCTTTGTTTGTTCTTCGTTGATTCTTGTAAATTTCTACAAAAATGTACAAAAATACTTTGAATGCATGAATTAGTATGCTTCTATCCTATAGATGCCTAACTATATGATGTATGAATTGTGACAACTGAGGATCACTCAGATGAGCTCTAATCTTCTTTGCTTCTCCGTTGAACTTTTTGTTTCGATTATAACAACAAGATTGTTTTTCTTGAATATTTCTTTGATTGGTCTTCTCTCTTGGCTTGATCTTCTTTCTTGACTTAATCTTATTTCTTGACTTGATCTTCTTGAGATTTAACCTAAGCTTTAATTGTCTTCATGCTCTAAAATTTGCCCCAGAATCTTTGTTGTTAATCTCTTTTTCTTCTTTCTAGACCCATTTTGGCCCTTTTTAGTGGTCGAATTCTTTCAAGCTTTGCACCCACTCTTGCCTATTCTGATTTGAACTCTTATGCACCATGATGCCCTACTAATCTCTTTGTTTCTTGCCTTATTTCATAGAATTTCTCCTCTTCTGTCATTTGGGGCGAACAAGTGCCTCAAGTCCTTAAACTTTTCAAATCCCTGAACTTTCTCTAAGTCTCTAAACCTTTCATTCTTGCCATTGTCGTCTCCATGTCCCTTGATGGATGATTCCTCTTTCTAACCAGAAGACTTCCGAACAGATAAGAGTCTCATACCTGGTCATATATTTATCAAGAAAATCTATTTGTTTGTAAAAATATCAACTTGCCTATCGGCATTTCAATGAAGAATATTTTGCAAGACCCGAAAAATTGGGTATAAATAAAGAAAACAAAATAGGATTCCCTGGATACCAAGTGCAAATCATCTTTGATTCAACCCTCTTATAGTCATTTGAATGTTGTGTCGATTTTTGGAGTTAAAATTTCTTCCAAAGCACTCGGTTTACACCCAATGATTACCGCGTGCTCAATCCAGTTAGAAACAACTTCTTTTCCGCTCTCCTCATTCTTTTCCATTCATAAATGTGTTCAAACTTCCTGAACTTGTTTAACCAGTAGAGTGGAAAAATATCATTCTAAGGATAGAATTCTATAAGTGCATGTGTGATTCTGATTATTAATAATTATTATTATATTATATTATATTATATTATATTATATTATATTATATTATATTATATTATATTATATTATATTATATTATATTATATTATATTATATTATATTATATTATATTATATTATATTATATTATATTATATTATATTATATTATATTATATTATATTATATTATATTATATTATATTATATTATTATAGACATGGCTTCAAAGATACATCTCTGACGCTTGGGTATTGGACAGGTGAAGCATAGCTCCTTATTAGATTTGTCGACATCCCCAACAGCTCCATCAGAGTGTTCTGAGACTTATTTATTCAAATAATTTATTATTTCTCACCATTCCTTTTTCTTGTTTCATCTTTTTTTCTTTTTTCTTTCTTTTCTTTTCTTCTTTTTTAACTTTTTCTTTTACTTTTCTTTTCTTTTTCTTCTTTTTTTTTCTTTTCTTTTTTTCTTTCTTTTTCTATTTCTCTCTTATTGTGCTTTAAGGTATAGAAAACTATGCTTAGAAATTCAAAGATTTCAAAGATTTATCATCGAACATCATCAAAGGCGTGGTGATCTGACCTTTTCTTGCCTTGTTGACCAAAGTAGACTGAGAAACAAACTTCACTTCACCGTCTTCACAACATCCAAATATTTTGTTGCATCGGAATCAATGTCGCATCTTGCAATTGGCATCTAGGGGCCCACAAGGATAATAAGAGATATACATATATTTATTTCAAAAGCATTCATTCAATGAAACGAAAACCAACAAACATGACATATGCCTTTAGAAAAAAAACTTCTACTACTTTCAGTCTAGGAGTAGCAGACTTATTTCCAGTGTTATTTCAGCAATGGTCCATGTAGGTTGTAATCACATGATGCAGCAATATGGGTAGCACTGACTTCTTAGAACTCTAGACAATCTTGGAAGCACTCTTCGCGATTCTCCGATTCCTAGACTGGTATAACGGCTTGCCCCAATCCTTGCCATTGTTGAACCAATTCTCGTGTCAAGATTCCATTACTAACTAGCTTCTTAATTTCTTTCATCAAAGGTCTACACTTCTTTGTAGCATGTCCTGGTACCCCATATGAAAGTCACAAATATTGTCTAGATCATAGCTATGGGTAAATAGACTTGGCACCACCTTCATTGGCCTAGGAATGACATGTTGTCCTTCAATAAGGTGAGGTAATAAGTCTGAAATAGACACTCTAAAGATCTTCAGATTTGCACTTGCTTGAGGAATTTTCTGTGGTCGATCTGATGAATTAACTGGCCTCTTTCTCTCGCGACTCTAAAAACTTTGAACATTACACTCATTCACCTCTTTCCCTTATTTTGCCGCTTGATCAGCATGGTCTTTAAATCTTGATCTAATTTTCCCTTGTCGGATCCCTATTTCTATTGCTTCTCTAATCACCATGAGATCACTAAAACTGCACCTTGAATTCGCAAGCATTTCCTCAAAGAAAAGGGATGGAAGTGTTTGATGAAACATAAGAGATATTTCTTCCTCTGTCATGGGAGGTTGAACTTGGGCTGCTAATCCTCGCCACTTTAATGCATAGTCTTTAAAACTTTCGCCGACCTTCATATTCACATTCTGCAGAAAATTGTGATCTAGAGCTAGGTCTATAACATACTTGTATTGCCCCAAAAACGCTTTGGCCAAATCTGCCCATGATCGAATCTGCTCTCGACTTAATCTGTTGTACCACACTGCGGCAGGTCCAGCTAGACTGTCATGAAAACAATGAATCAACAATTTATCATTATCCAAATACCATTCAATTTTCTACAGAACATTGCCAAGTGGACTTTAGGACAATTGGAACCATCATACTTCTCAAAACTGGGGACTTTAAATTTAGGCATAATGACTAGATCAGGGACTAAACAAAATTCTTTTGCATCAAATTTGGGATTATTAACGACTTTCCTTTCCTTGATCTATTTCTCAAGTTTGGCATAATGATATTTCAGCTGCTCGTGTCATGACCCCAGAAAAATAGGTTTTACAGTCCTTGTCTCTGTACTTGGATTAGATGTCCCTGGATAAATTGTCAAACATGGTGTAGCAATGTAATTCTTTGCATTTTTCTGATGCTTGGTCATCCGTTCTTGTAACCCCTCTCGAGTCTGTTCAATTTCCTCAATGTCTCATTCCATAATAACAGATTCCCAAACTTCACTAATTCCCAGATTGCTCTCATTGAAACTCTGACTGCTTTAGAGCATGAATGTTAATGCCATGTTATTACATAATAATGTTATATTGATAAATATGCAATGCATGAATGTATGAATGCAAGAGGTATTGATTCTAAAAGTGACCATCATAGAACAACTTTCATTGAAGTAAAATGATACAATACATCATATACTAGGTACTATAGATATTGGTGAGCTCTAACTTTCAACTTCCTTATTTCCTCTAAGAGCCAAGTCAGATTCCCTCTGTGATCTAATGCTGGATCAATATTCTGCTTCAGTGTGATTGCTACATTGGCTAGATCAGCCACTTGTTGAGCAACTTCTTTTGCTTGAATGACAGCTTCTTTCATGCTATTATCATTTTCTTGAATTTTTACTTTTGATCTTTAAGACTGGGCATATCGCTTTTCTTCACTTTCTAGACAGTACTTCTTAACATCATCAACAAGAGCTTGGTACATCAACGTAAGCTTGAGACATTCGTCTACCTTCTTCTTTAGTGCTTCGTTTTCAGCTTGACTGTCATTTAACTTGATAGCACTATCCTCATACATCTGCATGTACATTTTTATAATCTCACGCTTGGCTTCACTAACCCTTAGATCATCCATAAAAGTATTGCGTTGTAGCTCCATTTCTTGCAGATCACACGAAAGTGTATTGAATCGACTTTTACTTTCCTCAAAACTCATTTTCCAGTATTCGGCTTTATGTTTCAGCTCTTTAATCCTTTCCTTCGACTGTTCCAGAGTTACACCCAAACCAGAATTCCTAAGCATCGAACAAAGCTCTTGATAGTTAAATTGTAAGTTTCTCAGGTCCTCATTCAAATCATCTCTCTTGTTTCAATTTGCTTATTTGAGCTTCATATTCGAATTGATGTCCTTCTTTCTGAATATCGTCATCTTGAGTTTCATATCCATCCGTTGAATATGCCTGGTTTTTTGTTCCAAATTTCCACTTTTCAAACTCTAAGATGCTGCTTTGAATATCGTCATCTTGAGTTTCATATCCATCCGTTGAATATGTCCTTCATAACTTGGTAGTTTTTGTGGGAAAATTTGCTACTTTGGTGTGTTTTGTGTGTATGTGCAGGATCACTTGCCAAAGCAAGGCTAGAGCTAGTTAGTTGCCAGGGCAATGTATGAAGGAGACGCCGAGCCAGTTGCCAGGGCAATTGTCGACAAGAGCAAAGGTGATATGGTAGTCGAAATTGATGACTAGACAAGCCCAAGATGACGTGGAGCAAATGCCAAACCCAAAGGAATTTGATTTCCATGCAGAGATTAAAGAATAATTAAATTCCAAGAAGATAGGAGAAGTTCTAGTAGGAATACAATTATAATAAAGAATTATATTCTTTAAAGATAATTTAATTCCAACTTAACTTCCTCCTCAAAGAAGGACTTTGGCCTAGCCCTATAAATAAGAGGGAGATTTCGACAACTCCAGAGAGCAAGAGGAGGGAAAATTTCGACAACCCTATAGGGCAAGAAGGAAGAGATTTCGACAAGAGAGCAAGGGGGAGAGAGTTTGATTTCTTCTTCTTCTTTGCTTCCATTAGATTCATGGTTTGGGGATTATTCTTTGTATATCTTTTGAACCCAACCATGAACTAACTTGATTGGTTGGGGTTATTGTGTTTTGTTGTTGTGAGAAACAATTGGATTTTGTTTAGGTAATAAGAGTTTGCATTTTTCTATTCAAGGTTTACTCATTCTTCGCTTTTATTCTTGTTTGCGAGTGAATTGGGAGAGGATCTCGTAACTTCATCTATTTATCTAATATCGGGAGAGTTAGATTCAAGAAACGAATGAGCATGGTCTTTATTCAATCTATTGATGGTGAAGATTAATCCAACTTAGGAATAAGTTAAGGATTTCAACGGCTAAGAGGAGCGCAATATTGGTTGTTGTTCACCCTTGATTCACGCAGGGATATATTATCAAGGCATGCACTAGTAGCTAGATTTTCGACTTAGGGATAAGAAGAAACCATTGAAGAACGCTCTGCCGAACCTTGAAGTTGCTGCCCAGACGCCCAAGTAGTTGCCCAGGCAACCATCGATTAGTTGCCAAGGCAACCCCGCTGTGGAAGTTGCCACGGCAACTGAGTTGCCCTTGCACTCTTTTACCAAGACGATCCAATCGGCTACTACACATCAACTCATGATAACCTGACCTATTCTCTCTTTTGATTTCATCTATTCTTTTAGTTTATTGATCTTAGTTTACTCGTTAATTAGAACTCCTATTATCAATTGTGTTTTTACTTTTCACAGTGCAGTAACTTAAGCAAAGTGGCCCAAACCAATCCCCGTGGAGACGATACTCGATACTCATATCACTTTATTACTTGCGACATGTATACTTGCACAATTGCGTAGCACTTATTACACGCAACAAGTTTTTGGCGCCGTTGCCGGGGATTGGCAATAGCGACTTTGTTTTTATTTTCTTGCACTTTCTTTTTACTTTTCTTGTTTAAAATTTAAAGGGCTAACAAACTTTGGTTTTGCATTGGTATATAACCAGGGCGAGACCAACTTCACCAGAATATCCCTTTGATCCAGAAATCTAACGAACCTTACAAAGACTTAGACGAAGGTTAAGAGTAGCAATGGCTAATCAAGACGGCAATATGAATCAAGATGTTCCAGTAGGAGGAGGAGTGATTCTTGCACTAAACAGAACTATTCGAGACTATCTTGAAGAAGATCTTGATGGACTTAATCCAGGAGTTGTCGCACCTGAAATTGAAGCCGACCACTTTGAGTTAAAACCGGTAATGTTTAATATGATCAACACAATTGGTCAATTTGGCGGCTCAAAGAACTCGAAGATGCACGGCAACATCTGAAATCTTTCCTCGAGATTTGCAACTCGTTCAAAATACATGGAGTCACCCTCGATGTCTTACGATTAAGATTATTCCCTATTCACCGAGGATAGGCGAAAGCATGGTTGAATAGCATTCTGCCGGATCAATAGCATCTTGGACCGATCTTTGTCGTGATTTCCTTGCTCGATTTAATCCTACAAATTTAATCGATAAGCTTCCGTAACGACACATTACTTTTTCGGCAGGCGGATGATGAATCCATGTACGAGGCTTGGGAGCGATATAGAGAACTTCTACACAAATGCCCCCTACACGGATTCCCGGTGTGGACTCAAGTAACAATGTTTTACAACGCCGTGAATACACCAACAAGGATGATGCTAGATGCCTCGGCAAACGACATACTCCTAGATAAGCCGCCGGATGAAGCAATGCAAATTTTAAACAGGCTGGCCAAGAATGATTATCAATTCCCATCTACTAGAAGAGGAGGAGTTAGACGCCAAGCCACAATACATGAACTAGGATCATCAGATTCAATTTCGGCACAATTGGCCACTTTAACCAAGATGGTCCAGAACATGCAAAAACCAAAAAACACACATGAGGTCAAGGTAATGGATTCTTTTTGTGAGTTATGTGGTGATAACCATAATTCTTCTGAATGTATTCAGAATCTGGAATCCAGCTTCTATGTGGGGAATTACAATCGGAACAACAATGTGATGTCCAATACATACAATCCACCTTGGAAGAAGCACCCAAATTTTTCATGGAGTAATCCCAACAATGCTCTAAACCAGAACAATCAGAATGCACAAGCATCGGGATTCCAGCAGGATATGCCACGGCAACAGTTGCCGCAGCAACAACCAACAACATCTAGTTCTTTGGAAAATTCTCTAAATGCTTTTATGATGAAAACTGAATCTTATAGGTTGAGAATAGTAATTTCATAAAAAGAACTGATGCTTTTATTAACAGGACCGAGATGAGATTGCAAACCAAGAGGCGACAATCAAATTATTGGAAAATCAAGTCGGATAGTTTGCTCAAAATCTGAATACTAAACCGCAAGGAGGTTTACCTAGCGATACTGAAGTCGCAAGAGGAACTGACTATGAGCAATGTAAGGCAATCACCACCAGAAGTGTCCAACAACTTAGAGATGCTCAAACCCCCTCATCAAACAAAACTCCACAAAAAGATCAAGACGAACCTAGCGGCAAAGCCTCAGATGCTGAACCAGGAATTGTCGCGGCAACCGGCAATATGCATGCCTCGAAAATCGACGATAAAGACGCCTCGACAACTTGCGATAAGCATGCCTCGGCAACCCCAGTTGATAACGCCTCGACAACTCCAGTTGTCCAGGCAATGCCGTCAATCAGGTTTCAAAATAATAAAATGATCGAAGATATCTGACTTCCACCACCATTCCCACAAAGGTTGAAGCGACAAAAGCAAGAATACCAATTCAAGAAGTTTCTTGATATCCTAAAGCAAGTCCACATCAACTTGCCATTGGTGGAAGCAATTGAACAAATGCCAAACTATACCAAGTTTCTTAAAGACATTGTGTCCAAGAGAACAAGGCTAGGAGAGTTTGAAACAGTTGCCGCAACAGAGGGATGCATGGCAATGTTGCACAATCGTATGCCACCCAAGTTGAAGGATCCCAGAAGTTTCACAATACCCTGTTCCATTGGAAACCACTATGTCAGGAAAGCATTATACGACCTTGAGGCTAGCATAAACTTGATGCCTAAATCGGTTTTCCATAAACTAGGAATCGGGAAGGCAAGACCTACAACAGTTATGCTACAGCTAGCCGACAGATCCTATGTGCATCCAGAGGGAAAAATCGAGGACATACTGGTATAAGTTGATAAATTTATTTTCCCGCTGACTTTATTATTTTGGATTGTGAAGCAGATGAGCATGCACCCATCATTCTCGGGAGACCATTCCTAGCAACATGGAGAACCTTGATCGATGTTGAAAAGGGATAACTCACAATGAGGGTGAATGACCAGCAAGTTAAACTAAATGTGTTCCAAACACTAAGGCATGCCGATGATCTAGAAGAATGCCAACTTCTTCATGCCACGACAGAGTTTAACTTCGACGAGGAATTTAGTTGCCTCGGCAACTACATTGCCGATCAAGAGGAACCTGATGAGTATGAAGAACCGGTCGATGAGGAACAACAAGAAGAGGCAAATTGGCTAGTCAATCGACCAGGTACATACTTTGAACCACTGGATTACTCAGGTAAGGAAGGTAAGCTCGAAAAATCCTCTATTGAACAACCACCGATTCTTGAGTTGAAACAATTGTCAGATCAACTAAAATATGCATACTTAGGAACCGATAATACATTGCCTGTAATTATTTCTTCTAAGTTACAGCCTGAGCAGGAAAAAAAGCTGATCAAGATGTTGAAGCTATACAAAAAGGCAATAGGGTGGACAATTGCCGACTTGAAAGAAATTAGCCCGGTAGTGTGCATGCACAAGATTTTGTTGGAAAATGATCACAAACCTTCAATTGAGGCCCAGAGGAGACTGAATCATGCCATGAAAGGGGTTGTAATGAAAGAAATCATCAAGTGGCTTGACGCCGGCATTATATACCCTATCTCTGATAGTACATGGGTAAGTCTGGTACAATGTGTTCCGAAAAAAAGAGGTATAACGGTGGTAAGTAATGAAAACAATGAACTCATTCCAACCAGGACTGTGACCGGTTGGAGGGTTTGTATGGATTATCGAAAGCTAAACAAAGCCATCAAGAAAGATCACTTCCCATTACCCTTTATTGATCAAATGCTTGACCGTCTTGCAGGTAAACCCTTTTATTGTTTTCTTGATGGTTATTCAGGTTACAATCAAATTGCCATAGCACCAGAAGATCAAGAAAAGACAACCTTCACATGCCCATACGGTACCTATGCCTTCCGAAAGATATCGTTCGGATTGTGTAACACCCCGGCAACCTTCCAAAGATGCATGATGACACTATTTTCAGACATGGTCGAAGACTTCCTTGAGATCTTCATGGATGATTTTTCTGTTTTTGGTAATGACTTCGACAGCTGTCTCGGCAATTTAGAGAGGGTGTTGGCAAGATGTGAAGAAACTGATTTAGTACTTAATTGGGAGAAATGCCATTTTATGGTAGATGAAGGAATAGTGCTCGGCCACAAGATTTCATCCAAGGGAATTGAAGTAGACAAAGCTAAGGTGGACGTGATCAAGAGATTACCCCCACCAAGTTCGGTTAAAGGAATTCGAAGTTTTCTTGGACATGCAGGTTTTTACAGGAGGTTCATTCATAATTTTTCTAAAACCACTAAACCCTTGTGCAATTTGCTTGAACAGGATAAAGTCTTCGATTTTGATGATTCCTGCACCCAAGCATTCGAAACCCTAAAGAAAAAGCTTGCCTCGGCACCCATTGTCGTTCCACCAGATTGGACGGTACCTTTTGAGCTCATGTGTGATGCAAGTGATTTCGCGGTAGGAGTAGTCCTAGGCCAACGCACAGGTAAGACCTTCCATTTGATATACTACGCTAGTAAAACTCTTAATAGTGCTCAAGTGAATTACACAACAACGGAGAAAGAGTTACTAGCTGTAGTTTTCGCATTTGACAAGTTCCGATCCTATTTGATTGGTACAAAGGTAATTGTTCATACGGACCATTCGACAATCAAATACCTATTTGCTAAAAAGGATGCTAAACCTCGTTTGATTCATTGGATATTACTTTTACAAGAATTTGATATTGAAATTAAGGACAGGAAAGGAACAGAAAATCAAGTGGCCGACCACTTATCACGTTTGGAACGTAACAAGGAAGTGGTCAACTTAGGAGATGCATGAGCATGCTCTCCCTTTTGATATTTTTATTTTTATTTATTTATTTTTATTTTTATTTTCGATTAATTATTTATTTTATTTTTTGAATTTTTTATTTTTTATATATTTCTGATTATTATTAATTTTCTTTAGGATAGATTTTTTTATTTAAGTTTAAGAATCCTATTACAAATCTTTATTTATTTTCTTTATTAGTTTATCTTTAATTTTAATCCTTATTTGATTTGTCTTTGAATTGTAGGAAAAAAAGTTCAAGATAAAGAGGAATTTTAATCCAAGTAGGAAAACATCTTCAATAAGGAAACTAATGGGCTGAATCTAAAGCTTATATAAAGCCTCTAATTCACCCTAATCACAAAGCCTCCAATCCAAGTAGTTGCCCAGGCAACCATCGATTAGTTGCCATGGCAACCCCGCTGTGCAAGTTGCTACGGCAACTGAGTTGCCCTTACACTCTTTTACCAAGACGATCCAATCAGCTATCACACATCAACTCATGATAACCTGACCTATTCTCTCTTTTGATTTCATCTATTCTTTTAGTTTATTGCTCTTAGTTTACTCGTTAATTAGAACTCCTATTATCAATTGTGTTTTTACTTTTCACAGTGCAGTAACTTAAGCAAAGTGGCCCAAACCAATCCCTGTGGAGACGATACTCGATACTCATATCACTTTATTACTTGCGACGTGTATACTTGCACAATTGCGTAGCACTTATCACACGCAACAGTTGTAAAGGTGTAAGAAAAAGTAGGGACACCAATCGGGCCTTTAACAATTGAGGATACAATTCTTTATATAAAATAGAGATTGGATCAAAATGATGTTTCTAATCTTCTTTCTTTTGATAATCGGCTGATGATACGCTAGAATTTGAACTTTGCCTTGGACACTTGCTTAATTCTGATGGGCTTATATTTTCCTTCACTTTTGTATCTCCAGGTGTTTCATTAATTGTCATGCTTTTAGGAAATTTGGGTCTTCCATCTTTAAAACTCAACATGCCTTCTCTGATAAGATCTTTAATCTTGCTTTTCAAAGCTTTGCAATTCTCGGTAGTGTGGTCTAAACTTCCTTGATGGTAATCGCATGATGTACTAATACCATAACCTTTGAGTGAAGAAGGCACTGTAGGCACTGTAGACTTAAACGGGGCTCAGGCCACAAGATTTTTCTCTATCAGCATTGGAAGCAATTCTGCATATGTCACCGGTATTGAATTAAAATACATTTTATCCTTCTTTCTTCCTTGAGTTTCTCCTAAACATGTCATCACTTTCTTGAGATTTGACTCAATTATACCTCCAATTGATTTATTGATACGAGTTATATTGGTACCCCAACTCGACTGTTTATTGTTTACTTCTCATTTCAGTTCAGTATGCCTCTTTTCTTTGGTCATAGCTATCATCATAGTCATCATCTCAGCCATTTGTCTTTTCAGCTCTTGCATCTCATTCCGGTCAGCATCAACACTAACAAAACCTGATGTGTAACACTTGGATGAACTGCCCTTCATTTCTTCTGCTGCTTGACCAGAACACTGCTTTATACTTGCACTCTCTTCTATCGACCTATGAATACTCTTATCCAGCATGACCGTCTTCTAATGACAACTACCTTTGAATCAATACCTATATGTAATGATGATATGATGTAAAGGAATACAAAACAAAAGAAATGAGTCAGTATCGTGAAATAATCTCGAAGGTAGAATTAAATTAAATATATACAGCAAGACAAGTTATATTGAACAAAGAGAATAACCAGAGAAGCATATTTAAATTTACAACACATGACTTAGGTTTCTGTCTGGCTTAAGCATGTAATGTTTTAAACAAAGGGCAATATAATATTTAAATGTTGTAATGCAAGAATGCACGAGGTATCGTTTTCAAGAACTAGTCTTTAGAACAACGCCTATTTAACTAAAGGGTCAAATACAAAGAAAAGGTAATATGTCACTAGCTCCAGCTCTTTCGGTTAATCACTTTGTTCAGCCTCCGAGTTATCATTTTTACTGGCTTGGTGTCAATATTATAGTGTTGTTGCAGGGTCATGACTTTATCGAACAAAATCTATACATGCCAGACGACTCCCTACACTTCACTCTTTAAGCTAATCACTTCACAACTCTGTTTCTGGACAGCATGGATCACTGCTCTAGCTTGATTTTCAGTGTTTTATCCTTCATCGTGGTATATCTTTGAAACATAGGAACCAGTATTTCAATTGTTGTAATGCGTTTTCTGATTCTTCCATTTCCTCAGCTCATTTTTATCAGCATTCCCTTAATTATGGTGTTCTTCGGTGAATTTCATCATTTGTGAAACCTGGGTATCGCCTCTGAGTTCAAAAGTCTCTATTCTTCATTGGATTCTTTTCTGTTCAGCAACGACCCTTGAATGCCCCTTCAATTTACTTGTCTTGAATGCCCGTTCAATCTATCTGTTATCTATCATTTTCTGGTTATCACTATTTTTCCAAATACTACGTCTTGTTTATCTCTGCAATTGCCACTGACCCTATCTTAAACCCTGAACTGTTGTTGAGTCTTGTATAAACCTTGTCATTTGACTATTGGAGCAATGTAGCAAAACCTCGTATTTCTCTATTGCTGGCGTTACATGTATCTTTCTGAAGTGCGAATAATTATATTGAGCTTCATAAACAAGTTACGGCCTTAAACAACTATTGGTCCATTTGACTGCCTAACAACAACACTATAATTCAGAAAATTTATTGTAAATGACTCTTCGTATTCCCATCTTTTGATTTTCAAATTAAACTTAGTTCTAGCGAAATCTCACTATGTTCAAAAATTTCTGAAACAACATTGTAATACTGTAACCCATAAATCTTTCTGAAAAATGACGCTTCATATTCCCCATCCTATGGTTCTCAAACCGAACTGGTTCTGGCAAAACCTCATGACACCTGACCTCCATGAATATTATCTTCGTTCTTGTAATGAGTCTTCTCGAATCCAGTCCTTAGTGACATATTATCACCCACTTGTCTATCGAACCCTTAAGCTCTTATGGCCACTACCTACTCGACTAATTCTCGAACCGATAAATCTCATGAATGCAATGTAACAAAACACAGAAAAACAAAACAAGAAAACTGTGTCAGTGTAGTGAATAAATATTGTAAGAAAAAATAACTATTGTAAAATATAACAATTTATATTGTGTAAAATTAACCAGAGAACAGTTTATTTTGCACACAAAAATAACCAGAGAAAGGAAATTAAATCAGTAACACCCTATCCTAGGTCTCTGTCTGGCTCTAGTGGGGTAGGTTTCTATTACAACATGTGGGTTTCGATCTAGACTCTGGGTACCCAAAATGTCGTTACCGGACTAGTAAGACATCGATTCGGGAGTATACGACCCCTTATAGCGGAGGCGTAACCTCACAATGTATAAGGTTGGTATACCGGAAAGAGGACAAAATCTGATCACGGAGCTGAATAACTCACGTAAGATCATGCCTTACTCCCACTTAAGGGTGAAAAGCTCGGGTATAAGGCTTATGTATGAATGACAATTTATATGACACAAGAAAAAGCTGCCCGCATTTTTCAAAAAATCATCCAATAATTATAGGAAAAATTAAATTCAAATTACGGTTCAAAATGCCAAAATGCCAAGTAAAATTAATTAGGCCTGACTCTCGATTTTTGAAGATCCCCAGCGGAGTCGACAAGTTGCCGCAACTATTTTTTTTAAAAAAAAATCAGGACGTGTGAAAATAGTCTGACGATCGATCTCTTGTAAAATTAAGGTTTTCTGGCCATTTTTAATTTAATCTTGAAAATTAGGGTTTTCGTATTAAATCGAATTTTTGTTTATTTATCTAAAAAATACTTTAGAGTCGCCACCGATCACTTCGAGGTAGACCGGACACCGAAAAACAAACCAGAGATTCTGTCTTTAAAAATTGGGTTCGGGAGTCAGTTACGTGTAGGGAAGGATTAGCACCCCTACGAACGCCCGTCATCGGTACCTTTAATTTTACGTGGCATTTTGGCATTTCGAATAATAATTTGAATTTAATTTATCCCATAATTATTAATTGAATTTAATTTCCGAATGCAGATATCCTTTTATAAGGAAATTCATTTTGTTTGAATACGAGATTAAAAGCACCCCGTTAAGTGGCACCCCGTTAAGTGGCACCCCTATTCGTATCTAAAAATGAATTCCAACATAAAAGGTTTTTAAAAATGATATTTTATTGTTTTGTTGATTTTAAGTACTATTCCTAATAAGGCTCTAATCAATTAATTATTTAAATCTATGAATATTAATTAATTTAACGACTTTTATGTGAAAATGTCATTTTCATGAACATCTTCCATATATTTAAAGCCTTTAAATTAATTATATTCCTAATTAATTAATTAATTAAAGTTCTAGTCCTAATATGCGGTCCTAACAAATTATTTAATCAATTTTATAAGTGAAAATGTATATCGAATATACACTTTTATGACCAAGGCTGAGATAACACCCCATTGTAAACAATGGAACACAGTCCAGATTTGAACCTCAAAGATTCTATTCGATATACATTGAATTAACTACAATATATTAATTATTAATTATTTGATTTTTGCTAAAAAAATTAAGTTAATAATCAATTTTAAGTAAGAAATATATTACATATAATTTAAAGAAATCCTTGTGATAACACCCCATTGTAAATAATGGAACACCATCCATATTTGGATTCTAAAATCATATTTAATATACTTTTAATATCTACAATTATCTACCCTATTTGATTATAAAACCCTAATTAAAGAAACCTAAACTAAAGGCTCTATTAGTTAATATCTAAGTGTATTTAATTATCTAACAAAATATATTATATGCTAATTTTAAAACATGCAAGCAAACATATAAATTAAATACATTGAAATATAACAATTAATTTAAATAATTAAATTGAAAACAATTGAAACATAAATCTGATTTTTTTACTACATGACTAAATTGAAAACATACAAAATTCTAAATGTCCAATTACAAATTACAGTGACCCAATTGAAAGAAAACACAAGCCTAAGGGTACAATTATGGGATTTGAGGGACTAAATTGAAAGAAATACAAAATTTGAAGCCCAAATTAAAGGGGTAAGTGAATGAATTGAATTAAAGGCAAAACCTAGGGAAAATACCAAATGGTATCCAAATGAAGGGACGCGGATCCAACCCGACCCGGTTATAAACACGCAGATCTTGGCTGACCCGCTCCCCCTAAAACGACGTCGCACGGCTCAGGATATATAAGCCTCTTTTTCAGCCCAAAACCCCTCTTTCCTCTCATTTTTTCGGATTCCACCCTCTCTCTCTTCACTTCTCTCTCTCTCTCAAAACTCTCTCAACTACAACAAATGTTTCCCAGATTTTTACCCACAAAATGAATCAAATTCATTGTTCATCCTCTTGTTCTTCCCATATTCAACCAAAACTCTATATTCGATCCTCCACAAACACCAAAACACATGAATTTTGTGTTTTTCTCGATCAAACTCCCTTTGCTTGCCTGTGTTCTTCCCTACATTCATCTAAAATTCTTATTTAATCCGCACAAACCTAAAAACCACCTCTAGTTTATGTTTTTCTCGATCAAAACCCTAAACCCTTAAAACTCTTCCCCAGTTCATCCCCAATTCTACCTTTGATCCATCACCACCACCTTAAACTTTCCTGACCAGTTCGCCGACCGTCGGAGGCGATGCCAGCTATCACCGGTCATCATCTTCAGTCATCTCCTTCCTCACTCTGGCCGCTTGTAAAACCCCCGACCACCGTCTGCAACCTCCGGCCGCCGTCTGGTTAGCTCTGACCACCGCCCAGTCGTCGTGCTTTGCCGCCGTTCGAACCTAAAAACCTAAAAAAAAACCTCTTTTTTACCGGAAACCTCTAGATCTACCCAGATCCGATAGGATCGACCCTTCTTCCCTGGCCTAGACTACCCGAACCACTCTCATATTCGACTCCAACAGTCCCTAAACCCCTCAAGCAACCAAAAAAGCAGATAAACACCGATCTCCCCTATGTTTATTTTTATTACTATTTTTTTACTAAGTTAACGTGATTTAATGTTTTTCGCAGGTAACAGAAGTCATGGAGGGAAAATTACCTCCGTTCGGTTGTCGGCGTCTGACGAACTCCTGGTGACGGCGAGCTTTGCGGCGGTTTAGCTTTCGACAGCGGTTGGTCTCCCGAGGTAGCTCTCTCTCCTCACATTTCTTTTATTATTATTTACTAGTTTATTAATTACTCATTAATTAAACTGACTTTTTCTCTTCATGAGTATTTATATGGGTGTCAGATGGTGATGTAAGCAGAGCCAGCTGGTGATGAGGAAACACACAATCCGTGTGAAGTGGGTTTGGACGAATGGGAGAGTGCCACGTGGCACGGTTTGAGCGGGAAAATGAGCTTTTGGACTAAATTGTGTTTCTTTGGTGGGTTTTAACCGAAAATGGGTTGTTGTCAGTTGTAATTGAGCAGGAAACAAATATACATTGGGCCTTTATAACTGTACTTGGGCTTTGGGGTTTTATGGATGTAAATTGGACATTATTTTGATATTTGGATAAAATGGATGGACATTTATTTATTTGATATGTATTTATTTATTTAGTATTTATTATTTATTTATTATTTATTTGTTATTATTAAGCCCGGTCAAAATTCGGGTATGACAATGTCTAACATAACGTGAACATGAGTACGTACTCGAGGACGCTCTTTACTCCTCATAAAAGCACCTCGTCAATGCCATTAGCACTGTGGGCTTGGATTCCCGGGGTGCACACCAAGAGCTTGGGTCCCCAAGGTGTGAGTGACACCATAGTGCCTAACTTGAACATGATAGATGAGTACATATTCTAGGACGCTCTTTGCTCCTCATTAAAGGACCTCGTTTGTGCCATTAGCACTATGGGCTTGGATCCCCATGGTGCAATACCAAGGGCTTGGGTCTCCAAGGTGTATGTGACACCGTACTAGTCACAAAACATGAAACATATCCAACTATACCAAGAACTGTCATATCATAATATTTGGGCATTCCATTTTATTATCAACCTATCCTTATCATTCATGTAAACGGACAATTCACATCCCATGTTTCATCATAATTTTTCATATGTACTTGCCATTACTGTATTATGCATCAATGTAAATCATATAGTCGATATTAGGCAATTCATACCCAATATCAAAAATATGATTTATCTCAGATAAATCATTATGCCATATCAGTGTATCACATATGCCATTTTATAATTCATGCCATTTACATAAATTTGATCAGCTTACATTTTCATTAATATTAAGATCGACTTATTGCAAGTCTCTCTCATGTCATATATATATAAAATAAATAAAAATGCACTCATTCATATCATATATTTAATAAATAAGTAAAAATGCACTCACCTGGGCCATTTATTAGCATGTCTCACTAAATTCTACTCGATCATTTTCCTTCATAGTACCTCGAATCTTCTTTGATTCGGATTTGATTTCATTAACCACGTAAATATAAACAAACATTTGTTAGATTCATTTCTAACAATATTTCGATCAAGCTATCTAATCATTTAACATAGAATTTTCCATAATTATCTTTTAATTTATACTAACTTATTCTTATTTTTCTACTTGTCAATTTAGTCCCATTACTTACTTCAAACCACCAATTCATCATCTTCTTCATCAAATAGTTATTCAAAATAATTCTCTATAATTTTCCTTCTTTGCCAAAATAGTCACTAAAATGCAAAGGTAAGGATTCAAACTTCTTAAATTTGCAATTTAGTCCTCAAATCAACATTACTACCTTAATTCTATTATTCTATCTAAAAAATCAGATTTAATCCCCATTGTAATCACTCATTTTTTACTTGTAAATACATATTAGTGTTGCATGTATGTTTATTATATTATATGTTTATTGTTTGCATGAGTTTTACTAATATATATAAAGGGTATGCATGTATATTATAAGCTATGTATGTATACATATTAAGGGTGTATGTGTGTCGCGTGTGTATGAGCGTATATGATTAATATATATAGATGTTATGTTAATTATATGTATGATTATACGTACGTATGCTAGAATATTATATTAATTAATGATTGTATAATATAAGTATACATTGTCGTATGTATATGTATTGCTGTTATAATTATATTATTATTAATATTATTGGGCTGATAAAATAAAAAAATTAAATATATTAAACCCAAATAAAATTTACAGTCCAAGTCCAATTACAAGGCCCGGTTGGCCCAAATCTAAATCTTATCTAATTACAATGTGCAGGTAATTGTGGGCCGTTGGATCAAGATCTGATCCAACGGCACGATGCAACCAAGAGGTCAAAAATATCTGCCAGGCGCGTGTTCCACACGTATGGACCGTTTGAGTGCCACGCGCGCGTGTGTTCCACGCGCGGACGCTTTAATATCCCACGCGCGCGTAAGATCCACGCATTCTGACTCCTCGACTGCGGAGCTCCACGTGTCAAGATCTGGAGTCGTCTCATCAAATCGAGGCTTCATCCAAGTCGTTCGTCCTTCAAGCCATCTCAACCGTTAGATCAGATCTGATCTAACGGCCGAGAACGCGTCTGGCCGCTGGCAGAATATCCATACCACCACCGCGCCGATATTCAGTCCCCGTGTTCAGAACATGCCCAAGACAACAAGCAAAAAATTGTCAGCTCAGTTCAGATCTGAAAAAGCAAGATGCAACTTGCAACAAAACGAAGACAATAATATATATGAAACGAGAACTTTTGTAACGGGAATAATAACAGAGAAAGGAAGAGAAAAGGAGGGAGATAGGAACAAAAAAAAGAGAACATAGATCTTGTAAAAACCAAAAATTGTAACCAGTCAAGTGAATCGAAAGACAGTCCAGTGGTAAATATTTGTCTCTTTTTCTTACTTGTTTTCTTTACATGCATATACGAATGAAAAAAACAAAAAAAAAGGAGAGTAGTCTTACCGGCGTTGTTTGTGGGTCTTCCCTTCCTCAGTGACAAGCATTTCGGCTTCTACAAGCCAGATCTGGTGAACTAAAGGGAGGAGAAGACCCTTTGTAGTTTTGTTTTGGTCTAAAAAAATATTTTTTTGGTTCGTATTTCCTAGATCTAGGGCGAATAGAGGTATATCCTCCTCGAATCCAACCTAGGATTCGTATTGAGGACGAAAGGGGGTTGTTTTGGTGTATTTTGAGTCACGCCGGCACGTTAGGTTAGCGGGCCGTGAGGAGAACACAATGGCCGCCCGCCGGATTTCGGGGTTTCATAAGAACGATTTGAGAGAGCGAGAAACAGGATTCTTACAAAAATCAAAAAAATGAAACGAATGACCAAAATTTGATTTCGGCCAAAAGGGGGGCTTTTATAGTTGTTATTATTTCGTTAAATGGGTAAATTACGCACTTAATCCCACCGCGTTTTCAATATTTTCGTTTTTGTCTCGCCGCATGGTATAATTACAATCCCAGTCCCCCTGATATTTCAAAAGTTTACAATCTAGTCCCTAAATTACACCGAGTCAGTTTCTAAATGGTAAAATTACGCCCTTAACCATCCCGCGTTTTTGAATTTTTCACTTTGAGTCTGCCCCTTGGTCTAATTACAATTCTGATCCTTTTAGGTTTTGTTTGTTTCACAATTTCGTCCCTAAATTACATATTATTGCTCTTTAATTTCTGCCACAGACTTTTGTTTTTCTTTCATTTCAGTCCTATATTCCCTGTAAATACTCATGTTCGTATTATAATCGTATATGTTAACGTATTCTATTATTTTATTTCATGTCCCTCGTATATGACTCGTATTTTATGTTTATATATGTGTGTTAAGCTTATAATATTCATGTATTTTTTATCCATTTATTTGTATTAAAACATGTTATGTTCTATCTGACTCGTAAAACAGCATGTTTTTGTATTTTTGTACGTATTGTATGTTTTCTTGACTTTTAGGTTGCGTGTTAGTGTGTCTTCTTTTATGCATAATATGTTGTTCCATATACGTTAAAATATGTTTTATTGTTAGCATGTATGTCCTTTTGAAATATTTGTCTGTCTATACACATAATTTTTCCTGCATTGTTGTTCTGACTTGTTAAAGTTGTTTTTATCTATTATTGAGAATAATATGTATATATGCATGTTTTAGTCTAGAATATCATTTATGTTAGATTAGTATTCTGGTATGTCAATATTTATTATATTTAAATATTTTGCCATGTTTTACATTTTTGCCACTAAGATTGCATATGATTTATAACTTGTTAATGCGGTGTCTTTTTATCCGAGCGTAAACGGGGCCAGTATCAAGCGTAGTGATAGTGGTTGGGCGTTTATTCTCGGATAACGGGACCCTTAAAATTAATTCGCAATTATGACCGAATTTTAAAATAATCGTCACTTTAATCCGGAAAATCCAATATTAATAAAGCGGTAATTATTAAAGTACCAATTTTGGGCGGTGTGGGGGTGCTAATCCTTCCCCATCCAAAACCGACTCCCGAACCCTGTCTTTTTGAATCTCTGGTTTTATGGTGTCCGGCCTACCTAAGTGGCCGGTGGCGACTCCATTTTTTTAAATGCGGTTTCTTTTAAAAAAACCCCACGGAATAAATATTTTATATCCAAAGAATCACGAACACCTTTCAAAAACACTATTCGAAAAATCCATGTTCTTATTTAGCGATTTTTAAAAGAAAAAGGACATCGCTACAGATGGCGACTCCGCTGGGGACATTTTTTGTTTTTCGAAAAAAAAAAATGAGAGTCAAGCTTTTAAAATAATTACCGCTTTATTAATATTGGAAGTTCCGGATTAAAGTGACTATTAAATTAACATTCAGTTATAATTGCGCGTTTATTTTAACGCATTTAAAATATGGCATATAAACCCGTTTTTTTAAGTGGGGGGAAAACGCTAATGCTTTCGTGGAGATATCGTTCTCTCGTATGGGCCTAGCAAGTACCTTCGGGGCTCGAGTACCTTATGCTTTCGTAAGGATATCGTTCCTTCGTACGGGCATAAGCGAATGGGTCCCCCTGAATTGAACCCGGTTGAAAGGAGCCTATAATGGGTGATGATCGGGGGCCTTGCTACCCTTAGTAGGGGACAGCAATGACAATTCGGGTACCTCCTAGCACCAACACTGCATATAGAGAACACATAGAAACCCACCTTGTTAGAGCCATGCGGATAACCTAGATGTCTTAGATGGAATGTAAATAGGATTGTCTTGTTTGTTTATCGCATTTAATTTGCCCTTTTATTATGTACTCATCATTTTTTTCCGGTACTGACTTGTTTTCTTTTTTGCTTTGTTTTTGCATATCATCGCATTCGCATTACACAGAGGCATTGATTCCCGAGTGATTTCTCCCATAATAGAAGATTGTTCATGATGGACCAAAGGTTCTTTGACCTGAAGGAAGGGGGTCCAATCCCAAAACTCCATCCCGAGACTAGACCGGGGACAGCCGAAGAAGAACCATTCAAGGACACCAGAACAGATTCGGTAAGCAGCGTCAATCCTGGTGACAAACAAGACGAAATACAAGAACTAAAGAAGCAGATGTCCGAGATGATGGACCAAATGAATGCCATGATGAAAGGCAAACAGCATGTCGAACTCAGAAAAGATTCGGTCAGGGAGCAGAATGTGGAACAGAATGTCAAAACAGACAACATCGTTAAATATGACAAATCAAATCCCTTTGTGATCAATCTCAAGAAGCAGACAAGTAGCACATCTGGGGAAGATACCCAGGGAACAGAGGCAAAACCAGGGGAAGTTCGAGAATCTAATGACATCAGAAGACATTATCCAATACCCATGAGATACACCGAGTTACTTCCGTTGCTTGTCGAAAGGAACCTTATCATACCAATGAAGTCTGTACCAAGAAAACCTCATTATCCGAAAGATTACAACAATCGTGTCCGGTGTAGCTACCACATAGGCGATTTGAGTCATCACACTGAAAATTGTAAGGCCCTGAAGAACAGAGTTTGAGATCTTGTCAGAATGGGAATTTTGGGTTTCAAAGACGGACAACCCCGATTCTTCAGTCAGCCAGCCGTTGCCCGATGGGCAAAATCGAAGGAAGGTCAATACCGAGCCCAAGGTTCAGATAACACAGAAGTGGGTCACTCAAGCAGGATAAAATTATGAGTCAAGAATAAAAGCGTCTTAGAAGATGAACTTGCACACAAGCGAGACCAGCTCGAGCATGAGAGGCACAATCTTAGCATGAAATCAAAGAATGTACAAGACGAGTACCAGAAGCTGCACTTTGAATTCAAGAGTTTCGGTCTGGGTGACACCGTGGAAGAGTGGGTCAATGGTATGATTCAGCTGAGGAACGGTTGTAACATTTGGAAGCGTAAATGCAAAAATAGTAAGAATAAAGTCGATCATTATCAAAGAAGCTGGAAGAAGTGAAGGCCAACGCGACTTTATCCAAAATGAGTTGGATAGCGATCAGCCATGGAAGATATCCACGAAATCAAGTCCGCACCGAAAAGAATGAATCACAAGCCTTTCAAATGGAAAACACAAAGACTCAAAGAACAGATAGTGAGGCTCGAGGCGCTTTACGTACCCGGTGAGATCCGTCTTTGGGGCAATGACCGTTAAGCTACAAAAGGCCGAGCAAACAATACAGGAGAAAGACCGGGACATGAAGATGGTTACGATTCAAGCCCGACAAGCAGCTCAACAGATAGCAGATTTAGCCGATGCAGCAGCACCAATAAGCCAGAATATGGATCCGGCATTGGACCGCGAAGGAAAACTGACGGGACTATTGAATGAGGTCAAGACATTAGGTGCCCGGGCTCACCACTATCTGTAAAACCCTAATACTGGATGTAATGAAACCTTTTGGTCTGAATGAAAGATGTTCTATAAGGACAAATCACTTGCGGAATCAACGCTTTATTGCATTCATGCATTGTATTTGCATCACATTTTTTTTGCATTGTTTTATCTTCGCATGGCACTTCATCATTTAATACATGGGGTTCGATGGCAGAATTAATCGGAAAATGGAATGAATTGAAGAGTCGAGGCTTGACCAGTTAGAAGAAAAAATCGAGAAAGAGCTTAAGAAGAAAGAGAAGATAAATGTCTTCAATACGAGGGAACTCGCCTAGTCCCCGATTTGGTCATTCCTCCGATTTCAAGGTTCACGATTTGCGCAGATGATGATGGAACCAACCGCTCAAGATTCACTTAACCATGTTTTGTAGAAAAATGGAAGGATACATAAAGAACGAAGAATTGTTGATCCACCATTTCCATGATAGCTTTGTGGGACCAGCAAGAAAGTGTGGTACAACCGTTTGAACAGAAACCAAGTTAGGTCATGGGGTGACCTCGCTTAATGCCTTCTTGGATCAATACAAATATGCTTTGGATTTAGCACCGTCGACGATTTCTTGAGAATGAGAAAATAAAGCCAAATGAAAGCTTGGGGAATATGCATTAAGGTGGCGATGTCAGCGACCCAAATCCAGCCCCCTATAACGGAAGAAGAGTTGACTCTATTTCATGCAACCCTCTCTCTTTTTGATGTGATGTTGAGAAATCGAGAAGCGGATTTGAAGATTTCATGACGATTGGAGAAAGGATAGAATATGCAATCAAAGAAGGAAAATTGGGGTCTAAGTCTAAAGACCGAATCAAGATAACATAGATAAGGATGGAGACGTTAATGAGTGTCATCTCCGTGGTTCGCGTGGCCGTAAAAAAGAAGGAGACAGACCGACAAATCGGGGTCATCAAGGAAAATTCCTGACGAGCGCAAATTTGGAAGTGTTTGGAATATCTATCTCAGACGTTTGGCCTCATCTTGTAGAGGGTCACTATATTGTTCCTAGGCCGATGAAGAGTGCACTGATCTGTATGCCCATAGTTTTGACTCAAGTAACACATACGAATTCCATATGGGGCACGGGGCATCCCACCGTAAAAATGTAGACTTCTTCGAGGAAATCAAAGAAAGCTGGTCAATGATGGAACCCGACACAAGAGCTGATCAAGCAAGTGGAAGACCAAGGATGAGAAGCAAATCTACATAGTCTTTGAAGAAGCCATAGATGTCTCTACATTAAAATACCTTCCCAAGTAATACAAGGGATCAACTCTATGTGGGCCCCATGTGGCAAAGATCTTTTGTGATGGGGCATGTTTGTTGATTTTTATCTTCAATAAAGAACACATTTCGCTTAACATATAATGTTTTTGAAAGCGCATAGATATTTTCTCGTCGTTGTAGGACACTGGATATCAATTGCAAGATGTGACATTAGATAGATGTCGTGACAACGATGATGTGTGATCTTCCCCACCGGACTGGGTCACAAAGCGAGATTATTACTCTTTCGATGATATTTAAGGACGAAAAAGCTCTAAATGTCAACCATATAGAGTTGCTTGAAATTGAAACTCTAGGCATAATCTTCTAGGTAGTAAAGAAGAAACAAAACAAAAAAGGAAGAGAAAAAGAAAAGAAAGAAAAAAGAAATGAAAATGAAAATGAAATAATAATAAAAAAGTACTCCTATGTTCGAAACCTGGTAATAGGCTTGTTCGGATAAGAGTATGGAAATTTTGGGGCACTCCGCTGAAGCGATAGGGTGGAGATACATCATCCAATTCAAGAAACCTTAGCTTCATGAGTGATGGTAATATTTTCTAATCGTGACTATGCCGAGTAACTTGGGGCAGTGTTGTTTGCTCCATCATTGTCCTCAAGACAAAGGACTGTGACGAATTGATTTCCTCAAATAACGATAAAACCAAAAAAAGAAAAAAAGAAAAAAAAGAAGGAAAAAGAAAAGAAGGAAAATAGGCGATACCATGGGAAAAATTAAGACTCGCACCACCCAGAACTTTATTCCTAGAGTAATATTTCACGCTCGAGTGGTTATACAAGCCTACCCTTTTGAGGCGGAGTAGATAATGAGAATTGAGAAAGAGTAGCACTCTGCAGCAACGCGGTAATCATGAGGATGAACCGAGTCACCATGAAAGATTTCACATCTTTGGAATTACCAAGTGGTTGAATCTAAACCACTCTTGCACATGATATCCGAGCTCTATGATGTGTTTTCAAAATCTTGTATGTTAATCTAAATGATACCCTTGGTGGAACACCAATCAGCAAATTGACAAGTTAAAGCAACAAAAATTTCCATGTATTACTTGTGGGTAAGAAGATCGAACACAAGGAGGCAGATACTATTGAAGCCCCCTAACCGTAAATAACCTCACAATGCATAGAATGAAGATGATAACAGAGGTATAGGTGTCGACAGCTCAAGAACAAGAAGCGAATTCAGCCATGATGCCTTGTTTGGTTCAAGAAAATGAAGGACTAAACAGGACAAGAATGAGCTTACAAAGTGAGGGAACGGTAAAAAAAGTAAACATTGAGTCTCCAAAGAATTAAAGCACAAAGATCGATGAATGGTGTCCGTCAAGAGGCAACAAGAAGATTGAGGTTAAGAAGCATTTCGCTCACCCCGATGTGAAATTAACAAATACTCGAGAATATTGGGTCAAAAGAATCTGGAAGATAGCGAGCACGATCGAATGGGGCAATATAGATGTAAAGAATAGTAAGAATCTCTGACACACGCATGATATAATGTTTGTCGGTGAAGCGCATGTAAACCCCAGAAGAAGAAATGTGGGTGCTCGTGCAAACGAACAAGAGCAGATGCCCATTGAGCAAAATTTGATAGAAATGAAGATCAAAATTGAGCATACCGCAAAAGGAAAGGAAATAGAGAAATCAGAAGAATGACTTTTCGGGACATAAGATTAACAAAGAAAAGAGAAAAAGAGGAGAAAGAAATCATAACATTACATGCATCATATAGATAGGGGCATGTCAATTTTGCTTGTTCCTAAACGGTATTTGAAGAATTATCAAGAATTTACCAAAGTCTATAAAACAACAACCATGTCGGCGTCGGATCTAGATATTAAATCGCCGGGTCATCGGTAAGTCCTTCGGGCACGATGTTAAATCCTTCGGTCATTAGTAAGTCTTTCGAGCATGATGTTAAATCCTTCGGGTCATCGAGAAGTCCCGGGCATGATGTGGCAAATATATCCGCGTGAGTCCCCATAAAACAAACAAACCATGTCGGCGTCGATCCAGATATTAAATCCCGGGTCATCGGTAAGTCCGGGCACGATGTTAAATCCTTCGGGTCATCGATAAGTCTTTCGAGCATGATGTTAAATCCTTGGTCATCGGTAAGTCGCCGGGCATGATGTGGCAGCATATCCGCGTGAGTCCCCATAAAACAACGGCCATGTCGGCGTCGGATCTAGATATTAAATCCTTCGGGTCATCGGTAAGTCCTTCGGGCACGATGTTAAATCCTTCGGGTCATCGATGAAGTCTTTCGAGCATGATGTTAAATCTTTCGGGTCATCAAGTAACATTCGGGCATGATATGGCAAAGATATCCGCGTGAGTCCCCATAAAACAACAGCCATGTCGGCGTCGATCCAGATATTAAATCTTTCGGGTCATCGGTAAGTCCGCCGGGCACGATGTTAAATCCTTCGGTCATTAGTAAGTCTTTCGAGCATGATGTTAAATCCTTCAGTCATCGGTAAGTCCCGGGCATGATGTGGCAGCATATCCGCGTGAGTCCCCATAAAACAACAAACCATGTCGGCGTCGATCCAGATATTAAATCGCCCGGGTCATTGGTAAGTCCGCCGGGCACGATGTTAAATCCTTCGGTCATCGA
Source organism: Hibiscus mutabilis (assembly GCA_019671005.1). NCBI lineage: Eukaryota > Viridiplantae > Streptophyta > Magnoliopsida > Malvales > Malvaceae > Hibiscus > Hibiscus mutabilis. Next base: position 46,878,423 of record CM033733.1, read on the forward strand.
TGAAGTCTTTCGAGCGTGGTGTTAAATCCCGGGTTATCGGTAAGTCCGCCGGGCATGATGTGGCGGCATATCCGCGTGAGTCCCCATAAAACAACGGCCCATGGCGTCGCGATCGATCCGAGATATTAAATCCTTTGGGTCATCGGTAAGTCCTTCGGGCACGATGTTAAATCCTTCGGGTTATCAGTAAGTCTTTCGAGCGTGGTGTTAAATCCTTCGGGTCATCAGTAAGTCCTTCGGGCATGATGTGGCAGCATATCCGCGTGAGTCCCCATAAAACAACAACCATGTCGGCGTCAAATCTAGATATTAAATCCTTCGGGTCATCGGTAAGTCCTTCGGGCACGATTTTAAATCCTTCGGGTCATCAGTAAGTCTTTCGAGCGTGGTGTTAAATCCTTCGGGTCATCAGTAAGTCTTTCGGGCATGATGTGGCAGCATATCCGCGTGAGTCCCCATAAAACAACATCCATGTTGGCGTCAGATCCAGATATTAAATCTTTCAGGTCATCGGTAAGTCCTTCGGGCACGATGTTAAGTCCTTCGGACCATCAGTAAGTCTTTCGAGCATGATGATAAATCCTTTGGGTCATCAGTAAGTCCTTCGGGCATAATGTGGCAGTCTTAGTAACGTAGGTCCAAAAAAGGCAACAGCCTCGCAAAAAAAAAACCTGCATTTTCAAGCCCCAGTGAAAGGTTCCATAGAAAGAGAACCCTAAATCTAAAATCTCAAAAAGAACTCCCAGTCGGAAAAATCCATCAGCGGCGCAAAAGGTTTTATATAGGAGAAACCATCGTTGAAGACGAAAAGTTCTATATAGGAAGGACTCCAAGCTTTACAGTCTCGAAGTGAAGGGTTCTATATAGGAAGAGCCTGTAGCTCCAAGATCGGAAGGTGACGAAGTCCTATATAGGAAGAAATTTGAGCTGAAGATTCAGCCAAGGAAGAGCGGGGATATCCAAAAGAACACGTTTTCCAAAGCTACAAACAGGAAGTCTGATAAAAATGAGTGCTTATGAATCTTTGCTTTGTTCTCATTCCATGAGAACAAGCAAAAGAGGGCAACTGTAATCACTCATTTTTACTTGTAAATACATATTAGTGTTGCATGTATGTTTATTATATTATATGTTTATTGTTTGCATGAGTTTTACTAATATATATAAAGGGTATGCATGTATATTATAAGCTATGTATGTATACATATTAAGGGTGTATGTGTGTCGCGTGTGTATGAGCGTATATGATTAATATATATAGATGTTATGTTAATTATATGTATGATTATACGACGTATGCTAGAAAATTATATTAATTAATGATTGTATAATATAAGTATACATTGTCGTATGTATATGTATTGTTGTTATAATTATATTATTATTAATATTATTGGGCTGATAAAATAAAAAAATTAAATATATTAAACCCAAATAAAATTTACACCCAAGTCCAAGTCCAATTACAAGGCCCGGTTGGCCCAAATCTAAATCTTATCTAATTACAATGTGCGCGGTAATTGTGGGCGTTGGATCAAGATCCGATCCAACGACCACGATGCAACCAAGAGGTCAAAATATATCGCCAGCGCGTGTTCCACACGTATGGACCCGTTCGATTGCCACGCGCGTGTGGTCCACGCGCGACGACGCTTTAATATCCCACGCGCGTAAGATCCACGCATTCTGACTCCTCGACTGCGGAGCTCCACGTGTCAAGATCTGGAGCCGTCTCATCAAATCGAGGCTTCATCCAAGCCGTTCGTCCTTCAAGCCATCTCGACCGTTAGATCAGATCTGATCTAACGGCCGAGAACGTCCCGGCTTGGCAAAATATCCATACCACCACCACCGCGCCCGATATTCAGTCCCCGTGTTCGAACATGCCCAAGACAACAAGCAAAAAATTGTCAGCTCAGTTCAGATCTGAAAAAGCAAGATGCAACTTGCAACAAAACGAAGACAATAATATATATGAAACGGGAACTTTTGTAACGGGAATAATAACAGAGAAAGGAAGAGAAAATGAGGGAGAGAGGAACAAAAAAAAAGAGAGAACATAGATCTTGTAAAAACCAAAAATTGTAACCAGTCAAGTGAATCGAAAGACAGTCCAGTGGTAAATATTTGTCTCTTTTTCTTACTTGTTTTCTTTACATGCATATACGAATGAAAAAAACAAAAAAAAGGAGAGTAGTCTTACCGGCGTTGTTTGTGGGTCTTCCCTTCCTCAGTGACAAGCCTTTCGGCTTCTACAAGCCAGATCTGGTGAACTAAAGGGAGGAGAAGACCCTTTGTAGTTTTGTTTTGGTCTAAAAAAATATTTTTTTTGGTTCTTATTTCCTAGATCTAGGGCGAATAGAGGTATATCCTCTGAATCCAACCTAGGATTCGTATTGAGGACGAAATGGGGGTTGTTTTGGTGTATTTTGGAGTCACGCCGGCGCCGGTTAGCGGCGGCCGGCGGCGGAGAACACGGCGGCCGGCCGCCGGATTCTGGGTTTCATAAGAACAGTTGAGAGAACGAAGAACAGAGGATTCTTACAAAAATCAAAAAAATGAAACGAATGACCAAAATTTGATTTCGGCCAAAAGGGGGGGCTTTTATAGTTGTTATTATTTCGTTAAATGGGTAAATTACGCACTTAATCCCACCGCGTTTTCAATATTTTCGTTTTTGTCTCGCCGCATGGTATAATTACAATCCCAGTCCCCCTGATATTTCAAAAGTTTACAATCTAGTCCCTAAATTACACCGAGTCAGTTTCTAAATGGTAAAATTACGCCCTTAACCATCCCGCGTTTTTGAATTTTTCACTTTGAGTCCGCCCTTGGTCTAATTACAATTTGATCCTTTTAGGTTTTGTTTGTTTCACAATTTCGTCCCTAAATTACATATTATTGCTCTTTAATTTCGCCATGGACTTTTGTTTTTCTTTAATTTCATCTATATTCCTTGTAAATACTCATGTTCGTATTATAATCGTATATGTTAACGTATTCTATTATTTTATTTCATTTCCCTCGTATATGAATCGTATTTTATGTTTATATATGTGTGTTAAGCTTATAATATTCATGTATTTTTTATCCATTTATTTGTATTAAAACATGTTATGTTCTATCGACTGTAAAACAGACATGTTTTTGTATTTTTGTACGTATTGTATGTTTTCTTGACTTTTAGGTTGCGTGTTAGTGTGTCTTCTTTTATGCATAATATATTTGTTCCATATACGTTAAAATATGTTTTATTGTTAGCATGTATGTCCTTTTGAAATATTTGTCTGTCTATACACATAATTTTTCTGCATTGTTGTTCGACTTGTTAAAGTTGTTTTTATCTATTATTTAGAATAATATGTATATATGCATGTTTTAGTCTAGAATATCATTTATGTTAGATTAGTATACGGTATGTCAATATTTATTATATTTAAATATTTTGCCATGTTTTACATTTTTGCCACTAAGATTGCATATGATTTATAACTTGTTAATGCGGTGTCTTTTTATCCGAGCGTAAACGGGGCGATATCAGCGCGTAGTGATAGTGGTTGGCGTTTATTCTCGGATAACGGGACCTTAAAATTAATTCGCAATTATGACCGAATTTTAAAATAATCGTCACTTTAATCAGGAAAATCCAATATTAATAAAGCGGTAATTATTAAAGTACCAATTTTGGCGGTGTGGGGGTGCTAATCCTTCCCCATCCAAAACCGACTCCGAACCCAATCTTTTTGAATCTACGGTTTTATGGTGTCAGGCCTACCTAAGTGGCGGTGGCGACTCCATTTTTTTAAATGCGGTTTCTTTTAAAAAAACCCACGGAATAAATATTTTATATCCAAAGAATCACGAACACCTTTCAAAAACACTATTGAAAAATCCATGTTCTTATTTAGCGATTTTTAAAAGAAAAGGCTTGGGGCTCGAGTACCTTATGCTTTCGTAAGGATATCGTTCCTTCGTGCGGGCATAAGCGAATGGGTCCCCACGAATTGAACCGGTTGAAAGGAGCCTATAATGGGTGATGATCGGGGCCTTGCTACCCTTAGTAGGGGACAGCAATGACAATTCGGGTACCTCTAGCACCAACACTTTGCATATAGAGAACACATAGAAACCCACCTTGTTAGAGCCATGCGGATAACCTAGATGTCTTAGATGGAATGTAAATAGGATTGTCTTGTTTGTTTATCGCATTTAATTTGCCCTTTTATTATGTACTCATCATTTTTTCCAGATCGACTTGTTTTCTTTTTGCTTTGTTTTTGCATATCATCGCATTCGCATTACATGAGGCATTGATTCCCAGTGATTTCTCCCATAATAGAAGATTGTTCATGATGGACCAAAGGTTCTTTGACCTGAAGGAAGGAAGGGTCCAATCCCAAAAAACTCCATCCAGAGACTAGACCGGGGACAGTAGAAGAAGAACCATTCAAGGACACGAAGCAGATTGGTAAGCAGCGTCAATCACGGTGACAAACAAGACGAAATACAAGAACTAAAGAAGCAGATGTCCGAGATGATGGACCAAATGAATGCCATGATGAAAGGCAAACAGCATGTCGAACTCAGAAAAGATTCGGTCAGGGAGCAGAATGTGGAACAGAATGTCAAAACAGACAACATCGTTAAATATGACAAATCAAATCCCTTTGTGATCAATCTCAAGAAGCAGACAAGTAGCACATCTGGGGAAGATACCCAGGGAACAGAGGCAAAACCAGGGGAAGTTCGAGAATCTAATGACATCAGAAGACATTATCCAATACCCATGAGATACACCGAGTTACTTCCGTTGCTTGTCGAAAGGAACCTTATCATACCAATGAAGTCTGTACCAAGAAAACCTCATTATCCGAAAGATTACAACAATCGTGTCCGGTGTAGCTACCACATAGGCGATTTGAGTCATCACGTTTGAAAATTGTAAGGCCACGAAGAACGAGTTTGAGATCTTGTCGAATGGGAATTTTGGGTTTCAAAGGCGGACAACCCCGATTCTTGATCGACCCGGCCGTTGCCGATGGGCAAAATCGAAGGAAGGTCAATACCGAGCCCAAGGTTCAGATAACACAGAAGTGGGTCACTCAAGCGGGATAAAATTATGAGTCAAGAATAAAAGCGTCTTAGAAGATGAACTTGCACACAAGCGAGACCAGCTCGAGCATGAGAGGCACAATCTTAGCATGAAATCAAAGAATGTACAAGGCGAGTACAGAAAGCTGCACTTTGAATTCAAGAGTTTGATGCAGGTGGTGACACCGTGGAAGAGTGGGTCAATGGTATGATTCAGGTGAGGAGCGGTTGAGCGCTGGAAGCGAAATGCAAAAATAGTAAGAATAAAGTCGGATCATTATCAAAAAAGTGGAAGAAGTGAAGGCCAACGCGACTTTATCCAAAATGAGTTGGATAGCGATCGGCCATGGAAGATATCCGAAATCAAGTCTGCACGGGAAAAGAATGAATCACAAGCCTTTCAAATGGAAAACACAGCACTCAAAGAGCAGATAGTGAGGCTCGAGGCGCTTTACGTACCCGGTGAGATCCGTCTTTGGGGCAATGACCGTTAAGCTACAAAAGGCCGAGCAAACAATACAGGAGAAAGACCGGGACATGAAGATGGTTACGATTCAAGCCCGACAAGCAGCTCAACAGATAGCAGATTTAGCCGATTCAGCAGCACCAATAAGCGAATATGGATCCGGCATTGGACGCGAAGGAAAAGCGCGGGACTATTGAATGAGGTCAAGACATTAGGTGCCGGGCTCACCACTATCTGTAAAACCCTAATACTGGATGTAATGAAACCTTTTGGTCTGAATGAAAGATGTTCTATAAGGACAAATCACTTGCGGAATCAACGCTTTATTGCATTCATGCATTGTATTTGCATCACATTTTTTTTGCATTGTTTTATCTTCGCATGGCACTTCATCATTTAATACATGGGGTTCGATGGCAGAATTAATCGGAAAATGGAATGAATTGAAGAGTCGAGGCTTGACCAGTTAGAAGAAAAAATCGAGAAAGAGCTTAAGAAGAAAGAGAAGATAAATGTCTTCAATACGAGGGAACTCTGCCTAGTCCCTGATTTGGTCATTCCTCCAGATTTCAAGGTTCACGCATTTGCGCAGTATGACGGAACCAACTGCCCGAAGATTCACTTAACCATGTTTTGTAGAAAAATGGAAGGATACATAAAGAACGAAGAATTGTTGATCCACCATTTCCATGATAGCCTGACGGGACCAGCAGCAGTGTGGTACAACCGTTTGAACAGAAACCAAGTTAGGTCATGGGGTGACCTCGCTAATGCCTTCTTGGATCAATACAAATATGCTTTGGATTTAGCACCCTGTCGACAGTTTCTTCAGAATGAGAAAATAAAGCCAAATGAAAGCTTCAGGGAATATGCATTAAGGTGGCGATGTCTGGCGACCCAAATCCAGCCCCCTATAACGGAAGAAGAGTTGACTCCCCTATTTCATGCAACGCTTCCCTCTCTCTTTTTTGATGTGATGTTGGAGAAATCGAGAAGCGGATTTGAAGATTTCATGACGATTGGAGAAAGGATAGAATATGCAATCAAAGAAGGAAAATTGGGGTCTAAGTCTAAAGACCGAATCGAAGATAACATAGATAAGGATGGAGACGTTAATGAGTGTCATCTCCAGGGTTCGCGTGGCCGTAAAAGAAGGAGACAGACTGACAAATCGGGGTCATCAAGGAAAATTCCTCGGACGAGCGCAAATTTGGAAGTGTTTGGAATATCTATCTCAGACGTTTGGCCTCATCTTGTAGAGGGTCACTATATTGTTCCTAGGCCGATGAAGAGTGCACCTGATCTGTATGCCCATAGTTTTGACTCAAGTAACACATGCGAATTCCATATGGGGGCACCGGGGCATCCCACCAGAAAATGTAGACCTTTCTTTGGAGGAAATCAAGAAGCTGGTCAATGATGGAACCACGACACAAGAGCTGATCAAGCGGTGGAAGACCAAGGATGAGAAGCAAATCTACATAGTCTTTGAAGAAGCCATAGATGTCTCTACATTAAAATACCTTCTGAAGTAATACAAGGGATCAACTCTATGTGGCCCCATGTGGCAAAGATCTTTTGTGATGGGGCATGTTTGTTGATTTTTATCTTCAATAAAGAACACATTTAAGCAACATATAATGTTTTTGAAAGCGCATAGATATTTTCTCGTCGTTGTAGGACACTTTGGATATCAATTGCAAGATGTGACATTAGATAGATGTCGTGACAACGATGATGTGTGATCTTCCCCACCGGACTCTGGTCAGCAAAGCGAGATTATTACTCTTTCGATGATATTTAAGGACTAAAAAAAGCTCTAAATGTCAACCATATAGAGTTGCTTGAAATTGAAACTCTAGGCATAATCTTCTAGGTAGTAAAGAAGAAACAAAAAAAAAAGGAAGAGAAAAGAAAAGAAAAAAAAAGAAATGAAAATGAAAATGAAATAATATAAAAAAGTACTCCTATGTTTGAAACACAGTAATAGGCTTGTTCGGATAAGAGTATGGAAATTTTGGGGCACTCATTTGAAGCGATAGGGTGGAGATACATCATCCAATTCAAGAAACCTTAGCTTCATGAGTGATGGTAATATTTTCTAATCGTGACTATGCCGAGTAACTTGGGGCAGTGTTGTTTGCTCCATCATTGTCCTCAAGACAAAGGACTGTGACGAATTGATTTCCTCAAATAACGATAAAACCAAAAAAAGAAAAAAAGAAAAAAAAGAAGGAAAAAGAAAAGAAGGAAAATAGGCGATACCATGGGAAAAATTAAGACTCGCACCACCCAGAACTTTATTCCTAGAGTAATATTTCTGCGCTCGAGTGGTTATACAAGCCTACCCTTTTGAGGGCGGAGTAGATAATGAGAATTGAGAAAGAGTAGCACTCTGCAGCAACGCGGTAATCATGAGGATGAACCGAGTCACCATGAAAGATTTCACATCTTTGGAATTACCAAGTGGTTGAATCTAAACCACTCTTGCACATGATATCCAGAGCTCCTATGATGTGTTTTCAAAATCTTGTATGTTAATCTAAATGATACCCTTCAGTGGAACACCAATCAGCAAATTGACAAGTTAAAGCAACAAAAATTTCCATGTATTACTTCAGGGGTAAGATCCAGAACACAAGGAGGCAGATACTATTGAAGCCCCTAACCAGAAATAACCTCACAATGCATAGAATGAAGATGATAACAGAGGTATAGGTGTCAGACAGCTCAAGAACAAGAAGCGAATTCCAGCCATGATGCCTTGTTTGGTTCAAGAAAATGAAGGACGAAACAGGACAAGAATGAGCTTACAAAGTGAGGGAACGGTAAAAAAGTAAACATTGAGTCTCCAAAGAATTAAAGCACAAAGATCGATGAATGGTGTCCGTCAAGAGGCAACAAGAAGATTGAGGTTAAGAAGCATTTCGCTCACCCCGATGACGAAATTAACAAATACTCAGAATATTGGGTCAAAAGAACTGGAAGATAGCCGAGCACGATCGAATGGGGCAATATAGAACAGAAAGAATAGTAAGAATCTCTGTACACGCATGATATAATGTTTGTCAGTGAAGCAGACAGAAACCCCGAAGAAGAAATGTGGGTGCTCGTGCAAACGAACAAGAGCAGATGCCCATTGAGCAAAATTTGATAGAAATGAAGATCAAAATTGAGCATACCGCAAAAGGAAAGGAAATAGAGAAATCAGAAGAATGACTTTTCAGGACATAAGATTAACAAAGAAAAGAGAAAAAGAGGAGAAAGAAATCATAACATTACATGCATCATATAGATAGGGGCATGTCAATTTTGCTTGTTCCTAAACAGGTATTTGAAGAATTATCGAAGAATTTACCAAAGTCTATAAAACAACGACCATGTCGGCGTCGGATCTAGATATTAAATCCCGGGTCATCGGTAAGTCCCGGGCACGATGTTAAATCGCCGGGTCATTAGTAAGTCTTTCGAGCATGATGTTAAATCCCGGGTCATCGGTAAGTCGCCGGGCATGATGTGGCGGTATATCGCGTGAGTCCCCATAAAACAACAGCCATGTCGGCGTCGAGATCCAGATATTAAATCCCGGGTCATCGGTAAGTCCCGGGCACGATGTTAAATCCCGGGTCATCGGTAAGTCTTTCGAGCATGATGTTAAATCCTTCCGGGTCATCGGTAAGTCGCCGGGCATGATGTGGCAAAGCATATCCGCGTGAGTCCCCATAAAACAACGGCCATGTCGGCGTCGGATCTAGATATTAAATCCGCCGGGTCATCGGTAAGTCGCCGGGCACGATGTTAAATCCTTCGGTCATCGGTAAGTCTTTCGAGCATGATGTTAAATCTTTCGGGTCATCGGTAAGTCATTCGGGCATGATATGGCAAAGCATATCCGCGTGAGTCCCCATAAAACAACAGCCATGTCGGCGTCGAGATCCAGATATTAAATCTTTGGTCATCGGTAAGTCCGCCGGGCACGATGTTAAATCCTTCGGGTCATTAGTAAGTCTTTCGAGCATGATGTTAAATCCTTCAGGTCATCGTGAAGTCGCCCGGGCATGATGTGGCAGCATATCCGCGTGAGTCCCCATAAAACAACGACCATGTCGGCGTCGGATCCAGATATTAAATCCCGGGTCATTGGTAAGTCGCCGGGCACGATGTTAAATCGCCGGTCATCGGTAAGTCTTTCGGCGTGGTGTTAAATCCGCCGGGTTATCGGTAAGTCCGCCGGGCATGATGTGGCGGCATATCCGCGTGAGTCCCCATAAAACAACAGCCATGTCGGCGTCAGATCCAGATATTAAATCCTTTGGGTCATCGGTAAGTCGCCGGGCACGATGTTAAATCCTTCGGGTTATCGATAAGTCTTTCGGCGTGGTGTTAAATCGCCGGGTCATCGGTAAGTCCCGGGCATGATGTGGCGGCATATCCGCGTGAGTCCCCATAAAACAACAACCATGTCGGCGTCAAATCTAGATATTAAATCCTTGGTCATCGGTAAGTCGCCGGGCACGATTTTAAATCCCGGGTCATCGATAAGTCTTTCGGCGTGGTGTTAAATCCTTCGGTCATCGGTAAGTCTTTCGGGCATGATGTGGCAGCATATCCGCGTGAGTCCCCATAAAACAACATCCATGTTGGCGTCGAGATCCAGATATTAAATCTTTCAGGTCATCGGTAAGTCCCGGGCACGATGTTAAGTCCTTCGGACCATCGGTAAGTCTTTCGAGCATGATGATAAATCCTTTGGGTCATCGTAAGTCTCCCGGGCATAATGTGGCGATCTTAGTAACGTAGGTCCAAAAAGGCAATGACCCAAAAAAAAAAAACCTGCATTTTCAAGCCCCAGTGAAAGGTTCCATAGAAAGAGAACCCTAAATCTAAAATCTCAAAAAGAACTCCCAGTCGGAAAAATCCATCAGCGGCGCAAAAGGTTTTATATAGGAGAAACCATCGTTGAAGACGAAAAGTTCTATATAGGAAGGACTCCAAGCTTTACAGTCTCGAAGTGAAGGGTTCTATATAGGAAGAGCCTGTAGCTCCAAGATCGGAAGGTGACGAAGTCCTATATAGGAAGAAATTTCGAGCCTGAAGATTCAGCCAAGGAAGAGCGGGGATATCCAAAAGAACACGTTTTTCCAAAGCTACAAACAGGGAAGTCTGATAAAAATGAGTGCTTATGAATCTTTGCTTTGTTCTCATTCCATGAGAACAAGCAAAGAGGGGCAACTGTAATCACTCATTTTTTACTTGTAAATACATATTAGTGTTGCATGTATGTTTATTATATTATATGTTTATTGTTTGCATGAGTTTTACTAATATATATAAAGGGTATGCATGTATATTATAAGCTATGTATGTATACATATTAAGGGTGTATGTGTGTCGCGTGTGTATGAGCGTATATGATTAATATATATAGATGTTATGTTAATTATATGTATGATTATACGTACGTATGCTAGAAAATTATATTAATTAATGATTGTATAATATAAGTATACATTGTCGTATGTATATGTATTGTTGTTATAATTATATTATTATTAATATTATTGGGCTGATAAAATAAAAAAATTAAATATATTAAACCCAAATAAAATTTACAGTCCAAGTCCAATTACAAGGCCCAGTTGGCCCAAATCTAAATCTTATCTAATTACAATGCGAGGGAATGTGGGCGTTGGATCAAGATCGATCCAACGACCACGATGCAACCAAGAGGTCAAAAATATCGCGCGGCGCGCGTGTTCCACACGTATGGACCGTTCGATTGCCACGCGGCGTGTGGTCCACGCGACGACGCTTTAATATCCCACGCGCGTAAGATCCACGATTCGACTCCTCATTGCGAGCTCCACGTGTCAAGATCTGGAGCCGTCTCATCAAATCGAGGCTTCATCCAAGCCGTTCGTCCTTCAAGCCACCTCGACCGTTAGATCAGATCTGATCTAACGGCCGAGAACGCGTCTGGCCGCTGGCAAAATATCCATACCACCACCGCGCCGATATTCAGTCCCCGTGTTCAGAACATGCCCAAGACAACAAGCAAAAAATTGTCAGCTCAGTTCAGATCTGAAAAAGCAAGATGCAACTTGCAACAAAACGAAGACAATAATATATATGAAACGGGAACTTTTGTAACGGGAATAATAACAGAGAAAGGAAGAGAAAATGAGGGAGAGAGGAACAAAAAAAAGAGAGAACATAGATCTTGTAAAAACCAAAAATTGTAAGCCAGTCAAGTGAATCGAAAGACAGTCCAGTGGTAAATATTTGTCTCTTTTTCTTACTTGTTTTCTTTACATGCATATACGAATGAAAAAAACAAAAAAAAGGAGAGTAGTCTTACCGGCGTTGTTTGTGGGTCTTCCCTTCCTCAGTGACAAGCCTTTCGGCTTCTACAAGCCAGATCTGGTGAACTAAAGGGAGGAGAAGACCCTTTGTAGTTTTGTTTTGGTCTAAAAAAATATTTTTTTTGGTTCTTATTTCCTAGATCTAGGGCGAATAGAGGTATATCCTCTGAATCCAACCTAGGATTCGTATTGAGGACGAAATGGGGGTTGTTTTGGTGTATTTTGGAGTCACGCCGGCGCCGGTTAGCGCGGCCGCGTGAGAACACAATGACGCCGGCCGCCGGATTCGGGTTTCATAAGAACGATTGAGAGAACGAAGAACAGAGGATTCTTACAAAAATCAAAAAAATGAAACGAATGACCAAAATTTGATTTCGGCCAAAAGGGGGGGCTTTTATAGTTGTTATTATTTCGTTAAATGGGTAAATTACGCACTTAATCCCACCGCGTTTTCAATATTTTCGTTTTTGTCTCGCCACATGGTATAATTACAATCCCAGTCCCCCTGATATTTCAAAAGTTTACAATCTAGTCCCTAAATTACACCGAGTCAGTTTCTAAATGGTAAAATTACGCCCTTAACCATCCCGCGTTTTTGAATTTTTCACTTTGAGTCTGCCCCTTGGTCTAATTACAATTCTGATCCTTTTAGGTTTTGTTTGTTTCACGATTTCGTCCCTAAATTACATATTATTGCTCTTTAATTTCTGCCACAGACTTTTGTTTTTCTTTAATTTCAGTCCTATATTCCTTGTAAATACTCATGTTCGTATTATAATCGTATATGTTGACGTATTCTATTATTTTATTTCATTTCCCTCGTATATGAATCGTATTTTATGTTTATATATGTGTGTTAAGCTTATAATATTCATGTATTTTTTATCCATTTATTTGTATTAAAACATGTTATGTTCTATCTGACTCGTAAAACAGCATGTTTTTGTATTTTTGTACGTATTGTATGTTTTCTTGACTTTTAGGTTGCGTGTTAGTGTGTCTTCTTTTATGCATAATATGTTGTTCCATATACGTTAAAATATGTTTTATTGTTAGCATGTATGTCCTTTTGAAATATTTGTCTGTCTATACACATAATTTTTCCTGCATTGTTGTTCTGACTTGTTAAAGTTGTTTTTATCTATTATTTAGAATAATATGTACATATGCATGTTTTAGTCTAGAATATCATTTATGTTAGATTAGTATTCTGGTATGTCAATATTTATTATATTTAAATATTTTGCCATGTTTTACATTTTTGCCACTAAGATTGCATATGATTTATAACTTGTTAATGCGGTGTCCTTTTATCCGAGCGTAAACGGGGCCAGTATCAAGCGTAGTGATAGTGGTTGGGCGTTTATTCTCGGATAACGGGACCCTTAAAATTAATTCGCAATTATGACCGAATTTTAAAATAATCGTCACTTTAATCCGGAAAATCCAATATTAATAAAGCGGTAATTATTAAAGTACCAATTTTGGGCGGTGTGGGGGTGCTAATCCTTCCCCATCCGTAACCGACTCCCGAACCCTGTCTTTTTGAATCTCTGGTTTTATGGTGTCCGGCCTACCTAAGTGGCCGGTGGCGACTCCATTTTTTTAAATGCGGTTTCTTTTAAAAAAAACCCACGGAATAAATATTTTATATCCAAAGAATCACGAACACCTTTCAAAAACACTCTTCGAAAAATCCACGTTCTTATTTAGCGATTTTTAAAAGAAAAAGGACATCGCTACACCCATCCAAGAATTCATTTTCCTATTTGGTCTCTTGATTTTGACAAATTGTCAAAATAGTCACTAATTCAATTCAACATCGATTTAGCATTCTAACATCATTTTCACATCTCCAACATCATTAATGACATAAATACACTCCAATTTTTTTTAAAAAAAATCAGATTCGGTCCCTTAACTTTGAAGCTTGCCGAATTGGTCCCTATGTATTCTAATTTTAATTCTAACTTCATACAACATATTCGATTCATAAAATTTCATAATCATAATTTTCCTAAAATTTTCCCATTTTTCATCCAAACAACATTCTAACATGCTTAAATAAATTTTCCAACATATATTATTCATTTCCAAAAATTAACATTTAAATCCTCAATTTATTCCTACTTGCCAAATTTGGGTGTCTAAACTTTTCAAGGACTTTATTTAATCCAAATGTCATAATCAAGCTTCTAAATTCATAATCTCTTCAAATCCATTCACTGGGATAATTTTTACAATATTTTCCCTAATTTACCAAACATGCCAAAATAGTCACTTAGAAAACTAGTTGAGAATTTTCCATTCTAACATCAAAATCAAGCTTGTAAAATCATAAACCTTCCATATTCATCCTTAATTTCAAAACCCTAAATGAAACCCTAAAGTATAGGGTTAAGGTTTATATCTTCAAACATGAAATTAATCTAAATTCAAGTTTGATTTCAACTTCACAACACTTGATTTACTTTATTCAAACTTCAATCTCAACCTATAACATAAAACCCCATTTTCTCTCAAATCAATAACATGAACAATTCTTCATTTTACTATGCAAAATTACTATCAAAAGAAAGAGCATGAAGCATAGATAAATTTTTCCCAAAGCAACATACCTTGATCTAACTTTGAGGCCTTCAAAATTGCCTTGGAAAATTTTGTGTATATTTTCTCCTTTCTTTTTGTTAGTTTCTAATAAGAGGATGAAGATGACAAATTTTTTGTTCATCTTTTACTTATTAATGCCACATGTATAAAAATGAATATTTAATTCATTTAATCTCTTAGGTCCAAATAATCCTCCAACTATATTCTAATTTCAAAATTGCCATTTTGTAAAAATAGAACCAAGTCTAGTTGAAATCCAACTAGAAACATTAAAATATTCATAAAAATAATATTTTATGAATTTCCCATGACCTATGGAACTGCCTTTAAAATTTCAATTCGATCCGGTTACCCAATAATCACTTACTACGATTTTTCCATTTTCCAAACTATCAGGTAAAATCTGAAATTCTCATAATTTTGATCTCCATAAATAAATATTTTTGAGATTCAAAATATTCCTTAATTTTATAACAATCAAAATCTTGAAATTTTGACTCGGTCTAATATACTGATAATTTTATCCGAAATCTTTATCGGATAAAATTCTCTTAGTAATCCTTTATAAAATCTCCATACGAATAATATTAACTCGAACTGATTCTTTTTTATCAGCCCCAAATACTGACATATGACCTTCCCAATAGGTCACCCATCCTATGCCCTGAGCATGCTTAACTTTGCAATTCAATCGAAATTCGATATCTTATACTGCATTTTTCTCCATGATATGTTTAATCCATGTACATGATGAAGTATTTACGGTTAAATTCTCCAAATATCCATAGAATATGTTATAACTCTTCCAAAGTCTATGGAATCATCTCCGAAATTTTAGCTTGATCCGATTTATCAATAAATGCTGGTAATTTTATGGGTTACTAAATAAATTCCTTAATCGAAATAAATCATAGGATTCATCCTGAATCAAACTAAAATATTTCCAACACTTGGAAATGACTTTTATAACATTGCTCTATCATATGATAAAATTTCATTATTTTTTAGTTCGATCCGGGTATCCTAATTCCACTTAAACTTTGACTACGATTTCCCAATAATCAAAATATCGGATCAAACCAGTATTTCCTTATTCGGTCCACACCAATAGGTGCTCTATCTATTTATGAAATAAAACACCTAAATTTTGGGAAATTACAACTTTGGTCCTTCAACTTTTCATATTTCAACTTGTACCACCCAAAATTTAAAAACTTATCATTTTGATCACTAAACTTTAACCTTGAATTCCCATTCCAATTTACCTTGGATTTTAACCAATTTTTGTGAGTATCCTAGTTTACTCGTTCTCTATCACATGACACCTTAAACCTCGGAAATTTCTTTTCTACATTCCATAATTGAGAAAACTCTAACTTTTACATTTTTTCATTTTAGTCACTAAGTAAGCTTTTAACCAATTAAATTAGCACTAAATGACCCTTAAACAATACTATAAATTTTGGGGTATTACAAACTTAACTCTCGTAATCTATTTCTCATCCTACTCTTCGGACTATAGACACATTGTCTGGTACTTAGGTGATCAGATAAAAAACAACTCTGTTACCTTAAAGCGTATTGTTTCTACGAATATTAATTTATTATTGGATCTTATTGTTGCCTATATCACCATGTCAATATTATTGCTTTGCCATATACCTGCTTGTGCTGCCTACTGCATTTTTTGGTAGTTTTGTATTACTGAACTTTTCCAAGCTCATTATGTTCCTTACCATCGCAGGTTATAAAAGATTGAACATGGTGCAATTATCAACATCAGAATGTGAGTTATTTCAGCACTACTTGCGGTGTACGGTACATGTATGATTAGGGGGCATGGTTGTCACGTCTTGTTTTATATTTGAGTTTGAAACTTGTATTTGTAACTTGTATCATAATTTTTGTTTCATTGTTTGAATGATTTCTAAACTTATATTTTACTTTTAACTTGTTTTATGGGTTTAAATGGTTTGTCAATTTGTTTTATCTAAAATTGTTAATGTGGGTCGCTCCGATGACCCGAATGTGACACCTCAGATTGGATCGGGCAACCAGTATCAATTTGGGTGTTACATATTACCTCATTTTAAATCGATCCCTTAACTTTTAAATATTTCAATTACATCCCCAAAATATGACTCACATTCTAAATTATTTCCAAAACTTTTGAGCATTCCAATTTCATCCCCAAAATTATAATTCTCGTTTTAAATTGATCCCTAAACTTTGTATCCAATTTCATCCCCAAATTAACTTTTATATCATGTCTCATTTTTACATAATGCACATCAATTCTTACATGACAATTAATAATTTTTATAAATATTTTATTAACACGAGGCATTATTAGCATACACTGATAATTTGAAATAGATTAGAACATTCAAAAGTTTGGGGGACTTGATAAGAATGAAGATTATAGTTTGGGGATGAAATTAGAATGTTCAAAAATTTAGTGACTAATCTAAAACGAGTCATAATTTGAGAATAACATTGAAACGTTCAAAAGTTTAAGGATTAATATAGAATGTGAATCATAATTTAGTGATGTGTGCAGCAATTAACTCTTTACATTATTTATCAGATAAGCACGTGAGATTAAAAAAAAGACAATTAAGCCGACAAGAGCGGAGCGGAGCCGAGATAGGGAGGATGTCTATCCGTACGAGCACTCCATCAGAGAGAAGCCTCCATCCTGGACCAGCCACGTCAAAATCTCGAAAACAACCCTTTCATGATAAAAAGCTGAAATTTCCCAATTGGTCCTTCACTTTTCTCCAAACACCACTGCTCCCCCTTTTCCCATTCCCTTTCCCGTTTCTTTTATTCCAATTGTATACATGCTACTACTAATTATTCCAATTTTCTCTGTAATTAGAAAATAAAATTAAAAACCGTCGGAAAAACAAAAAACAAAATTCGCAGAGTATTTATCATTCGTCGGAAAAGCTTAGTACTTTAGATTAGATCAAGCCAACCTCAAAGTACATCTCTTTACTTTTCTTTATTTTTCATTTTTAATCGATTATTTCTTCCATATATGTATTGAAGATTCTCTGTTTCAAGTGAAAGCTTAAGCCTTTTCTCCTTTTATCTTTTTGCTTGGACTGTAAGTTGCTTTAGCTTCATCTTGTTTCTCCTTTCCTAGGGTTTCATTTCCTTTTTTGGTCATTATCTTCAAAGACAGTAACTTTGAGCTCAAGCGAAATTCCAGGAAAAAAAGAGAGGGAGAAAGAAGATTATATAAGGGAGCTGAATTGGATGGTTAGTTTGGGGAGAGAAAGAGGAATCGAATGGATTATTACGGTTCGTTGTTTTTGAAATTTGAAGCTGATGTGTAAGACTGGAAGAAAAAAACCATCTTTTTTAGCAAAAAAGAAAGATTTTTTTGGTTGAAATGAGGAATTCTGAAATAATTTAGAAACCAAAAGAGAGGAAAAAAAACATGAGTTGCAACGAAGAAGAAACAAGAAGCGTCGTCGTTTCGAACGGGTCGTTAATGGCTGCTCAAGAGTTGACCATCGATCAAAATTTGCTCATTGACCCGAAATTGTTATTTATCGGCTCCAAAATCGGCGAAGGAGCTCACGGCAAAGTTTACGAAGGAAGGTCAGTCTCAAAACACCTAATGGTAGTTTAGTGGTAGCTTTGGAAATTATATGTCGTAATCCGAACTTTTGTTGTTAATTACCCCAAATTTAAAAATAAACTTTTTAGAGTTCATATATATACATATATATGTTTGTATGCTTGTGTTTATGTAACAGGAACAATCAATATATGGAGAACATTGTTAATGTGTCAGTACGAATTTTGTAGGAATTCTAACTTATTTAGTTGTTTATTGTGTAATGGAACATGAATGACGGGATAGAAATATGTAAAAATTTAGATTGTGCATCGAGGGTTACTGTCTAGTTACATAGGGTCGAGTCTAATATTTTTCCAGGTATGGTGATCGGATTGTTGCCATTAAAGTTCTTCACCGTGGGAGTACTGTGGAGGAAAGGGCTGCGCTCGAGAGTCGTTTTGCTCGCGAAGTTAACATGATGTCTCGAGTAAAACACGAGAACCTTGTCAAGGTGACTGTTCGAAATCGAAGCTTGAAATGCTAATACGACTTTTCCGTTGATTGAATCTGTTGTTTTTATTGATTTGTTGCTTTGGCAGTTCTTTGGAGCTTGTAAGGACCCGCTGATGGTGATAGTAACTGAGCTGTTACCGGGAATGTCCCTGCGGAAGTATTTAGTTAGCATCCGTCCGAAGGTTTTGGACCTCCATGTGGCTTTGAAATTTGCACTGGATATTGCTCGAGCCATGGATTGTCTGCATGCCAATGGGATAATACATAGGGATCTAAAGCCTGGTATTTCTTGAACTTACTTCTTTGATGTAATACATTTGTTCTTAGTTCCGTATCAATTTGTCGAGTCCTTTGACTGATTCCTTACATGGAAATTGAATAATACAGACAACTTGCTGCTTACAGCAAACCAGAGGTCTGTGAAACTTGCAGATTTTGGTCTTGCGAGGGAAGAAACCGTGACAGAGATGATGACTGCAGAGACGGGAACTTATCGCTGGATGGCCCCTGAGGTTCGTGCCATCATTGCATTAGCAAAACGGGAAAAGAGACTTATTTACAATGAAAATCGAATCTTTTTGTTTTTGATTTCATCTTGTTGGTTTCGATACTTAATTATCAAACTTTTGATATCATCACCACCCTGTTGTAAGTCGTGGAATGTTAGTTGACTTAACTTTGGTATACAATCTATCTTACTTTGTTTCACTCTATTCTTTCAATTTGTGTCCTTGTAGTTGTATAGCACGGTGACATTGCGCCAGGGAGAGAAAAAGCATTACAATAACAAAGTTGACGTCTACAGCTTCGGAATCGTCTTATGGGAATTGTTGACCAATCGTTTGCCATTTGAGGGCATGTCGAATTTACAGGCAGCTTATGCTGCTGCTTTTAAGGTGCAAGTCTTTATTGCACTTTTTGTTATGCATGATAACATTTTTAAGCTAACCAATAACTAAATAGTTTGATGCCGTATGAACATGCAGCATGAGCGACCTAGTCTTCCAGAGGATATATCCCCCGATCTGGCATTTATCATGCAGTCATGCTGGGTCGAGGACCCTAACATGAGACCGAGCTTCAGCCAGATAATGCGTATGCTGAATGAATTTCTCTTCACGCTAACACCTCCACCATCCATGCCCGAATCCAACACTAGTGAGACTGCAGAAACAAGTAACGGAACCATGACCGAGTTATCCTCTCGAACAAAGGGCAAGTTTGGTTTCCTTCGCCAACTGTTCACTGCCAAGAAGACAAGGAACACTCACTGTTCCTGAGGTTAAAGTTTTGAAAAAAAGAAGTTTATATTTGTTCGAACTCGAGAAAGTGACCGCTATATTTTAGATATTATATTTTAACCGAACCACTTCTTAGTCACACCCCTTTTTAACGATGGTTATCATCAAATGAAGGAAATGTAGGAAGTATGTTGGTGGGTTAACTCCATGGGCAAAATAAAAGAAAAATAGAGCACCATTTACACTGTCTAGTTGACTCTGTTGTAAAGAAGATACACTTGTTTGACACTGTTATGTTCATATTAATTGTTACACTCATCGTTACCAAAAGGCAAATCATAGTGCAACCTTGTCTGTTTTATGATTCATTTTCGAGGTCCGGAGTTACTCTGCGTACGAATAACAATACTGTTTCTTAAGTTGGGATTCGAAGAGTAATCCATTCAAGCGACTAAAAATGGGGGAAGCTGGAAGTAGACTAAGGTCGTGTTGAATTGTTAGTGTCTGATTATGAATCATGTTTTACAGTTCAAACTTTGGTTCGAGGGATCAACTTCTTGGATCGAGTTCGGATGCTGACAAAATAAAAAACATACAATGTTATAATTATAGGAACGATAATTGCAAAATAAAAAACCATCACAAACATGAAAAATAAAATAAACATTAACACTTTCGCAAAAATTCGAGAAAAAAAAATCACGAGTAGAAAAAAATTCATATATTAAAAGAGATTACCACTTATGTCTAGCCTTTATCTATAGTATCTATTTATAAGATAAGTTGTTTGGTTACGAAAGAAATTTATATAGAAAAAATTATACTCAAATTAATTTTCTACACTTCAATGCATATCCAAAATGAAAAATAAAAATTATACTCTTCACTGACCCGATCAGGCCAAAACAAAATATGGGTCGTAACTCAAACATACAGTTTATACAAGAAATACGTGGAATAGTAAGTAATTGTGAGAAAGTATATTATAATCAAAACAGGAAGGACCAAGATGATAATTAGTCTCAATATAACAAATACCTATATTCTTTTTCAAATTTTTGGATAATCAGAAACTTAAAATATTTCGATCCGTATTCGACTTAATTATTTAGTTTTTTCGAATATTCTATTTAAATTATTCAAATATAAAAAATAAATTTAATATCTAGATTTTTAGATCAAATTTTTAGATAAATGGGTTAAATTACTAGGATCGAATTTTTTTACATAGCTCCTAACTTCCATATATGTGATTTGCTAAACAATGTTTCATTTTCTAAATAAAATATATTTTTTAATTTTTTATCTGATGTAATTATATAATAATATTTATTATTTAATTTTTAATATTTTAAAATATTTATATATTATATAAAATACATTATTCAAACTCGAGTTATTTAAAAAAAATATCAGTTTCCCCAAACTCTTATAAATATACGGATAGCTTAACCATTAAACATCATTAACGATGTCTGCATAGAAATTAATGTTAGGTTGTCCACGCACACACGTTTTTGCAGAAGTAAATGGTGTGAGCGTCGGTGCCTGAGCCTGCCTGCCGACCTATTCTACGGAGCTGAGTTCCTTGTGGTTCTAACATGCAGAAGGTAGGAGTCAGCGAAAGTTGAATTAAAATTTTTTAATTTGTTTGACACATCATAATTTATAATTAAAATTTTATTTAAAGTTTTTTTATTCAAGTTAAGTTTATAAAAATCAGATCAAGTTCTAGTTAAGTCGAGTTTTTAAGTTTTTATACAAATTTAATTACAATTATTAATCATGTTATAGTATAGTTTGATTTTAATTTAAACGATTTTTGCTGATCATATAAGATACGCATATATATATTTTTCATATTTTATATCGATATATATATCATGAAAATTTGAGGGACTCAACTCAAATTTAAAAATCAATCAACTAATTCCTAAAAATTTAGAGTTACTCAAATTTCTATTTTATAACTTAAACTTTATATGAAATTTTTTCAAGTCGAGTTTATAAAATTTTGAGTCATTATAATGATTTGAGTTTTTTTTGTCTCGAGTCGAATTAAAAATTTTATTTTTTTCGAGTTAAATCAAGTTTTGTTCACCCATGCGCAAGGCATTGCTTCAACTCTCTCATTTCTTGACACCTTACTGCTTTTTTATTTTCACAGCAAAGCAAAATGGTCCATAAACCAATATGGTATTAACTATTAACTATTCGAGAAAAACTTCAATATAAAGCCTGTATAAACTAAAGTTTATATGAATCTTTTAATTTTAGAGTTTAGGGTTTAGAGTTTAAATATTTAGGTTTTAGGTTTTAGGGTTTAGAATTTAAGGTTATTATTTAGAATTTAAGATTTAGGGTTTAGGTTATAGGGTGTTAAGGTTAAGAATTTAAAATTTATATTTTATAAAATAAAAATGCAGGCTTGTGTAAAATTTATTTTACACAGTCTATGCATCAAAGTTTTACCATAACTATTAAGTGTACGGTCTATACTACTAGTATATTACATAGTTTTAATATCTATTAACTTTGCACGTATCATTTTCTTCTTTAACCTCGCAATATTAATAAAAGATACTAGACATAAATAGAGAGTAGACATAATACTAAAAAATACCAAAAAATCTCTTAATATTTGAGTGAATAATTATTTTGGTCCATATTTTTTTAAAGCAATTTGATCCTCAACGTTTTATTTTGGGTTAAAATGGCCTATTTGTGGATGAAAACCGTTAGTGAACTAACATAAAGGGATTGAAATGACACGGGAAACTTACATGATAGTGCACGTTGATATGACAATATCATATAGACAAAAGTGTTGATTTAAAAGAATATCACATCAGTCAAAAAATAATTTAATAAAATTATATAAAATATCAAAATATTTTTTCTGCTAACGTTTCATTATGTCTAGTCATTTCAAGTTGTTTATTTAGTTGACTAACGATTTTCATCCACAAAGTGATTATTTTGACTCATAATAAAACGTTTCAAATAAAGGGGTCAAAATGACTATTCAATCAAATGTTAGAGCATTTTTTATTTTATGCCTAGAAAGTATGTAAATCCTATCCAAAATTATTTTTTACAAATAATTTTATGTAATATTTTAAATACTTTTAAGTACTGAGACGACCTTTTCCTATTTTTTAAAAAAGAGATTGCTCCATTGAAGTATACCATAAGAGAGGGGAAAAAGGTTTGATATTTGTGGGTGTCGAGGCTGAGACGAAGTAAAAAAAAAAAAAATTTGAGGCACAGCTTTTATGGGAATCAATATGTAATTTTGCTATTGAATTAACATGTAACTTTACAATTTTTAAAAGGACAAAATCACAATTTTAACATGTATAAACTTAAAAGTTTATATATAATATTTAGATAAATTTGTGCATAGAACTCAAGGAATAGTTTTAGCTAGAAAGATAATGCTTTTTTATAGAGTAAAAGATTAGAGTTTAAATAGTCTTATCTGTAAAATATTGTGTATTATATATATATATATATTCGGTTGCCTTTTTGGTTTCTAATATTTTGTTCTAATTAATTTGAAATGACTTGCATCGCACACCTAATTTTTGTGGGTAAATCTTTTAACAGTAATTTATTGTATATATAAAGCTTCGAACTTAAGACATATTTACTACTTAGACCAATTCTATTGGTATAACCTAATAGTATATTAAATCTACCAAGAGGCGGAAAATGAGAGGTCAACTATAATCAAAGCTGCCTTCATAGGATATAGTTTAAATTCAATTAAAACCCACAATTACCAAACCCTACTCAACTTTCATTCTCTCTTTCCAAGGCCCAACATCTAATCTGTATAAACCCATGCCATTCCCTATTCAACTCACTACCTCTCAAACAGGGAATCCAGGAATATTTTTAAGGGTGAATACAATTATATTAACATCATGATCGAATTCAGTTTATTTTTTAGTGTGTTAAGGCTCAATTTTTTTAATTTTCACTAATATTTTCGTTTTGCGTTTGAAAAAGTGTTCGTTCAGCATTTGCGAACATAAATAGTTAGGTGTAAATAAGTTAACAATGCTTATTTGCAACATTGTAAATAAGTTTACAATGCACACATTAGTGAATCGGAAAACAACCATATAAATAGCTTGTCCTCCTTGACTATATGTGTAGACACTAAATTTTATTCGAGTCTAAATTAAAATACTCGAAATAAGATCAATCCACACCACTCTTTTAATACCCAAAACCTTATACCCCTAAGCTCAAAATTACATAGCATGTTATATATAATTTTACATAGCAAAAAAAAATACAAAAAAAAAAATCGCAACTCCTTCCTCATTAAGGCTTTACTCTCATAGGATGGATGTATGGCTCAATCTTATTGGATGAACCACTACTTAGTGAGTAAGGTCTTGAACCTCATTGGTTCTAATTTATGGGACAAAATAATAATAAATAAATAATAACTATATATATATAATGTTTACCCTAAAACTAACTGCAGAAGGGATTTCCCCTAAAATAATTTCCCACCTATTCGAGCTACCCGCTCTCCTCTCCCACTCACTTTTTTTTCATACACTGCTGCACCCCCAAAATCCCTCACTTTAACCATTCTCCAAAGCCACCAAAATCTTTAGGTCATTGTCTTAACCCTCACCATTCCCATCTACACTGCCATTAAAAAATTCTCCACAGCCGCATTCCACTATTCCCCATTTCCTAAATCCTCAAAAGAGTAATCGAATCACTCTTATATCCATTCGAACAAAAAATCATCATCAACCCTTAAATCAAGCTTTTCAATCTCAACGACAACGATACGTAGATTGATTGATCGAGCATATATTTAGGTTTTGATATTTTCTTCCCTTGTTTATTTATTGTGTAACTTTTCTTATGGTTTAATGAAATCTTGATAAGATTTATTGGTATCCACTTTATTTATTTATTTAAGTATCTTTCTTATATGTTTTTATTTCATTTATTTGTTTGTGCTATATATTTAAGGTTAGTTTTTGAGCTTTAGTTAGATTTAAGGTTCGAATAAATTTAAGAAATTTAAATTTACCCTGACTCATTGGGCTAAATGTTAAATGCATTAAATTGGTTGGACAACTCTTAATTACCTATAGGGATAAAATTGACATTGAACTTAGATCACCTAATTCAAATCATAATTAATTAATTCGATTCATTTTAGATAGTTTCCTTGGCTTATTGAGATACTGCTTTAAAAATTAATCGAATTAATTATTATGGTTCAAGATAATCAATAAAATATTAAGGTTTTTTAGGTTTAGGATTCAATCAATTTAGGGTTAATATTAGACTAACCTAGTTAATAATTAGACCACTAATTGAATTTTCATAATTTGGGTCTCTTTTAGGTTAGAACTTTAGTGGGCCTAGGGCTTTAATTTTATGTTTTTCTATGTCATACATTTTAATTGTCATTCATATGACTTTAATATTCTAATGGACATACATATTATTAATTAATTTAAATTATAAAAGGAGGTATTTATTAATTCCAATATTCTTTGAATGTTGACCAAATATTTGAATTAATTCTTATCATCTAAAGGTAAATGAAATTTGAGATAAAATTTTGACAAGTCATAACGTCATGTTTAACTGCTTGCATCATGCATAAAAGTGATGAACGAAATTCGAACCATAAATTAACACGACAGTCGGGCTTATTTGATGGCGGTTCAATCTATGGTCTGAGGTATCGTCGCCCTTATTAATTAAATGTTCAATTAATTCGAATTCACCAATTTGACAAAGCCTGTTTAATTAAAGTCTAAATTCGATCGTGAACAATTTAATTAAATTAAATTTGAATTTTGATAGTTTTCGTCAATTAAAAGCAACATATATTTGGTATTGATTTTCGGGCGTGATGGGGGTGCTAATCCTTCCCCAAGCGTAACCAACTCCTGAACCCGTTTTGTACGAATCTATGGTTTTTATGGTGTCCGGCCTACCTTAGTGGCCGGTGGCGACTCTAAGTCTTGTGTTTTAAAAAACACGACTTTTAAAGGACTTATCCACTTTTTCAAATATTTTTTTCCCAAAACAAAAGGAAACCTATTACTCCTTTTTAGCGATCCCATTCGACTTAAAAAAAAACTTAAATTTTCGAATTTCGAAAAGGTCGCTACAATATGGTGGATCCGCTACTGTGGTTAAAACATATATAATTCAAGGTTTGTTTAAAAAGCAGAAAACAATGCAGTATGCTACAACTAACAGAGACGAGCCTATATAACGTCTTCTTGACGTGGACAATTTATGCAAACATTTGCTTTCTCCCATGTCGTAGGCATTGAGTACAAACATGTATAACAAAAGGGAGGAAAACATACAATTCAAGCTAGCCATAAAACACATTAGTAATCAGAAATCTCCAAATTATAATTTACAAAGCAATATAATATGTACAAGGCTACAACAAATTTGAAACAACCCAATTTTTGCATATTATCAGTTTATATTCAATCAATAAAAAGCAAGAACAAAAAAATGAATATCTTTGTTAAATTAATATAACGAAATTAGTATATAGATTCATTAATTCATAAAGTCATAATTTTACTTCTACTCTCAATTAGTTTAATCTATAACTCGAAATCTAAAGTTAGAGAAGGAAAATTAGGTAAACATAAATTAACTAAATCTTTATTTATTTTATCCCTATTTGTATAGAACAAAAGGTCGTGAACTCTTGCAATCTTGTAAAACAAAATTTAAATAATACTAATTGAAGTATATTTTTATATATTGAATAAATGAATATTTAAAAAATTAAAAAATTACATACCTAGACTTGAGAGATTTGAGAGTCTCGAACTTTGAAAATTGAAAATTCTGTGTTTGAGGAAGAAAAAACGTTAAAAGTAGGAGGAGAACTCGGATAATTTTTATTTTTTATGAGCTTCCCTTTCTCGGTAATTGGTTATTATTTTTGGACTTTTATGTAGGGTTGTAAATGAACTTGCTCAAATGAATTGCTTGTAGACTCTTAAGAAAGAATATGTTACTAGTTATAGACATCTTTGGTCAATATTTTATTATAATTTATATATAGATGGAGACAAATAATGTTCAGAGTAGGCACAAAATATTTTTCATAAAATTTCAGAGTTGGCACAAATAAAATTTCAGAATGGACACCATTAATAACATAGATAATTAATATAAGAAAATTCGAATTTTAGAGTGGGCACGTGTTCACCCTAAACAGAGTAGATCCGCCAGTGCACACACAACCAAATTTTCCAAACAAAAAATTTAAAAATCCATCCCCAATTGTTCATTTGTTTTCATTTCAATCCCCCATGGCTGGTCTTAAGCTTGTCTGTGGTCTAGTTCTGTTCATGTTAGTGGTTGAACCACTGGCCACAACTGCGCTTACATGCGGAGACGTGCTGACCCAAACGGCTGCATGTATTGGATACCTGCATAAAGGTGGAAACAGCCCCCTCCCCCCCAAGAAGTTGCTGCGATGGAATTCGGAACCTAAACAGCCAGGCTAGAACCACCCGTGACCGGCAAACCGTGTGCCGGTGCTTGCAATCTGCAGCAAAGGCCGCGGCTGGTATCAATTATGGATTGGCCGAGAAACTTCCCGCAAAATGCGGTGTAAAATTCCGTACAAGATCAGCCCCTCTACTGATTGGAGCAGGTACCCATTTCACCTAATCACTATAGTAAGGGACATAACCAAGATGAAATTTCGGGGAAGATCGAATATAAATAGTAATAAAATGGAGTTTGTTAAGTTCCAATTGTTAAATCATACATTTAATATTTAAAAGTTATGAGTCGTAGTTTAATTTATTCAATTTTTTTATCGACAAAGACTATTTAAACTATAAAAGTAGAGGAGTAAAGTTTAATGTATCTAATTTTAAAATTGTTGCAGGGTGTAATACCCATTTTTGTCCGAATCCCAAATTATATCTGAACCATTTACCCTATTCCAAAAAATATACCAAATTCAAAAAAAAATATTATTAAAATAGCAAGAGAAACGTGCTGCCCGTGCCCCTACCTTGTTTCACCCATGCTATTTCCCCCATACTACACGCTACTTCCCTCCCATACCTCACACACTTCACTCAACCTCATCATGCGACAACTTCTCCCACACTTCACTCAACCTCACCATTTCCCATTACCATATATTTGAGCCATTGATCATTTTATGGCCGGCTCCTTTGATTCATCAAAAAGGACACAGCAAATTGGAGCACAATTACAGTGGATGGCAGAATGAAAAAAATTGAAAGGGGCTCCCGGCAAAGCAAGAAGAAAGGGAGGGCAGATTGAAGAAAAGAATCGGCCAGTCACATTTTTTTGGCTTTTGAAGATACTACAAATTGGAAAGAAAATGAGAAAAACTCACTACTATATTTAAGTTTGGGTATTTATTTTTTTGGAGTATGTTTGTGGTTTAATCTTTTTATAATCTAATAGAAATTATGTTTTCTAGTAATCTTTTTATGTTTTTTGTTCTTATGTGTTTGTATATTTTGATGTTCATATGTTTATATATGTTGTTAGCATGTGTTTAGATTAATTATTGGTGGTTGTTTAATATTTGTTTTTCAAGCTTCTCATCTCTAATATGTTTTTTTTATCATGATATGTACTTGTTCATAGCTTTTATTTATTTTTTATGTTTGGTATGTATGTACATCTTTGTATTTGATATGATTCATATGTATTTTATGTTCATCTTGTTTTTAGGTTATATGTTAGTGTGGTATTATTTATCATGTTTAAATGTCATGTTAGGTTGTGGGTGTAAATTATGTTATATGATAGAAGTCAAGTATTAGTTTTTTTATGTTAACATGTTGTTATGTTAGTTTGGCATTACATTTCATGCATGTCATGTATATTATATTGGTGTCTTAATGTGTTTAGACATGTTAGAATTAATTATTTTCGTTTTGGAAGTTCGTTTTTCTCATTCATGTTTTATTTTTTTATATTATGATTGATCATGTTTTTTTTAATATTATGATTGATCATGTTTTTTTTTATTCATGTAGTTTATTATTATCTTTTATATAATATTATAATATTTATGTGTTTATGCCATGTAATTTAATAATGTTGCATTTTAGCCCTTAATTTTCATATTCATGTTGTTTTATGTATATTAGTGTAAACCATGCATGATTATTATTATTATTATTTGTTAGATTCGTTTTATTTATGTGATTGATATTTATGTATTTATGTTAGATTAGTGTTTTATTATGTTAGCATTATTTATGTTTTTACCGCAATGTATTTATTTATATTTGCTATGTTTTTTTAAGTTTGCATAACAGATATATATTTTGTCAATGCGGTGCCCTTTTATCCGAGCGTAAACGGGGCCAGTATCAGGCGTAATGATAGTGATTAGGCGTTTATCTTCGGATAACGGGGCCTTTAAAATTTACTCGCACATATAACCGAATTTTAAATTAATTGTCACTTTATTCCGGAAAGTCTAATATTAATAAAGCGGTAATTATTAAAGTGCCAATTTTGGGCGGTGTGGGGGTGCTAATCCTTCCCCATCCGTAACCGACTCCCGAACCCATCAATTTGAAATCTTTGGTTTTTACGGTGTCCGGTCCACCTTGAGTGGCCGGTGGCGACTCCATTTTTAAATAAAACACGGGTTTTATAAAACTCCCCGCGAAAGGCAAATATTTTCAAAACAAATAAAAATCACTTTTTTTTAGCGAGAGGGGCATCGCTACAGATGGCGACTCCGCTGGGGAAAGATTTTTGTTTTTTAAAAACAAAAAAGAGAGTCAAGCTTGTTCAAATAATTACCACTTTAGTAATATCGAAAATTTCGGATTAAAGTGACTATTAAAGTAACATTTGTTATAATTGCGCGTTTATTGTAATGCATTTAAAATTTGGCATATAAACCCGTCCTTTTTAAGTGGGGGGAAACGCTAATGCTTTCGTGAGGATATCGTTCCTCTGTGTAGGCCTAGCAAGTACCTTCGGGGCTCGAGTACCTTATGCTTTCGTAAGGACATCGTTCCTTCGTGCAGGCATAAGCGAATGGGTCCCCCTGAATTGAACTCGGTTGAAAGGAGCCTATAATGGGCGATGACCGGGGGCCTTGCTACTCTTAGTAGAGGACAACAAGGACAATTTGGGTACCTCTTAGCACCAAAACTGCATATAGTGAGCCGTAAGAGCCAACCCTTTAGAGCCATGTGAAACTCTGCCCGATTAGTAGTCACCCTATTTAGGCTCTGGTGCCTTATTTCTTGTTTATGTACAGTTTTTATTACTCTATTTTTGTTATATTTATCATTTGTTTTATTTAATCATTTTATTTGGTACTAACTCGTTTCATTTTATTCTCATCGCATTGATTTCACCTGCATCATTGCACAACATCATCACAATCTTAATTTTGCATTGCATCGATTTAGGACACATTTTGCATGCATTCATTTTCAGAATAAGAAAACTGGTCCTTAGGTTGCCCCATTAAATACAACGAAGTTGGTCGATCTAGCACCTTACAGAACTTCTGCAAGAGCCTGATCTTGTAGCATGTCCAAAAGCACCATCCATATCTTTTACAAACATTATGCCTCTAACAAGGTCCTAGTCCAGGGGCATTCTTCGCCAAGGTCCAGCCTTCATTGCTGAGTCAAACCCTTGCACCCCTGAAATATCTACATTGACCACAGTCTGTAAAACTGCACCCAATCAAAAGAATAATGAGCTACCATGAACCAACACAATTTATAAACCCAACCTAGGGGCAACAGAATCCACACTCAAAGTGTCAAATTCAAGAGCAGTTTCAGACGATGGTATATGAATGAATAAAATGTTGGGGCATGCACCCAGATGACTGATCGAACCCAAGTTGAGGTTGGGGCACCATCACATACAAAAAAACCAAGATCCTGACGGGACCAGTGAGGAGTCAGGGGCATCCTTTTGAGGATCAAAAAAATCATGTCACATTCATACATTTAGTTGCATTCATCTTGCATTAAATCATTTTTGCAAATGTCATACATCTATGTTCAGTGCATTCACTGAAGTCACCATGCATTTAGACATAAAATTCATGCATTTTTGCTTACAAAAAGGTTTAAAAAGATACCGAACATCCTCAGCCATGGGAGCAACAACACGACAACCAACCTTAGTCTTAGAGGATGCTGAAACCTCAATAAAAGGTAATAGCGACAAATTTTGTGAACATTTACTGATTAATGTTTTTTTTCCATTTTCAGGTCATACCTCTCCGCCAGTAGAGCAGCAGAAGTAGCCTTTTTCAGATCTTGCCTTCGTCATTGTTGATAGGCCAACATTTCCAGATTTTGCTTTACCGCTGATGGTGCAGCAGTATAGACATCCTAAAGATCTCGTTTCTCCGTTGATGGCGCAACAGATCCAAACCTTTCCCCAAGCAGATCGAATTTCTATACAGGTCTTGTTTCTCCGCTGACGGTGCAGCCAGACCTAATTTTTTTCTCGAGTTTTACTTCTTTATACAGTTCAAGAAAAAGAAAAAAATCATCAAAAAAAGAATTGAAAATTTTTGAAAAAAAGAAAAAAATCAAAAAGAGAAAAAATCAAAAGTCAAAAATCAAAAAAAGAAGAAAAAAATGAAAAATCAAAAGAAAATTTATCAACTTTCATAGCCCGATCTAGTCTCTCCGCTGATGGAGTGGCTAGGTACAAGCTATTGTCGTCCTCAGATCCTACTCCCCACTGATGGTGTAGCCGGTTCCATGTCATCATTATCCAAACCAGTCCTCCGCTGATGGAGTGGCCGGGTCCAAGCTTCCACGCCCTCAGATCCTGCTCTTCGCTGATGGTGCAGCCGATTCCAGGTCGTCATTGTCCAATCCAGTCATCCGCTGATGGAGTGGCTCAGTACAAGCTCTCATCGTCCTCAGATCATGTTCTCCGCTGATGGTGTAGCCGATTCCAAGTCGTCATTGTCCAATCCGATCCTCCGCTGATAGAATGGCTGGGTCCAAGCTCCCGTCGTCCTCAGATCCTGCTTTCCGCTGATGGTGTAGCCGGTTCTAGGCCGTCATTATCTAATCCAGTCATCCGCTAATGGAATGGCTAGGTCCAAGATACCGTCGTCATCAGATCCCATTCTTTGTTGATGGTATAGCCGGTTCTAGGTCGTTATTATCCAATCCAGTCCTCCGCTGATGGAGTGGTCGGGTCTAAGCTCCCGTCGTCCTCAGATCCTGCTCTCTGCTGATGGTGTAGCCGGTTCCAGGTCGTCATTATCCAAACCAGTCTTCCACTGATGGAGTGGCCAGGTCCAAGCTCATGTCGCACTCAGATCCTGCTCTCCGTTGATGGTGTAGCCGGTTCCAGGTCGTCATTGTCCAATCCAGTCCTCCGCTAATGGAGTGGCTGGGTCTAAGCTCTCGTCGCCCTCAGATCCTGCTCTTCGCTGATGGTGTAGCCGGTTCCAGGTCGTCATTATCCGATCCAGTCCTCTGTTGATGGAGTGGCTAGGTCCCAATTGCTTCTATCCTACTTCTCTGTTGATGGTGTAGTAAGGTTCCAGTTAATGTTCTGCTTCTTCGTTGATGGCGAGTAGGGTCCAAAATGTTATCATTCGATCTTACCCCTCCGTTGATGGCGAGGTTAGATCCAACTTTACTGATTTTCAAGTTCTCTTTATTAATGTTGTAGCTAAAAAAAGAAGAAAAAAAGAAGAAGAAAATCAAAGAAAAAATGAAAAAAGAAGAAAAAAGAAGAAAAAAGAAAAAAGAAGAAAAAATCAAAAGGAAAAAAGAAGAAAAATGAAAAATTGAAAAAATTGAAAAAGGAAGAAGAAAAGAAATGAAAAAAAGCAAAAATGAAGGAAAAATCAAAAAAATGAAGAAAAAAGAAGAAGAAGAAAACTAACCGATCCTGCCTCTTCGTCG
Source organism: Hibiscus mutabilis (assembly GCA_019671005.1). Taxonomy (NCBI): domain Eukaryota; kingdom Viridiplantae; phylum Streptophyta; class Magnoliopsida; order Malvales; family Malvaceae; genus Hibiscus; species Hibiscus mutabilis. Next base: position 46,911,236 of record CM033733.1, read on the forward strand.
GTGTCGTAGCTCGATCAAATCTTTAGACCTTGCCTCTTCGTCGGTGTTGTAGCTTGGTCAAAAAACACTCTAATCCTGCCTCTTCGTCGGTGTCGTAGCTGTATCAAATCTTCAGACATTGCCTCTTCGTCGGTGTTGTAGCTTGGTCAAATTTAACTACCGGTCCTGCCTCCTCGTCGGTGTTGTAGCGGAACCAAATTCACTAACTTCTGGTCTTGCCTCTTCGTCGATGTTATAGCTAGACCAAATTCACTAACTCTTGATCCTGCCTCTTCGTCGGTGTTGTAGCTGGATCAACATTACTAACTTTAGACCATGCCTCTTCGTCGGTGTTGTAGCTTGGTCAAAATTCACCAACTTTCAAGTTTTATCAATGTTGTAAGAAAAAAATAAAAAAATAAGAAAAGAAGAAAAAATATGAAAAAAGAAACAAAAGCATAATAAAAAGAAACAAAAAAGCAAAAAAAAAAACAAAAAAAAGAAGGAAAAAGTTGTCAGTTTTCTAATCTTGCCTCATCGTCAGAGTTGTAGCTGGATCAGACATCAGAACTTTCACCCATCGGTCTTGCCTCCTCGTCAGCGTTGCAGCTGGATCGATTTCGTAGACCCTGCCTCTTCATCGGTGTTGCAGCTGGGTCGAACTCTCTTTAGGCATTAGCTTATTATCAATAATGTAGCAAGTGGGACTCATTTTGCTTCCCCAACAGACCACCTTCTCTTTTGAAGATTTTGCTTCCTCTAAGAGTGACAAAGTAGATCCGTCAGGTCCAGAAAGAAGACATGCGCCGAAGAGAAAGAATATCCACTGAAGAAAGAAGACACGCGTCAAGGGAGGAGAAGTTCAGCCAGAACGGATAAAAATAGTTATTCTTTTGTCTTTGCTCTATTCTTGTCACACAACAATGAGCAAAGAGGGGCAGTTGTAATACCTATTTTTGTCCGGACCCCAAATTATATATGAACCATTTACCCTATTCGAAAAAATATACCAAATTCAAAAAAAATATTATTAAAATAGCAAGGGAAGCGTGCTACCCATGCCCCTACCTTGTTTCACCCATGCTATTTCCCCCATACTACACGCCACTTCCCTCTCATACCTCACACCATGCGGCAACTTCTCCCACACTTCACTCAACCTCACCATTTCCCATTACCATATATTTGAGCCATGGATCATTTTATGGTTGGCTCCCTTGATTCATCAAAAAGGACACAACAAATTGGAGCACAATTACAGTGGATGGCGGAATGAAAAAAATTGAAAGCGGCTCTCGGCAAAGCAAGAAGAAAGGGAGGGCAGATTGAAGAAAATAACCGGCCATTCACATATTTTTGGCTTTTGAAGATACTACAAATTGGAAAGAAAATGAGAAAAACTCACAACCATATGTAAGTTTGGGTATTTTTTTTGGAGTATGTTTGTGGTTTAATCTTTTTATAATCTAATAGAAATTATGTTTTCTAGTAATCTTTTTATGTTTCTTGTTCTTATGTGTTTGTATATTTTGATGCTCATATGTTTCTATATGTTGTTAGCATGTGTTTAGATTAATTATTGGTGGTTGTTTAATATTTGTTTTTCAATCTTCTCATCTCTAATATGTTTTTTATCATGATATGTATTTGTTCATAGCTTTTATTTATTTTTTATGTTTGGTATGTATGTACATCTTTGTATTTTATGATTCGTATGTATTTTATGTCCATCTTGTTTTTAGGTTATATGTTAGTGTGGTATTATTTATCATGTTTAAATGTCATGTTAGGTTGTGGGTGTAAATTATGTTATATGATAGAAGTCAAGTATTAGTTTTTTTATGTTAACATGTTATGTTAGTTTGGCATTACATTTCATGCATGTCATGTATATTATATTGGTGTCTTAATGTGTTTAGACATGTTAGAATTAATTATTTTCGTTTTGGAAGTTCGTTTTTCTCGTTCATGTTTTGTTTTTTTATATTATGATTGATCATGTTTTTTATTCATGTAGTTTATTATTATCGTTTATATAATATTATAATATTTATGTGTTTATGCCATGTAATTTAATATTGTTTCATTTTAGCCCTTAATTTTCATATTCATGTTGTTTTATGTATATTAGTGTAAACCATGCATGATTATTATTATTATTATTTGTTAGATTCGTTTTATTTATGTGATTGATATTTATGTATTTATGTTAGATTAGCATTTTATTATGTTAGCATTATTTATGTTTTTACCGCAATGTATTTATTTATATTTGCCATGTTTTTTTTAAGTTTGCATAACGGATATATATTTTGTCAATGCGGTGCCCTTTTATCCGAGCGTAAACGGGGTCAGTATCAGGCGTAGTGATAGTGGTTAGGCGTTTATCCTCGGATAACGGGGCCTTTAAAATTTACTCGCACATATAACTGAATTTTAAATTAATCGTCACTTTATTCCGGAAAGTCTAATATTAATAAAGCGGTAATTATTAAAGTGCCAATTTTGGGCGGTGTGGGGGTGCTAATCCTTCCCCATCCGTAACCGACTCCCGAACCCATCAATTTGAAATCTCTGTTTTTTACGGTGTCCGGTCCACCTTGAGTGGCAGGTGGCGACTCCATTTTTAAATAAAACACGGGTTTTATAAAACTCCCCGCAGAAGGCAAATATTTTCAAAACAAATAAAAATCACCCTTTTTTTAGCGAGAGAGACATCGCTACACAGGGTGAAGTGAGATGGATGAAGTGATTTGCAGCTTGCATATATATATATATATATATATATATATATATATATATTCTTGTTTTAGGAACGACTCTTCTAACTCATTATAGATATCATAAAAGTTCATTACGTATAATAGGCTGCATATGTCGAAAGAGCTACTAAAATTGATCTAAAAATAAAATTTTCACTTTACAATCAACCAATCAATTTTTCTTATTTTATAGCGTGCGTTTGGTTCTAGAGAAAACAAATTATTTTTATTTTTGTTTTTACTTTTTTGAAAAATAAAAATTTTGAAGAAAACATGTTTGGTTGTAAAATTTGAAATGATTATTAGAAAATGAAAATGAAAATTAGTGAAAGTTGGAAAACATAAAAAATGTTTTCACTATTTTTATTGAAAATGTTTTAGAAAAGGGAAAAAAATTAAAACAAAAGTTTTTAAATTTTAACTTTATTTAACCCGGGTTTGAATCATTCTAGTGTCAATTTTAGAACTTTGATTTATTTAATCATATTTTATTTTTATTATAATAATATTTTTAATAATAATATTTTAATTTAATTATTTAATAAATAACTATTTATTTTATTTTTTATTTTGAAAAATTAAATACCAAACACATTTTCACTATTTTATTTTTGAAAACAAATTTTTATTTTTATTAACCAAATGTGTTTTTTTAATTTTTAAAAAACATAAAACAAAAATGATTTTCAAAAATAAAAAATATTTACTAAAACCAAAATTTATTTTAATATATTATACGTCTTCTCTAAATCTATTTAACGAGTATCTGACGTTATTTTTTATTTTGTTTTTTTGAATGAATTATCTCCTGTGTGATAATAATATTATCATCATCGCAAGACCTCCACAGGTCCTCAACCGCTCATTACTTATCCAGAAAAGTAACCTAGCATTATTGGATCTTCTTTTTATTTTCTTTGATAACGAAATACTAACATGGCTAGTATTTTTAAACACTCATACATCTATATAAACAAATTAACCCAAAACACCTTAGTTTTAATCAAACCGAATCAACATGGCTAGTTCCGGTGCTCTAAAGTTGGCTTTCGTGGTGCTGATCGTGTGCATGACGGCGGCGAGTGCACCCGAGGCAGCCGAAGCAGCGGTGGTGTGCAGTAACGTAGTGAACCACTTGCTTCCCTGCGTTTCCTACATACAAAATGGTGGTCAACCGGCTGCTCAATGCTGCAACGGGGTGAAGACACTCTTCGCCCAAGCTCGAACCAAGGCGGACCGCCAAAACGTGTGCAAGTGCATTAAATCGGCCGTCAACGGGATCCCATACTCGAGCTTCAACCTCGCTAACGCGGCGAGCCTCCCCGACAAGTGTAATCTCCATCTTCCTTACAAGATCAGCCCCAACACCGACTGCAACAAGTAATCACATTACCATCACGTTTTTGCATCTTATTTACACATACAGAAAAAAGGGTAGTCTAAATTAAGCTTATAGTGCTAATTTCTGTATTCTGATTGTTGGTGCAGGATTCAGTGAGGCTGACGTAGATCATGATGGATGAACGAGTACGATGTAGTTTTCAACTTAGCCGGATAAAATAGCTAGCTAGGGTTACTTAAATAAGTTGTTCTGGTGTTGTTCTTCAGTAATTTCATATATAATTTTTATTATCTTTCTTCCCTTTAGTTTGGTTTTCCTCAATATCGGTCCACAATCAACGAATCAAACTATAGTGTCGATCTTCTAGTAAATTAATTTCTACCGACGGCCGCCGGACGAGACTATTTTCGAGATATATTATTCCATATCTTTGAAGAATACATTTAACTGTTCAGAGACAACCTGAACTCCCAAATTCAAAAAACCCCCAAAACTCAAAAAGCCGTTTAACACTTTAATTTCAACTTTTTATTGAGATTTTATGTTTTTTAAAGACGTTTTAAGCAAATCTAAACATATAAAGTAGTAGAGGACGATGTTCTGAGTTTGTCAGTTCTATGGTGACCAAAAAGGACGTTGAAGAACGACAATTTTGACGACGACTTCAAATGGGAGAACCCTATTTTTAAAGAAGTAGATGAATAGGAAAGGAAAGAAAAGAAAAGGAAATGTGATCAATACGTCAGCAAAAAGAAAGAATGTCATCCAACTGTTTCAAGATCAATGATTAAAAGACAAATTCAAAAAGTTTAGTGTTTGTAATTACAATTTTTTATAATTTAATGATCAAAAAGGAAATGTGATCAAAATTCAGTAACTAATCAAGTAGTTTACTCAAAAGGTTTCAGTAAAGTGGTCTTGAAAGAATTGTAATTTACTGTTCAACGTCATCGATGGAGCAGTGTTATGGATTAAATTATACTTTAAAATCAAATTCAGAAATCAAATTATACTTTAAAATCAAATTCAGACATCAAATTCAACAAAATGGTCTTGAAAGAAATGTAATTTACCTTTTTCAAATCGCTGTCTACAAAGTATATGCGTATTATTAAAAGATTAAGAATACATATAAACAGATATTACCTTGTAATCATCTTTAAACTATTAAAAAAACGTTTTGATTTCTTATAGATTTGGTCCAATCCAACATCAGTGATGGAAGTATAAAGAGTCAAAATAAAACTTATGTGGGTCCCTGTGGAGCTCGCCACTTTTTTATTAGTAGTATTTCTTTTATCTTATAAAATTTAAAATTGTTCTATTTAAATTATCCTTTTAAAAAACTTAACTTTTACTAAACGCATTTATTTTTTATCATCTTTTTAGTTTTTCAATAAAATAAATTATAATCTTTTAAGGATAAAAATATCATTTTAATTACTTTATAATATATTTTTTACATAATTTTTTTTTCTAAAACTACGTAAAACGCCAATAAAGGATAAAATTTTTGAGACGAGAGTAGTGTTTTTTTTTTTCATCCTATGGAAAATCGCCCCCACAAGCAAAGGACAAATTTGATGTTTGTGTCCCACCAAAGCTTTTGAAAAACAAATGCTCCTTTTTATTTAAAAAATCTTTCTAAATTGAAATGAAAAAATTATTTTTGTAATAAATCTCTATAAAATTTGATATGAAATAATCAGCAATAAATTAGATATTAATGATTATGAATTTTTTAAGTTTTTTATGCCAGTTATCGCTTCAGTTAAGGCGCTATTTGTTCAAAATAAATATTCGCTCTTAAGTTATCTTTGACATAATATCAAAAAATGCCTCTAACGTTTGAGTAGATAGTCACTTTAGCCCATATTCTTTTTTAAAGCAATTTAGCCCTTAAAGTTTCATTTTAGATTAAAATAGCTCATCCGTGAATGAAAATTGTTAGTCAACTAACGATAAAGAACTTGAAATGACTTGACAGAATGACAAGTCAGCAGAAAAAATAATTTTTTATTTTATATAATTTTATAAAATCATTTTTTGACCGATGCGCCATTTTGTGTAAAGTCAACAACGTTGTCTAAATGACATTGTTAGGTCAGTGTACTCTGCCATAGGTTTACTACGTCATTTCAAGTCATTTATCGTTAGTTGAGTAACAATTTTTATTCACAGAGTGAGCATTTTGACCTAAAATAAATCGTTAAAGTTAAAATATTTCAAAAAAAGCCAAAGTAACAAACCATTCAAATGTTAGGACATTTTTTGATATTATACCTTTATCTTTTTACCGCTATCTTTTTTTTTTACTTTAAATATTTATATTTATATTTATATTTATATTTAATATCCGCTTCACGTTTCTGCCTAAGCAAATGGCGTCGGCGTCGGTGCCTGAGCCTGCCTGCCTACCTACCCATCTCTCTACGAAATTGAGTTCCGTGTGGTTCTAACTTGCCGGAGGTGCAGGGCATTAATTCAACTTCCTCATTTGTTGACCTTAGTGCTTTTTTTCATTGAAGCAAAATGGTCCATCAAACAATACGGTAATAAGTTTATGTCCTATATTATTAATATATTATACTTCGAGTGATTATAGTCGAAAAAGAAAATATTATTATTTTTAGAAGACTCTAATTCGAACAGTTTATCTGTAAGATGTGTGTACGTTATCAAAAGACTAAAAAAATAACACATATTATCATAAAATCATCCTATATGTTACAAAAAAAAAACTTTACAACTATTGTATTGGCATCTAACTTTTATAATTTTAAAATGATTAGATCACAATTTTAATCATTTTAAGGGACTACAATGTAGCAGGTATAAACTCATAAGTTTATAACATAACATCTAAAAGAATTTATGCATAGAACTCAAGAAAATATTCTAATAAAAAATATAATATTTTCTTTTTGAGATATTCAGATTTGAGTAGTTTTTTCCTCTAAAATATCGTTGATTTTTTTGATATAGTCTAATAACATATTAAAAAATCCAAAAAGAGAAAGAAAATGAGTTGTCAACTACAATAAAAGCTGCACGTATAGGATATAGTTTAAATTCAATTAAAACCAACAATTACCAAACCCTACTCAACTATATTCTCTCTTTCCAAGCCCCAACATCTAATCTATATAAACCAATGCCATACCCTATTCAACTCACTCACTTTTCAAACACACACACAGCCAAATTTTCCAAACAAACAACTTAAAAATCCATCCCCAATTGTTCATTTTTTTAATTTCAATCCCCCCATGGCTGGTCTTAAGCTTGCTTGTGGTCTAGTCCTGTTCATGTTGGTGGTTGAACCAATGGCCACAACCGCCCTTTCATGCGGAGACGTGGCGAGCCAAACGGCTGGATGCATAGGATACTTGCAGAATAGAGGGGGAAACAGGCCCCCATCAGGTTGCTGCAATGGAATTCGGAACGTGGTCAGGCTAGCTAGAACCACCCGTGACCGGCGAACCGTGTGCCAGTGCTTGCAAAGTGCCGCGAGGGCCTTCTCTGGTATCAATTATAAATTGGTTGAGAGCCTTCCTGCAAAATGCGGTGTCAGAGTTCCTTTCAGGATCAGCCCCTCTACTAATTGCAACAGGTATACATTTGACCTTATCACCGTGTCAATAGTAAGGGACAAAACGAGGATGAAATTTCAAGGAAGAACAAATATAAATAGTAATAAAATGGAGTTTGTTAAATTTTAGTTGTTGAATCATCCATTTAATATTTAAAAATTATTAGGTGTGTAAATGAATAGAGCGTTCGACAAATTGTTCGTGAACCTTCGTATAACATTCGTTTATGCTCGTTTATTAAGCTAACTGAACGAGCATGAACAAAATTTTTATGTTCGTTTAATAAACGAACGAACATGAATATAGATGTGTTCGGTTTGTTTATGTTCACGAACAAACTCGTTTATCCGGATCTCCTTTTCCTTTTTTTTTACATTTTAATATTGGTGAATTTATGGACTAAATTGAACACATGATAAACTTTAGAGTTTAAACTGTGAAACCTAAGTAGCTTGAGGACTAATGGTGTAATTTTACTATTTTAGCGAACATATAAAGGAACATTTTCGCAAATGTTACATGAACATGTTCACAAACATCAAGCGAACATGTTCGCGAATGTTAAACAAACGAACACGAACACCTTTAAAATTAAACAAACGAACACGAACCGAAAATAAACACTTTTAAAAATAAATAAACGAACACAAACAGAGCCTTGTTCTTTCAAACTCGGTTCATTTACACCCCTAAAAATTATGAGTCATACTTTAATTTGTTCGATCGTTAACTTGAAGTAGTCTATTTAAATTATACAATTAGAGGACGAAAGTTTAATTTATCTAACTTTAAAATTCTTGCAGGGTGCGTTGAGATGGATGAAGTGATTTTCAGCTTGCAGGAGATACTATATATATAAAGCTTAGAATAAAGATTTTGGGATGGATATGCTTCCAAAATCCAATTTATAGTTTCTTTGTTATAATTGATTGTTTATCTTTGAGCTCTTGGCTTTAATTATATGGTTTGTGTATGGGATGTTTTATGAGTTTAAAAGTTTATAGTTTTAATATAATACCAGTTTATGTCACATGCAATGTACGAGTTACTTATATGTAGAGATTGAACCAATACAACTCATAATGATATTGCGAATTTCATTAAGTAATCACATTAATTTCGGGTAACTTTAAAAGCGTTTATCTTGAAAATTATTTGTCCTATTTCATCATCGAAAAGTTAAATTTTCTTTAAAAAATTATATAATTTAAAAAGTACAAAATTAAATTATCAATAAGAATGCAAAAAATATAAAATTTAAAATTTTCAAGAAATACGATCTATCGCTAAATATGACCGTTGCTTATCCGTACAAATTTAAAGAGTAATTGCTTCTGACACCATAACCATTCACCCTGTTGAATCGTCCCCTCAACTCCCATTTTTAGTGACACCCATTCAATTCCTCAACCATATCCCATCGCAGCAATAAATTGAACCCAACAACCAATTACAAACTAATTCAAACCTCACGCGTACTACAAATTTACACTTGATTGCCTAAACACCCAAACCACTATATAAACAAACACCACCTGTGGCCTTTGAGTGCACAAATCAACTTAAAACACCTTAGTTTCAATCAAAACAAGTCGACATGGCTAGTTCTGGAGCTCTAAAGTTGGCTTCCGTGATGCTCATCGTGTACATGGCCGCGACGAGTGTACCGAGGCAGCTGAAGCAGCGGTGACGTAGTGAACCACTTGCTTCCCTGCGTTTCCTACGTGCAAAACGGTGGTCAACCGGGTGCTTAATGCTGCAACGGGGTGAGGACACTCTACGGCCAGGTTGAAACCTCGGAAGACAGGCAAAGCGTGTGCAAGTGCATTAAATCGGCCATCAACGGGATCCTGTACTCGAGCTTCAACCTCGGGAATGCGGCGAGCCTCCCCGACAAGTGTAATCTCCATCTTCCTTACAAGATCAGCCCCTCCACCGACTGCAACAAGTAAATCACATTACTATCGAGTTTTTGCATCTTATTTCTACGCATGCAAAAGAGGGACAGACGAATTTTGTTCACAGAAAGGGTAGTCTAAATTAAGTTCACAGTGCTAATTTGAGTATTTTGATTGCTGTATGCAGGGTGCAGTGAGGCTGATGTTGATCATGATGGATGAACGAGTACGACGTAGTTTTCAGCTCAACTGGATAAAATAGCTAGCTAGCTAGGGTTTCTTAAATAAGCTGTTTCTGGTGTTGTTTTTCAGTAGTTTCATATATAATCGGAGAAAAGACTAGAAATCTACTTTGTCATCCCCCGTGGGTATATTTATATGTAATATATCGTATGCTGCTGCTACGTTTTATCACTATTATAAAGGTGTTGCAACTAACTCGAGTTAATTGCATTATATGTCTTTAAATTATGAGTCCGATTTCAAATTGAGTTTCAACCTAAAACCGGTCTTATATACCAGTCTGGATCTACATTAATGAATGCATTTTATAATAATAGATAAGTTCCAACGACTCAAACCTAAATCGGCATATGGAACATTTCACCTTTAATTCTATGTTTTTCTGCTCTTTGATGAGAGCCTTGTTTATGTCGATAATTTCGGTAGCCAACATCAACATTTACTCCTTGTCAAATGTGACTAGATGGCATTAGGATGGAATTATTTGGAGTTTAGATTGTATTCAATTTATATTGTATTCAAGAAGATTGGATCTGGTTTGAGTCTACGCTGAGTCGGCTCGAGTAGAGTATTAAATCGAGTCATTATTGATTTAGATTAAGGGCTAGCTTGACATTGCTTTTGAAAAATGCGGTGGGAAAGTGATTTTGAAAAGTATTTTTTGTATTGTTTGGTTTAAAATTTGTGTGTTTGGTATTGCTGTCAAAAAGTACTTTTTAGACTTTTTTTAAATATAAAAAGATTTGTGAAATAAACGAGGATATATAAGTAATTTTACTTAAAAATACTTTTGAAAAAATTAGAAGCTAGAAATTTCAGTTTTTGAAAAGCACTTTTTAAACCAAGTTGAAAAATAATTTTGGTCTTAAAAGCTACATATTTTTCATTGCGTTTGGTCTCAAACCAACTTTTGACTCCAAAAGCTGGTTTGAAAAGCAATGCAAATCAGAGCTGACTTAATTTGACATTACTTTTAAAAAGTGCAGTGGTAAAAGTGATTTTAAAAGTGCCGTAGAAAAATGGTTTTGAAAAGTTATGTTAATGTTTGTCATTGATGTCGGAAAGTAATTTTAAGAAGATAAAATGTCTATTTTAAACATGATATTGTAAAGTAAATAAGTGAACTTGGGTGGTGTTCTCGTTAATATTATGATGTATGAAATAAATCAACTTAAATTATAATAAAAAATTTAATTTGAAAATATAAACTATATTCTATATTATATACAGACATAGCAATTACAAATTCATAATAAATTTTAAATAAAATAACTTTCCAGTCAAGTTAATATCGTATCGATTGTCTTTCAAGTTGAGTCAATATCATATCTGTCGATTTCAAGTCAGGTCAATATCATAATATTGATCCGTTTGCAAGTCGGGTCAATATTAAATGAATTAACTTTTGAGTCGAGTCAACCTTTGGATCTTCGAGTCAACTTGGGTTGAGTTGGGTATGAGTCCAATTAAATATTAATTTCTCCCCTCCAAAATTAAAAAATTCATAGTAAATTTTAAATTGTTAAATATTTTTAACTAAATTTCCTCTCATAATTTTTAAAAATTCTTATTAAATCTCTCAAAGTTATTAAAATCTTACTTTAACCCACAATTTTAAAAAAAAAAAATTTAAACTTTCAATTTCTTTAAGTTTACTCCCGAACTCCTATCTCAAATTGCATCATTGCTTATATGAACCCAAAGAACGTGAAAGAAAGATTTACCATTACACACATTTTAATATATATTTTAGAAAAGTGAATAAATTATTTATACAATTTGGCCCAGTCCAACATCAGTGATGAAGTATAAACAGTGAAAAGAAAGCTTGAGTGGGTCCACGTGGAGCCCACAACTTTTAATTATTACACTTATTTTTTTTTTCTTCACCATTGCGGGAAAATCGCTCCCACAACAAGCAAAGGGCAAATTTGATGTTTGTTAGGTATAACGGACCCACCAAGGCTTTTGAAAATCAACAGATCAAGACCGCACATCTTTCAAACCTGTAATCAATCGGACGATCACCATCCATTCTCAAATCCTTTTCTTGATAGCTCACTCTGTTTGACCACACTCGAAAAACAACACATACTACTTTTTTTATTATTTTTTTAAAGAAAATCTAATTTTCCAAACTTTGACTGCCTGTTGAGGCCCTCTTCGTTGAAAACCGACATTCACTCCTAATTATCCTTTTACCCCCTCATCTTTTAATGTTTTTGATATTTTAAATTTTTTATATTTAATGTTCGTTTCACAATTTTACTTTGAGATTTATAATCGTTTCTTTTAACAATTTTAGCTTTCACATTTATTATTCTTAATTGAAACAATTAAATTATAAAGACAAGAAAAAAATTCATCTTTTATTTTAGTGTTAAGGTTCAAAGTCCGTGATTATTTATTTTAACAATGTTATTTTACAATTTAAATATGAATAAAAACTAGAGGATTTTGATGATAATTAGTTTCGGAAGATGAATGTCATGTTCAAATGAAAGTTTTAAGGTTTATATTACAAATAAATATTTAAAGTATACAAACTTTTTTATTTAGGTACCTAAAGTATATTTTGGTCAAAATAAATATTTTAAAGTATACTTTTAGGTCAATATAGGTGCCTAAATTATACTTTTTTTCATATATGTTCCTAAAAGTTAACATGTGGTATTAATTAAAAAATACATTAGGTACCTATTTTGACAAAAAATACTTTAGGTACCTACTTTGACAAAAAAATATACTTTAATTACTTATTTTAACTAAAAAATACTTTAGATACCTAAATAAAAATTTTGGTATACTTTAAATACTTGTAATATAAGCCAAGTTTTAATTATCAATTATTAGTTGAATTAATGTGATGAAATGCTTGGATTTTTTTTAAAAATAGTCTTAAGGTGATTACAATATAGTATAAGTTTATATATATTTTTAACTCATTGACAAATGACATATATCTTATTGACAAAATACATTTTATTTGTTTTTACTATGACAACTTGTTGGTTCGAATATTTCAAAAGTTAAAAGGCTGTGATTTTGAAATGAGCCAATTGAACTAAAAAATTCTCACCATAATCAATCGAATATAAATGGTTATATCGAAAATAAATAAATTCTAATTAACTAAATGTAAGTTTTGGTTTGGTTTGAGGTTGACCAGTAATCATTGGGCTCAATTTTATTTGTTTTTTTAAAGTAATAATAGTAAATACAAATAATATTGTTTTCTCATCATCTGCCTACTTTTCCATCTTTCCCTGGGAAAAAAAAAAAACTCAGTTAAAAGCAGCTTTCCCCATTGGCTTTCTTTGACTTGCAAAGGTGTGTTTTTTTCTCCCATCAATCAACCAAAAAACCTAAACAGGATTTCTGGGTTTTCGTCTTTCTACGCCCTACCCTTCTCATGTTTTGCTTGACTGACCTGCTTTCATAAGGTTCGATTCTTAACCCTCTTACATATATATATATATTGTTACTGTTGGAATTTCGTTAACGATTCCAAGGTTGGGTATTGCTGAAACTTGTGTTTTTTTGCCTGGTATGGGCTTAATGTGTGCTCTTTGTTTTATATTAATCATGCATAGCTGATTGTGTAGATGTGGAATTTGTTTTTCCCCCTTAATTTTGGATTTTTTGGATCTGGGTTTAGTTTAATTTTTTTACCAGATGTTGGTTTTGGCATTTTCTATTTTCGTTGTTACAGAAATTTATGTTGCCCAGTTGTGATTTGTGGAGGTTGTGATTTTTTTGTAGGTTAAGTTATAAATTACACGTCAGCTTATTTACTGAGTTATTTTTGAGCTTTATGGAGTTTTCTGCCTTGACAAATTAGAGGTGATCTGTTGCACTTAGTCCATGTAGCTGTTTATTGTAAACTTGAACCTCCTTTGTCCGAGCAAGGTGTTACTAGTCGGGCTCTGCGCCGTTGCCGTTGCCGTGGAATCTATGAAGTTATTGCATTGAAGATATGGGGTTTGCTTTGATGTGTCTAGAATTAAAATGTGGTGCTATCTTTGGTTAGATATCATTTCGAACATGTATTCTTCGATATGGTGGATAGGAGTAGTTCATTTGATTGATATGATACGACGACGAGTTAGTCCGATCCCTGTTTGTAAATAGATATCATTTGCCTGTATATTGGAATGATTTGTGTTCTCTCCAATTAAATTTTTTCTAATGATTTGCATGCTTTTGTATTTTCCATTCTGCAGAAACATACGCAGCTTAAACACAGTTTCTGGAATTTGTATATAAGATGGGTTGTTTCACAGTAATGAAAAGTAAGAAGAAAAAGTCTGAGCAGTCGGTTTTTGTGAAACCTATTGCTCATAAGGAGCATATGTCGACCACACTTCCTGAGCCCAAAGTTCAAACCCGATCACTGCAATCTGCGCCTCCGAGTTTTAAAACCAGAGTAAAACCTATTCAACCTAATAACAAGGCGACCAGCAACAGGGCACGGACATTGTCTGCTCCGTCAAGTTTCAATGCTGCTGAGCAAGATGCTCTTGCATCAGTTGAATTTGTAGAACAGGAAGAGTTAAAGAGTTTTTCTGGAGTAGCAAAGGAACAGCGGTCGTCAAGTCCGCGACCACTGCCACTTCCATCTCCACACAGTACTGCACTGAAGACAATGGGAAGCTTTAAAATAGGGAATGCCAGTGGCCCTCTGTTTGCCTCTGGACCATTGCCCCTCCCTCCCTCTGGAACACCACGAAACTTCTCTTACGAGGAAATTTTAGCTGCTTGCCATCATTTCTCTTCTGATCGATGCACGTCTGAGGGTCTTTCTTCTGTTATGTATATGGCTTCTTTTGGAGATGATGTATCAAGCTCAAAGAAGTTTGAAGCCACTGTTACTCGCCTTCACCCATCCGCTCAGGTACAAGAAAATTTCTACTAATGGAACTTTATGGTTTATGGCACTCTTTGCATTTGCACCCATTTCCCTTATTGATTCATTGTTCCCGATTTAAAAGAAGTTGATGCGAGACATTTGAGTTGTTGCTGCCTTGCTGGCCCTTTTTACTATATGTTTTTGTACATGCAATATTAATGGTTTTTGCTATCGTCATACGGTTTACAAATCTGCCTCTGATAAATATAACATTTTATTTTACCTACACTCTCTCTTCGTATGTCTGCCAATGATTGAAATCGAGATTATTGCTATCGGAAGAGTGTTAAAAAAATGAATCTCAACAAGTGTGAATACCGTGCTTGTTATGCTGCAAAAATAAAGGGTTACTTTTATTCCGGTGTAACATTTTTTTTCCTGTTTTCTTTTAGGGTTTAAGGGATTTTATAAGCGAAGTAAACACTCTCGCATCATTGCAACATCCAAATCTCTGTAAATTGCTTGGATTCCATGCACGTGATAGTTCAGAACAAAGAATGTTGGTCTATGAGAGGCTGTTTCATGGAAGCTTAGACAGGCTTCTGTATGGGAGATCAGATGGACCGCCACTTGATTGGAACACCCGAATGAAGATTGCTTTATGTTCCGCTCACGGTCTCACTTTCTTGCACGAGGAAGGGCCATTTCAGGTAGTTTCAAAATCTCTGTGTGATCTAGATCTCGGGACTATAAAACTAAATGATTTTGTATCGTGTGCCCCTATGGTTGAACTTTGATCATGCGCAATTGGTGATAGTTCTTTTAGAAATAAGTTCTGGCTTGCTTGATTTACTCCTTTTGGGATCTTACGAAACAATCTTCCCATCCTTGCTAGATTAGTTTGTGTATTAGTAAATTTTGGAAATTTGCTATTGTTTTACCGATAACCGTTCCACTCTTATCGCGTAATAAAAAAATTTAACGGAAATGTTCGATTATGTGCAGGCAATGTACAATGAATTTTCAACTTTCAATATACAGATTGACAAGGATTTCAGTGCAAAGCTTTCAGGATACGGGTGTGTTGGCCATATCCTAGAGACGGAAGAGATCTCTGCTAATTCACTTGTAAGTCATTTACCTCGTAATCGATCTTTTAAAGTCAAATCATGTGTGATGAGTTGACGAGATTTTCATTGATATCTCTGACATCATAAAAGATAGTTGTGAGTTATTTGTTGTTGATTTTCTCCATTGGTGCAGGCTGTAGCAAATCTGTCAGTTGAGACCCTGGAGAGAGGATGGCTAACTCCAAAGAGCAATGTTTGGAGTTTCGGAATTGTCCTCCTCGAATTACTTACCGGCCGGAAGAATCTTGACAGCCGTCATCCGAGGGACGAGAGGAACCTAGTGAAGTGGAGCCGACCATTCCTGGCCGACGATTGTAGATTATCACTCATAATGGATCCTCTGCTCAAAGGTCGCTTTCCTATGAAAGCTGCACGTACAGTGGCTGACATTGCACAAAGATGTCTCCAAAAGGACCCATCGGAGAGGCCTACCATGAGAACCATAGTTGAGAATCTCAAAATCATCCAAGACATGAAATATTCCTGTCGGTTCCCTCTGCAAGATCCAGTGGCAATTGCCGGAAAACATATGTCGAGGTGGCCTAGTCTTAACGGGATCATTACTCCTGCTACTGCACCCAAATTCGGTTTCTCCCAGTCGCCACCATCTGGACCATGGCTCTCTGTTTCTCATACTAGAGCAGCCGGTCTGCCATCGACTCTTCCACCACGAGCTTGTTCCTCTACCCTATCATTAGAGGAACTCGAAAGGCAAGAAAGTCGGAGATCATCATCGGCAACCCTTAGAAGGGCTAGTGTGGAAGGATTTTGATTGTTTATAATATGATTTTCTTTTTCAATTTTTGTTCTCCTAAATTCAACACCAACATATAGAAAAAAAGATGTGGTTCTTCTAAGGGTGCAATCATATATATATATATATATATATATATATCATTTTTTTCGATAATTAAGATTACAGAACCACCATAAAGTCCGGCCACCGGAAATAAGTATATGTATAGAAACAAACTGAAAATATTTTTCACATTATAACAACAGTTTCGATAATTAAGATTACTGAACCACTATAAAGTCCTACATAACGCTTCTAACAAGTTTCATGTTATTAATTAAATTTCTCCCTTAATCTTTTAATCTTCTCTTTAAGATGCTTAAAATTTAAAATTTTAAGTTGGACCCCAATTTTTTTTAAATGTAGAACGCTTCAAAATTTTTAAAAATATTACTTTAAACCTCTAGTTTTTTTATAAAAGTTTTAAGTTAAGCCCTTCAAACTTTTAAATCAAGTTCTGTCACGGTTAATTGTCATGTAATTTTGAACTATTAAAATTAAAATAAAAATTAATTTAATTATCGATTAGAAGTTATGTCAATATGTAACATAGTCTATATCAACTTCTGAATTCAAATTTAAAACTTTTAGACCATTTCGGATTTTATTCAAGGTTATTAGTTCATGCGATTCAGAGTTAAAACAATACCTCCACGATGAACGAGGAGAACAACGGGGAGTCCAGCAAGCCTTGATTTGATATAGATGTGAAATTCATCGAAAGACTTACATCCGTGTTTGTTTGGTTTAGGATAAACAACCGTGCCGGTCAAGGTTCCGCCGTGCTGACGAACCCCAAAATTCCCAATCGCGGAATCAAAATCTCTATTGATTGACCATAACGATGTCACTCTCAAGCCGTTCTTATTCACTACGAAGCTGCACAAACAATTGCCCCATAACAAAATGCATACGCCAATTAACACTCCCAACTTTTTTGCCAAATCTTGCACTCAATAATTTAGCACAAAAATATTCTGGTCTGGTTCGGTTGAAGAAGAGTGATCGCGTGCCTTATTCTCTTAGATGGTGTAGAAGGTTGTTCTGATGGTTATAGAAGTATTGTGGTATGGTTTGGTTGAAGAAGAGTGATCGTGTGTCTTATTTTTGTTGTATGGCTGTTTATAAGAGTTTAGATAGATAATAATAAAAAGTTATCGTGGTATGAATATTGATTGGACGTCCTAGAATGTAATGACTTAGGTTGGTTTGTCATAAAAAAAGACCACGCATGTCGTCACGTGGTCCAAAATAATCCGCTTTAACTCACTGGGTTCTTATGAATGATAAGTTTTCGCTAATGACCGTCCACATGTTCTGTTCGAAGAAAATCGCAGATAATTGTTCTCGTGCCTGAAGATTCACACTTTGAGAAATTAGCGTGGTGACGGTTTGCTTATGCTAACTACATATTACTACTAAATTGTAGACATTGTCCTTCCTATCAATATATTCTTCACGTACAATAAATTTATATATTTTAATTAATTTTTAACGAGATTTTTCGATTTGATTCTCTTTTATAATTGGGATAAATTGTATTTGTTTATTTTTTGTAATTTTTAAGCAATTTCAACATTTTATAATTGGGATAACATTTTACCCAAGGAGCGAGACCGTTTTGAAAAATCCCGAAACGCGGGATGATTTAATGGGTAATTTAACCATTTTAAAAAAATTGGGACCCTATATAACAAACCTATCTGGCTAAGATTCAACGCTTTCCAAAAACTTTTTTAACCATTTGAATAGACCCTCTCCCCTCTTATTTGCTCTCAAACCCGAAACCATCCCTTGATGAACCCAGAAATCGGCAGCCCACCACCGTATCTTCCGCCGTCGGTCGCCGCTAGCCGGCGCCGGCGAACCAAAGAAAAACCTCCAAAATGACCCTTGTTTTAACCCGAACTCGAATCCAAACTTAGATTTAAATCAAGACTCCCCATTTTATCTAGATCTAAGAAAACCTGGAAGCGAAAACCACCCCTTTTAAGAAAACTGAGACCGAAAGAACGTCCTCCTCTTTGACTGGCTCACCATATTTAGGCTTGTTGCCTGTGGAGAACCAACGATCGAAGGTAAATCTCTCACCCCTTATGCTTTATTATTCCATTTATTTTGCATGCATGTAAGAAAGGAAGCAAAGAGAAAAAAAAATTTACCACTGGAAACTTTGAGTTCTTTTTTATTTCTGGAACCTAGAGAGCCTCTTTACATATTTTGGTTCGTTTACATATATCCTCCTCTGATCTGAGGTTTTTTTGGTAGAAAATAAGACATGAAAATACATCTGATTTGATTTCGGTACTGACAATCCATTGTTTTGGTACTTTGCACGTTCTCTAAGCGCGGTGGTTGAGCTGGTGGTACGACGGAGTGGTGCCGCCGTAGAGAGAGTATGGTAGCGTTGCCTTCGGCCAGATTCACTCACGGCCGTTGGATCAGATCTGATCCAACGGCCGTGATTGCATGGGGAATGAACGGCCTAGATCTGGCCTTGGAATGAGCAAAGCTGCATCTGATCTCGACACGTGGCAGAGGAGAATGAACGGTCTCGCACGCGCGAGTGGGAGGCGAGCAGTCTCGGGGTGAATTACACGCGCGCCAACTGGATCATCTTGGTGTCATCTGGACCGTTGGATCAAGATTTGATCCAACGGTTGGGAAGGTGACGGCTGTAAGGAAAAGAAGGGGTATCAGACTTGGTTTTTAGGGTTTTTACAATATTGGGTCAGGCCAAAATAGGCCTTGTAAATTATATTATATTTTTTGGGTTTTTTTGTAATATTATGTGGACTTTGATTGTTATTATAAATGAGTTTTATATTTTAGATCTATTTTTTAATTTAAACCCAATAATAATAATAATAATAATAATATAACATATACACATATATAATTTATGTACATATAATCATACATGCAAATTAGCATATATCATATAACATTCAAAAACACATATACATATATTTGCTCACACACCTAATTAATATAAGTATACACGCATTATACAAACAATTAAGGCATACGTAATATGCAGACACACACACTTACATACCACATGCGCATTAGTCACACGTACATAATACACACCCAATAATATTATACATGTATACATGCAATAATAATATATTAATTATTAAACTAACATATTAACAATATTTACAAACCGGATAAAAATGAGTGATTACACCATACCTTCAAGGCGAAGAAGCAATCTGCCACAACAGCAGCATTATGATACTAATCATGAACAGTAAAAGCAAGTTGAGAAAAAGCAAAGTTCAAATCAAGGTTAAATTTCCTTAAACTAATGTCATTATCCTATCAATCGAACGACTCGAGTGATTTTGATCTGGGTCAACATGAAGCTGTGGATTCGAATTTTGAAACTTTTAAACCATTTCAGATTCAGCTTATTCGGGTTATTAGTTCATGTGATTCTGAGTAGGGATTCAAATAGCGTTTTCGGTCGTGTTGTTTTATCACGGTACCGCTAGGCCCGCTGTCGCTATATAGCGGCTGCCGGATTGCTATTTGAATCCATGATTCTGATTAAAAATATACCTCCACGATCAAGGAGAACAATGGGGAGTCCAGCGTGCCTTGATTTGAATGAGATGTGAAATTCATCAAAGGACTTGCATCCGCGTTTGTTTGGTTTGGGATAAACAACCGTGCCAGTCAAGGTTCCGCCGTGCCGAGGAACCCCAAAATTCCCAATCGCGGAATCAAAATCTCCATTGATTGACCAAAACGATCTCACTTTCAAGCTGTTCTTCTCCATTACGAAGCTGCCCGAACAATTACTCCATAACAAAATGCATACTCCAATTAACACTCCCAACTTTTCCCTCATCTTTCCTTCAACCAAAGTGAAAAAGAAAAATGCTGAAAATTTCCAAATCTTGCACTCAATAACTTGGCACAAAAGTTACCTTGTTTTAATTGGTTTTCTGGGTCTTGAGCTGAAGCAATTTCCAATGTATTTGTTTTGGAACTTAGCTAGTTTTGAACTTTTGATTTGATAAATCCAATGTTTGTGCTTTGGCATGTAATGTTATGGATTTTATGGGTCGGAACATAGACCTTCTTTAAACTATCCAAACAATACCGATATCAGGTTATCTACTTGATCATAAACATCCCTAGCAATCGGTATGAGTGAGCAAAACTCGATTTAACTCAAAAAATTTGATTTTTTCAATTTTAATCGTAATTATATAAATTTGACTAAAAATTTAAATAAAGTTTTAATTATAAAATAAACTCGAATAATTCAAATTTTTTAGTAATAAATGGATGAATTTTCAAGTTCGAGCCGAGTTATTCAATTCTGCCTGATATATGTATATCGCATATGAATAAATATATTCGTATATTATATATGCTTGTAGAAAGTCGTTTAAATTGAAACAAAGTAGTATCATAACATTATAAATATTTATAATTAAATTAAAAACAAATTCAAAAAACTCGTTTCGAATCGAATTTCATAAACTCGAATCAACTCAAAAAATTTCAAATAAAATTTGATGATATGAGGTCACCAAGGAATGTTGGATCCTTCAATCGGTTGCTTTGAAGCAAACTGAAAGCTTTAGACTTAATGTGAAAGCTATGTGTGATGTTCTTGAAGTTTCAACATGCCACGCATGTATCCTTCAAGTTATAAAATAAGATTTATCAATTTAACTGATTCAAAATTTTTAAATTCAATTCGATTGAATTTTTACCCTTAAATTTATAAAATATAGAGCTTAAAATGAAAGAGAGATTAAAATGCCAAAAATGAGGCCCCTAACAAAGCCCACGTACCCGACTAAAGGAAACGAAAGAAGCATGACTTGACTATGAATACACACGATAGAATCACACATCACAGGCCGTCCATTTCCCTTCTGATCAAAGATCAATGATCAATAACAACAATAGCCGTTTTCATCTGTGTGGTACTTCTGCTATTTGCCTATTTCCAAAATCACCCTTCAATTTCCATATATTTGCTACTCGATCCAAAAAAAAATCTCTTTTTCATTTTCTCCCCCTCCCTCTCGCTCTCTCTCTCTCTCTCTCGTCAAAAACATTGCCTTACCAAAAAAAAAAGTGAAGGAGAGGAAATTCACTAGATCTCCTTTTTTATACCTTTAGGTTAATCGAATGGAGAAGGAGCTACTGCATTTGTTCGACGCCGCAAAGAAAGCCGCCGATTTGGCCGCCTCCGACGCCGTTTCCTCCAACTCCCCCGAGGTTTCCAGATGCGTTGACGCCTTGAACCAGCTCAAGGATTTCCCCGTCACTTACGACACTCTTATTTCTTCTCAGGTACGTTTCTCTCTTCCGTCCTCCCGTTATCTTTTAATTTCCGATGAATTAATAATCTCATATATAGATTCTCAAATCGTCTCTGTGTTGAATTTTCTGAGTGACGATTAGGAGGAAAATTATATTCCCTTTTACGAAATTTTTTGTAATTTGTTTGGTTGAGAAATGAACCTTTTTTTTTTTTTCTTTAAATGGAAGCAAAGAATGTATATAATATAATAGATGAACAGATAGATAATTTTATTAATTAATAATTCTATATAGTATCACTTGATTGCATAAACTTCATATAAATTGATTAATTGATTGGCATGTGTTGAAGTATAAATAATCTGTATTAGGTGAAGTAAAGATTGCCTGAATCTTTTTGGTTTTGCAAATACAATTTAGAGTCTAACAATGCTGCCTTTTAGGTTCTTAGGTCAGTTAATTTGCACTGAATCTAGTGATAAATATAGGAATGCTTAAATGTATTATACTTTTGCCCAAGGCTCCTCTGTATAGTATGAACTATGAATACTATGAGTTGGATAAATAGAAAGCTAGGAGCAATAGAGTGTAGGAAAATATCTTACTAGTTATATCTTCCTCATTTACCCTACCCTAATTTAATTGTTTGGTTGGTGGGTAATATCCATCCATCACATTTTGTTCTTTTATCATTTTTCTTTGTTACAATTTACAAAGTAAGTTAAAGTGTTTCTTTCCTTCATCTTCCATCAACATCTTGAGCATCTCATTTTCTTTGGAACCAAGCATGTTAAAAGCTTCTTCTTTTTTGAATTTTGTAACTTTTTAATTATTCATCATTTGAAGCAGGGCATGTTATTTAATTTAGTTTGCATATGTAGAGTTATCATGAAAAAATGTATTATGTTTGTTCTCATGCTAACATTAAAAAAAAAAAAGACAATTTTGGTACATGACCAACCCATAGCATTCCCTGCAATTACAACTATCATTGCAGGTAGTTGTTGCTTTAGTTATAACTTCTTGAAGATGTTACAATTGCATTGAAGGGATTCCTTGTATTTATAGTCAGAACTGATAACAACTTTACAATACTGGTGGCATATATCAACCTGTTAGTTGGGCATACCCGAGTTATCATCTGCTGCCGCTTCATGCATGCTGGTGAATACATTTTAAAACAAAGAACTGAATTCCCATATATATTACAGGTTGGAAAAAAGCTGCGGCCTCTCACAAAGCATCCTAGAGAGAAAATCAAGACTGTGGCTTCTGACTTGCTTGAGTTGTGGAAGAAAATTGTTATTGAGGAGACCACCAAGAGTAAAAAAAATGGCACCACTAGTGCTGTAAAGGTAGAGAAGCTTCAGAAGCAAAGTTCTTTCAAGTCTGAAAAGATCTCCAATACAGAATCTGTAAAGGTTGGGAAATTTAAAGGTGATTCTGTAAAGTCCGTCAAAGTTGAGAAAAAGGAGGCAAATGGAGATACTACAATGGTTGAGAAGACAGATCGAGGTAAGGTTGAAGCAATTTATAAGGATGAGAGACAAGCGTCGAATGTCAAGAAACCATTTCAACCATCCTGCTGGTCCACCAAAGTTGACATCATTGATCAAATGTAATGATCCTTTGCGTGACAAGTTCCGGGAGATTCTTGTAGAGGCCTTGTCTAAAGTTGCCAGTGAGGCTGATCAGGACATTTTGGATCAAGTGAATGCTGCTGACCCTATCCGGGTTGCTGTATCTGTTGAATCTGTGATGTTTGAGAAGATGGGTAAATCAAATGGTGCCCAAAAATTTAAGTACAGATCTATAATGTTCAACATCAAGGATCCAAAGAATCCAGATTTGAGGAGGAAGGTTCTTCTGGGCGAAGTGAAGCCAGAAAGACTCATTACTATGACCCCAGAGGAAATGGCCAGTGACGAGAGGCAACGTGAAAATAAAGAAATTAAAGATAAGGCTCTATTTGATTGTGAGCGTGGTGGTGCACCAAAGGCCACGACAGATCAATTCAAGTGTGGGCGCTGTGGTCAACGCAAGACCACTTATTATCAAATGCAGACCAGGAGTGCAGATGAACCTATGACAACATATGTAACATGCGTAAACTGCAACAATCATTGGAAATTCTGTTAGTTGAATCTGAAGATCCCGTCATTCATGCTGTGAAGGTGTAAAGGCTGATCGTCTTGTAAGCTTCACTTCTGTTTATCTTTGTTTGTGGATCGAGTCTAATAGTTTAATGCATATTTATCTGCAATAGATCCTTTCTTAGGGATAACTAGGCGTTTGAGGGATGATTGTGCCAAAATCATAACTCTAGCTTGTTTCACATCTTAGGTGCTTCCGTGTCTCCCATTCTTTTCAGATGTATAATTCCAAAGGGTAGGGAGCATGGTAGTGGTAGAGTTGGGCCTTCTTAATTTCTTATTGTACCAATAACACTGTTATGGAACCGTGCTTTGATTTTTCCGGTGGCCTATATTTTTGTTTCATTTCCATGGTGTTGCCTTTACATCATGTGGTTTTCTTAATTGTTTTGTTACGGATTGTGTTCTTGTTAAGATACTGCCTCCAAATTCGAACTAGAAACAAAAAACGATGTTGAAAAATCAAATGTCTTTTTAGCTCAGTTGGTTGGAGCTTTGTGCTAATGACACGAAGATTGCAGTCTCTATCAAGGATGTTAAACATCTCAGGATATGTCTAATATTTGTAAATTTAAGTTCGAGTAATTTTGTCTGAAGTTGAAACTTAAACAACACAAAGATCCCTTCCAAAGAGATGCTGGCTTGTATGTGAAAGATTAAGGTTAAAATTTTAACTAAAAAAGAATCAGAGTCAAATTAATGAAAAATTATAAGATTTAAGAATTTACCACTACATAATAATTCCAGTCTGCAAGTTGGCTCACCTGGACGTGGGCCACCCTTCCCATATGCAAGTATTCCATTTGGACCCAAAAATAAAAATCTCCAGCCGAGCTCAAATAAACGCACCTCTTTTGTATTTTGGGGCCGAAAGGACAAACAATAAAATACAAAGAAGAGCGCCTTAACTAACGCAACGCGCCATCTATCTGTCATCCCATCATCAAACTCATATTTCTAATGTCAAATCAAAATATGCCTCAATTTTAATTTTTTTTTTTAAATTTGGTACTTATTTTTATAACATTTTAAATTTTTAAATAAGTTATTGAAAATTATTTTTAAATATTAAAATTTGTTAAAAATGTAAAAAAGTAACTTAAAATACTATTTAAAAGTTTAATATTTTAAATTTTTAATGTCTTTTACAAATTTTAAAATTTATCGTTGTATGTTAACTCTTCATATTTTTTAATTTACAATTTAAATGAGAATGTTTTTTAATTTATTTTTTTTTCAAATTTTAATTTTATTTAAAGAACTAAACGAAAGAGATTATTGGTATTTACTTTTCTTTATTACTCTGATTCTTTCTTATTGCATACAGCTTATTTTTCTTTTTTCTTTTTTCTTTTTTCTTTTTTCTTCGTAGCTTACAGCTACTATCAATTACTATAAATTTTTTTTTTTGAGATTTGATTAACTAAATTCAGACAAAAAGCTGAAGTAGAACCAGAAAATTAGAAAGGGCGGTTCAGCTTCTTCTTCTTCTTCTTCAACCTCAAACCTCATCTCTTTCTCTTCTCCTCTGTCTTTTCAGGCTTCTTAGAAGGCAAATTGGTTTAAAGCTCTTTTCTTTCACAAGAGAGATCTTTGGATCTGAAATTATTCATCTTTTAAGCTAAGGAAATTTCTGGGTTTCCTTTGATTTTTTTTTCATTTGTTCTCAAAGATCCAATCTTTTCTTTCTCTGAACTCAGTTTAGACTTACTGAGTCCATGAGGAACCCAGCTGCTACTCAATCTTTTCCCACGCCGGTCACCATTTTCGCCTCCTTCTTGTTCCTCTTTCATCTTGTCTCAGCTGCTGACTATGTACCAACCGAGAAAATCCTCCTAAATTGCGGCGAAAAAGCCGAGCTACCCGACAACGACAATCGGAAATGGGTACCGGATATCGGGTCCAAGTTCCTTGTCGGATCCGGCAACTCAGTCGTTTCCGGAGCCGCCACGCAAGATCCAGCGGTACCCGAAGTTCCGTACTTGACGGCCCGTGTTTTCCGCTCCAACTTCACCTACAGTTTCCCGGTGGTCGCCGGCCGGAAATTCGTAAGGCTATATTTCTACTCCAATTCATACGACGGTAAAAATGCAACCAATGCCTTGTTTTCAGTCACTAGCGGTTCCTTTACTCTGCTCAAGAATTTCAGCGCCGCTCAAACCAGTGAAGCTTTGAATTATGCTTTCATTGTCAAAGAGTACTCCATTAATGTAGATGGTGAGCTTTTGAACTTAACATTTAGTCCTTCTCCCACTCCGAATGCGTATGCTTTTGTGAATGGGATCGAGGTATTGTCGATGCCTGATATTTACAGAAATCTCGACGGAGTTCCGGTCGTCGGTCAACAAACTACGTTCACCATTGATAACAGTACAGCTCTGGAGAATGTTTATCGGCTGAATGTTGGTGGAAGCGATATCTCGCCGTCCGGCGATACAGGTCTTTTCAGGTCTTGGTATGATGATCAGCCATACCTTTTTGGTGCAGCCTTTGGTGTTTCAGCATCTGCTGATCCGAATGTCACTGTTGATTACGGGACCATGCCGACGTATATTGCTCCCACGAGTGTTTACACCACGGCTCGGTCGATGGGGCCGACTGCTCGAATCAACGTGAACTACAATTTGACATGGTTATTCAGCATTGACTCTGGGTTCTCTTACTTGGTTAGGTTACATTTCTGCGAATTTACGGATAATGTCACTAAGATTAACCAGAGGGTGTTTGATGTGTTCCTCAATAATCAAACTGCCGAGCAAGGGTTTGATGTGATCGGTTTGGCGGAACAAGTCGATGTTCCGATGTATAGAGATTACGTGGTGGTTGTACCTGGAAGCAACTCTCAACAGGATCTTTGGCTTGCATTGCATCCGGACGTGACTAACAAGCCTCAGTATTATGATGCAATCTTAAATGGTGTGGAGATATTCAAGATAAATGATCCGAACAATAACCTTGCAGGGCCTAATCCTATCCCTGGTCCGGAACAGGAAATAGTGGATCCATCATTGGTTTTGCCATCTAATACTTCGAAGAACCAGACGGGGATTATTGCCGGGGGAGTCTGTGGCGGAGTGGTCCTGTTGCTTGTAATTGGTTTCTGTGTTTTTGCTGCTTTACGTCGTCGTAGGCATGGGAAGGACACAAGCACGAGTGATGGTCCTTCGGGATGGCTTCCTCTTTCGTTGTACGGAAATTCGCACTCTGCGGGTTCGGCAAAGACGACTACCACGGGGAGCTATGCTTCCTCCCTGCCTGCGAACCTTTGCCGCCACTTCTCATTCGCTGAGATCAAGGTTGCCACAAACAACTTTGATGATTCTTTGCTTCTTGGGTTGGGAGGTTTTGGCAAAGTTTACAAGGGTGAAATTGATGGTGGGACAACTAAAGTCGCAATCAAACGAGGCAACCCACTATCTGACCAAGGTGTGAATGAGTTCCAGACCGAGATCGAAATGCTTTCCAAGCTCCGCCACCGCCACCTTGTTTCGTTGATCGGTTACTGTGAAGAGAAAGGTGAAATGATCCTGGTTTATGATTATATGGCATACGGAACATTGCGTGAACATCTATACAAAACACAAAAGCCCCCTCTTCCGTGGAAGCAAAGGCTCGAAATTTGCATTGGGGCTGCTCGCGGTTTGCATTATCTCCACACCGGTGCCAAATACACTATTATTCACCGTGATGTCAAGACGACAAATATTCTGCTCGACGAGAAGTGGGTAGCGAAAGTTTCAGATTTCGGCTTGTCAAAGACTGGCCCTACATTGGATCATACTCATGTGAGCACTGTCGTGAAGGGTAGCTTCGGCTATTTGGATCCTGAGTATTTCAGGCGGCAACAGCTAACCGATAAGTCCGATGTTTACTCGTTCGGAGTTGTCCTGTTCGAGATCCTTTGTGCTCGTCCAGCATTAAACCCCACACTGCCAAAGGAGCAAGTGAGCCTTGCAGAATTTGCACCACATTGTCACAAGAAAGGCATCCTTGATCAAATCATGGATCCTTATCTCAAAGGAAAGATAGCACCGGAATGCTTCAAAAAGTTCGCCGAGACTGCAATGAAGTGCGTGGCCGATCAGGGAATCGACAGACCATCGATGGGCGATGTGCTGTGGAACTTGGAGTTCGCTTTGCAACTACAAGAGAGTGCAGAAGAGAGTGGCAAGGGAATCAGTGGAATCGACATCGAGGAAGGGGCCTACGACGACATAACATGTAAAGGCAAGAAAGATTGTAATGCATCACCTGGTTTCGATGGTAATGTGACGGATTCCCGGAGTAGTGGAATGAGTATGAGCATGAGCATCGGCGGTCAAAGCCTTGCTAGTACAGACTCCGACGGGTTAACACCCAGTGCTGTCTTCTCACAGATCATGAACCCTAAAGGGCGTTAAAGCGACCGCATCTGGAATCGGCAACGACAACATCGCAAACACGCTTGCTGTTGTTACCCGACATCATTGGAATCAATTTTATTTACTTTGTTGTATTCATTTTATCTGTTAGCATACATTTTCAGTGGATTTGTTTTGATCAAATGTCAGGTGCAATGTGTACCTAAAATTTGCTGCAGATTGTGTGTTGCATTTCAACTGTGTATCGACAATTCATTTATAAATCATATATACATTTCATCATTATACATATAGAAAGACTATTTCAATTCAGTTTATTTTATTTACAATGTTAGAATTCAAACTTTAAACTACGAGGAGAGAATATTAGGATAAGCTGGCAGAACGTGGGAAATAGAAACAGAGTGGGAGAGCTGTATGATGACTTTTGTTTGTATACGAAGCCATATGCCATAATTTTTTAATAATAGAGCTGTGGTTGTAGGATATGGTGACTTGTGGTATCGATCTTATAATTATATATTAGGCTAGGTATTCCTTTAAATAAAACAAGTTTTGGTTTATTTATTTCCTCATTTTATGATGCTGAACTGGGGAAGGGTCCACACGGATAGGGTGGTTGCCGGTGGTTGGGTCATGGGTGCAACCAGCTGTTGCACTAAATGTTCCAAAAGGGCTCGAAAGCAAAAGCAAAACGGTGACAGCGGAACATTAAAGTACAATAACTCTTACCTCCGTTTTTTAGCGTAGGGCATAAAAAAAGAAAGATAGATGATTTCTACGGTTTCACATTTGTATGATGATAATGAAACTTCAACGCATAAGAGATGGAGTCAACCTTCAACAAGCTTAATGTCATTTTGGACTTGAGTCGATTTGAATTGGGATTCATGTAATTTTGAATTTGAAGCTCGAATTTTTAGAGTCGGGTCTTACAAATTTGGATCATTTCAGGTTCAAATCTTTCGCTTTGGGTTCATATTATTTATACATACTCACTTGTAAGAAAACAATAGTGCACAAAAAAGACACTTATAACAAGTAGGAGATGGTAGAATGAACATATTATCAAAGGAGATGTATATAACGCATCCCTCATGCAAAGGGACATTTGAGAAATGGTGGCTAGATTCTTCAATGATTTATTGTTTTCTGAATTTTCAGACTTTTCTTTTTTTGAACAAGTTCTACCTAGGAAGAGGGGGAAAGGAAATTTGCCCCTAATAAGTTTTGAACTCACAACCTAAGAAAGAGTAGAGAGTGTCAACTGAGAGCTTTAATCACTTGCTCTAGAGATTGTTGACAATTTTCAGACTTCTTTAATTATTATTAATTAATGTTTTAAAAATGATTAAACCATCGCCACCTTACATTTTCTGATGTACAAAGTATAAACACCATGACAATTTCCTTTAGGAAAACATTCCCACTGTTCTCAGAACAAAATGTAAGGTAAAACATTGGGCGACCTACAAAACCCATAGGTATTATAACACAATAGCCACCATCAACCCATTGCATACTTCTGGGTCCAGCTGCGTGCAGTATCTTCGTACTTGGCCCGATCATTCTTATACATGTGAGCAATCTCCGGAACAAGCGGGTCATCGGGGTTTGGATCAGTCAACAACGAGCAGATGGAAAGCAGAACCTGATTCGCACTTTGAGTTAGTATTTCTACCATGCATTCCAAATTTGAAACAAGCTCTATTGATTTTGACCAAATTTACTTAAAATTCCAACAAGCAGCAGCAGCAGCAACAGTAGCAGAAGTGGAGTAAGGTGTATCTGTATCGCAGTGAGATTCAGTTGAATTCGACCAAGGTTGGTCTTTGGGTCATGAATTATGGTATTTATCATTCAATATCTAGACATAAAATTAAACTCACAAGCCAAAAGCAGTGAATTACCTTAATATAATGTTCTATAATTACCATAGCCAGCCAAAACAGATAATGCTCTCGAATCTAACCTTGGAGATATCAAGGCAAATGCTCCCATTGCTGTTGATGTTTGGATGGAAGACCTTGGTCTTAAAGGCAACCTAAACAACAAAACCAGCATTATCCATTGAAAGAGTATATTATCACTAAAAAACAGTCTTTTCACACAAACCACAAAGGGGTGTGGAAATACCTTAGGAGGCTTGAACGGATAATCTGGAGGAAAATGAATATTAACCAAAAATGCACCTCCTGAGTAAGGGCCATCGGAAGGACCCATAATCGTTGGTTGCCAATGAAACATGTCTTCTGCTACAGGACCTATTACAAGCAATGCAAAGCACTCAAAGGTCACTAAATGACATCCATCGATGCACATGAACTTTAACATTTATCCTTTTGTTAACTAAAGGAAAAGGAAGAATGCAGGCTCACAAACTTACACACGCACGGTTAGACCCACAAGTAGTACCGTATTACCCAAGTAATGTCCTAATATGCCTTAGGACATGGGTTCGAACAACACCAAGTGCAAACAATTTAGTTTCCCTAGTGGGTTTACTTGTGGCTCATTGTCCGCATACCATGTGAACCACCCAAAGAGACACTCCAAGCACCATCTTGTACGGGAGACAAAATCCCGAGGCTAAAACTGAGCAGAAACGCCTCGGGAATGCAATGCCAATTGTTGCACCCAAAGAGACACTCCAAGCACCATCTTGTACGGGAGACAAAATCCCGAGGCTAAAACTGAGCAGAAACGCCTCGGGAATGCAATACCAATTGTTGGGGTTCGATCAACTGCCCGAAGGACGACACTTCACAGACTTCTCCCAAAAGAGTCAGAAGATCCCTTGACAATAAATAATTCACAAAAATGGATATGAATTGTAATCCACAAGCACCCCGAATGAGTCAAACACACAACTTAAATACCAAAGAATCGACACAATCTCTATTTCCTAACCAGATGGAAATAAACATTTTTACCATAATGGTCTAAGAACAGAACAAAATCTTCCTGATCGTATTACAATCAAATAAGTTTCAGTTTAAAACACACCAAGCATTAATGAGGAAAAAGTTTCAGAGAGAAACCATATCGAATAAAAGCAAGCTTGTGTATGCAAACATATAATTATATAGAATCCTTGAGTGGGAAAAATACCAACGACGCAATTGGGAAAAATACAAACTATAGATGGTACCTGCACTGCAAGAAGTGGGTGGATCCTTCTGCAAATCCTTGAGTTCCTTCAAAATCCGCTTCGAAGCCACGGCGCTTGAACAGAGGAGACCACAATGAATCTGCCTGGAATGGAGCCTCGAGAAAAAAAATGAAATAAAATCACAACAACAACAAAAACCCATCTCATAAATGACAATATATGGCATTGACACTGAAGGAAAAGCTTGAAGATAGAAAAGGAAATGTAAAAAAACAAAGTAATAAAAATACCTGAGAGAAATTAATGGTGTTAGAGATGGGTCGAGAATGGCGGTAAAACGAGAGAGAACGGAGCTCTCCTTTCCCTCTACAACCGCTTCTTTTCCACCCAAAATCCCTTGATTTTGCACTTCAAAGATCAATCTCAAACTCCACCGACGCTTCAAACTCAATACCTTTCTACTTAGGCCCCGTCCACAGTTGTTTTTAAAAAACACTTTTAGTAAACAATGCTAGACAATAGTTTTTGAAAAAAAAATTAACTTAAACACAATAGCTAAAAATTTTAATTTTTACGGTTTGAAAGGTAATTTTAGAAATTAAATTTTAATTTTTCATTTGCTACATTATATTATATTTATTTTACAATTTATAAATTTTTGTTTTTTTTACAAAAAGATAAAATACATAGATCATTATTTAATTATCTTTTTACTCTTATTTTGATCACTCAATTTTTAAAATTTTAATTTAATAACTAAAAGTTTTGGGTTGCTCATATTTTGATTACTCTCAATTATTTTATTATTATTATTATTATTTTTTAACATTTTTATTATTATTTAATATGAAAATAATTTAAAATATAAAATTAAATCCAATGGTCGTCGATGTTGGTCGTTCAGTCTTACATTCTATCGGTCACGCCGTCTCGGCCCCTGAGTCTGAATTTGACCTTCATTTTGTAGGAAAGTGCTCCAAAGTCCACAAAAATGATATCAAAAGTGAGGAAACTAAAAAGTTTCGAATGAAATTTGCGGGTTTGGGGACATTTCCCGTGAAAAAATGCCATATTCGAACTCAACATGTCAAAAAGAGTCCAGCAGTGTAATTTGAGATCAAATTGTCGTTGATTCTGAGACCAACGGTGGCGATGGTTTTTTATATTTTTAAATTTAAAAATAATAAAATATGTTTAAAATTATTTTTATATTTAATAATATTAAAAAATCAAAAATTATAATAAAATATTATTGAATGACCAAACATGAGCAATCTGAAAGTTCAATTAGTAAATTAAAAAGTTTAAAAGTTAAGTGACCAAAATTTGAGTGAAATGATAGTGAGTGATGAACGGTTTATTTTACCCTTTACAAAATATCACTGTATTTTTCATTTGGGTAAATTTTATCCATGACCACTCAACTATTGGCCCTATTCTATTTTGACCATTGAACTGTAAATTTTGTCAATTAAATCATTAAACTATTAAAATAATTTCAATTAAATCATTGACTTTTCTTTTTAGGAAACTGAAGTGATAGTTAAATAAATTTATATATTATATATTTAATTCTTATTACTTATACATCTTATTAAATTAATTCTAATTTTAATTTAATTCTCTAATTATATAATAATATGTATCACCACCTAAAGTAGTACGTATAACCTGTGGGGGCGTCACCCCATTGAAAATCGAAGCTGGGGACGATAAAGACAATAATTTAAGGGTAAAACTTTGATACACATATTGTCTAAAATTAATTTTACACAAGCATGTGTATTTACACTATAAAAATTTAAATCCTAAATTTTTAACCCTAACCCTAAAAACTAAACTCTAAACCTTAAACCCTATACACTAAATTCTAAACACCAACCTTAAATTTTAAACCTTATAACTTAAACCCCTAAACCCTAAACTAAAATCATAACCCTTAAAACTAAAAGGCACGTATAAACTAAAGTTTACCTTGTTTGTGTATCAAAATTTTCTCTTTAATTTAATGACCATTTGTGTAATTTACTCGTATAGAAAAGAGGGGCAGCGGGATTGAAATCCCTAAACGGGTTATTGGTAAAAAAAATCCCTAATCGAGTGAAGACAAAAGGAATTTACCCTCTCGAATTCCATCATCCTTGTAATATTTTTTTTTTCTTAAAAGAAGTCACTTTTCTTCGTTGGATTGAATCTGGGAGGGAAAATGGAGGAAGAGAAGAAGAAGAAGAAGAGAAACAAAAAGAAGAAGAACAAGCAGGGAAAAATCACCGAAGAAGACGCAGATCAGATTCCAAATGATAATGTCAGCAATGGCCAGAGCAGCGGCCACTATGCTCTGGATCTGGATACGCATCAGCCTAATGGCGCTCTTACCGTCAGTGAATCCTCTTTTTATTCGTTTTTCCTTTTCCTTATTACGAAATTAAAAATGACAATTCAAATTTCATTTTTCTGTTGCTATTTGATTTATATTCAAACTTGAGATTGCAAATTTGCTAGGAATGCTGATATTTTGTGGCATTACTATTGTAAACACATGTTTGATTGCAATAGGATGATGTTTTTGGTGATATATTGTTTTCTTCTTACAGAACTCTGCGGAAGAGATGATCAAAGAGCTAAGAAACGAGAATGAATTACATGTACAGAAAGAGGTAGTATTGAGTCATATATTTGTGGTAATATACGAGCATCTAAATTTTTTTACCTGCGCTGCATGTTTCATTTGTTTCTATGCCTTGATTTTGATTGTCATCCATAGGGACCATAACAGAGGCTAACCTTTCACATTTCTACAGGCTACTTTGCAAGAGAGAATTCAACACTTGCAACATGAAAATGAATCACACCGACAGAAAGAGGTTAATTCGATGTTATCTTGGAGGAAATGTTTTCCTTTTTTCTTTCATTTGTGTTATGAACCCTCTCTTTTCCTTTTGTATTTAATTTTCTAGCTTAAGCATCTGTCTGATACAGGCTACCTTAGAAGAGACAATCAAGCAGTTAAGAAATGAGTTTGATTCCCACCTAAAGAAAGAGGTAATGTGTTATGAATCTAGTTGTGTGTATGAACTGAAAAATGTTCTCCGAAATTGCACTCACGTATATCTCTGTGTGTGTAAAAGAAAATTGTTGTGTAGTTTGATTATGTTATGATATTTGTTGTGATTTCCCCCTCTTTGTGTACAGTATGAGTGACTTTCTTTCTTCTTTTAGGTTTCCTTAGAAGAGACAATCCAGAATTTACAACATAGAAATGATTCACACCTAAGGAAAGAGGTAATGCAGGTTTCAGCCACTAAAATCCTGTGAACTTTTCATACATAAAGGATGTCTTTACCTTTTTCTATCTAGAAGTCTTTATACATAAAAAATTTTGTTGTAGTTTAAACTTCTCTATGTTGAAGCACAAAGTAATCCTTCGTCTTCTTGCAGGCTTCTTTAGAAGAGACAGTCCAACAATTACAACATGAAAGTGAATCACGGATGCAGAAAGTGGTAACATACTAGAGTTTTTCTTTCTTCAACTGTTTGCGTACAATATAGAAGATTCTAAAGTTAACATGTATTAAGACATGCATATTTTTGGGTATAAGGCTAACAATTTCCCCGACTTTTATTTAAATGTTCTTATTTCCTTTCTCTCTTGGTAACTGCTATACCTAACGAGATGATCTACAGGCTGGTTTAGGGATGAATATTGTAGGACTACAGAATGAAAAAGAATCCTGGCTTCAAGAGAAGGTAATTTAGTTTGATAGATTATTACTTAAGGACAACATCTTTCAAAATCTTTGTCCCGTATCCACCTTTATCCTTTAATGACAAATGAACTTCCAATAAAACAGCTATCTTTGTCTGTATCTTTATTGTTGTTTTTTGGAGGATTTTTGGATATTTTGTGATGTATTTGGTAATTCAATTTCACTCAACTTGCAGGCCAGCTTAGAAGAGAAAATCAGTCGGTTGCTGGACGAAAAAGCATCTCTGGATCTGAAAAGGGTAAGTTTTCTCATATTAGTTTTTTGTTTTGTCCTGTCTTTTAGTTTTCTTATCTTTTATGTGTATATCCCTTTCTGTTCTTTGACTAACTGCATAGTCATTCCTACAACTTTGTGATTGGGATGTTAATCAAAGGTTGATTAATATGTGCAGGCAAGCCTGGAAGAAAATATTAGACAGCTGGAGAAAGATAAAGAGACTTGGATTCTGACAGAGGTAGTTGACTTTACTCTTATAATATGTGTCAATAATGCATTTTATTGGAAGATGGTGATCTGTTGGGAGTAAGAGCCTGGGATCTAATTAGATTATATACTGTGTCAAGGCTTTGTGTGATCTGCATTAATGGTTTTCCTGGGATCTAATTGGATTCTATACTTGAGAATGGATTGAACCTATGTTTCCTGGAACACGGGTAGGTCCGGTACGAGGAACGAAAACCTCTATTTGTTTGGTATGTAATTCGATAGGGATAGTTTTCTTCGGTTCGTTTAGTAGGAACGAAATATGACTTATTGAAACACAATACTTTTTTATATTATATAATATATATTTTAATTTAATTAAAATAATGTAAATTTAACAATAAACGAAATACTATCTAATAATCAATAATATTTAATATAAATGTTAAATAAATGGAATCAAATTAATCATGCAGTGAGTATTTCTTAATAATTTTTCTAAAACCAATAATAAGAAAAATATATAAAGGAATAGGGCTGCCAACTGGCAAAACATAAGCTGTCTAAACAATCAAAGTCGGCCTGAAGTGGTTGACCTGCTCTTAATGTGGAGCTTTAGAATTGGGCATTTGACTAAGTCTTCTAAAACTAAAGAGGATCGCTGAAGTGAGCGAATTGGGATCTGGAATACTCGAACCAATTCGTAATTTGTTGGGTGTTAAGCTACTTGTGGTAACATATGACTGAACTATGAACGGTGTCAAACTCTTTTTTACACAATTTCCTTTTTGAATCTTTTTCTAAGTTCTTTTGTTTGCAAAAGAAGTCCATTCCTTTTAATCATCATCTACATCTGATGCATTAAAACACAATAGTGTCGATTCTGTTGTTCTTATTTTAGATATTCACTGTTTACAGGATTCCACCAAACAATCAATTTCTACCCTTAATCGCGATATTACAAGACTAAAAATGCAGGTACAGTATTTTCACCCTTGTGCTCTAGTGGCTTCTTTTTTTCTTTTTACCTGGTTATTGGACTATGCGGTGTGATTAATCCTCTATTTGCTTGACACTACTCATATAAGTTTATTCTCAGTTGTTAGTATAGACAACCATGGGCTGCAGATAAGTCTAACCATTTTTGCAGTGCAGCTCTTTTTGTTCTGATGTGGATATTAAAAACAAAGCTTGGCAGGTGGTTGAGTTGGAAGAATCCAGGAGCAAGCTTTCACAAGAAAATCAGCAGCTTACGGAAAATATATCTAGCATGTTGTTACATGTACAAAGTCTCGAGAGGAACATTACCTACGGTCCCCCATTTGAAGGCAATAACAAGGTTTGCTTCCTTTTAACTTCATTTTTGCTCTCCTTTTCTCTAGTGTCTTGGCTAATCTGTTTCTAGTTGAAGCAAATCTAGTTTCACCCTATACAAGGATTCATGAGATATGTACTTGGATTTGACTCTATGTTTGTTTGTTATTGTGGGAGGTTTCCTCTGTGGTTCTGCCAGAAGTTTATTGAAATTCGGAAATATGAGAACATTTGAGCAATTAATTACTTAGCAGCTAAAGTTTATAATGTTCGGAGTTTGTCTCTGAATAAATTTAGGAAAAGAGAGCAGTCTAGCTGACTAGTTTTCTGTAATGTAGCATGCTTCCGGCCACGAGGATCTGAAGTCTCAGATTGAAGCAGCAAGTGTGTTTGTCGAAAAACTGGTCATGGAGAATGCTGAGCTTGTTGAGAAGGTGCCTTTTGCCCTGCAACAGACTGATTTATCTTTTGCTATTAGTTTTCTTTTTAGGGCTAATATCCATGTTGTGAATTCACGCGACTCTGCGGCAGGTGAACGGGTTGTATGTTAAGCTTGATCAACAAAGCAAGGGAGGAGGACATTCTAAGGTCATTGAGATGCCTAATTCTGTACCGCAATCCCTTGAGAATGGCTCTACATCGTATCCAAAGTTGGATTCTTTAGAAGCCTCTCCAATTACCAATGGCAAAATTGAACACGAGAATGTGGATGGGCAACCTGCTCTTCCTCATCCACGCAATGTAGAATCCAAGGACTCGGGAGAGATTGTGCAAATTCCTCTGGATGATACTGATGTAAGGGATTTGGAGTCCCGGGGTATTGTTGATGAAGAAAATGATGTGCCACTTGCCGATGCCCCTCTTATCAGTGCTCCATTCCGGTTAATATCATTTGTTGCTAGATATGTTAGTGGTGCTGACCTGGTTAACAACACTTGAAGCTCAGACTCGTAGCGTAGATACATTTTTTTCATACACTATTGATTATTAGTATTATTTGGAATTATACACGGTATACTTTTGAACTAGAGATCAAAGATGTTCGAATCGGCTGCGCCTTCATTTTTTGGATACTGATACTGATGAATGTGATCCGCTGACAGGGAAAATTACACTTTTTTTTTCTTTTTATGTCTGGTATATGTTTCGGACAGCTTTGCTCAAGCAAGTAAAGATGATGAATATACAACGGAGATTCGACAGAAGCAGATGCATTCAATTACATGCGTTTAAGGCCTTGCGACCTAAAACATAACATAGAGCAATCTAGCATTATGTTAAAAGATTAAACGGAACCCGGCATTATGTTAAAAGATTAAACGGAACCCGAGCATCGTCTCGAATGGTGCTGGTTTGAACAATGGGTGACATCTTCTACCAACAAACAATTTATGACAAACTGTTGCTCAACTTCTACTAGTACCACCAGCAGCATTTACTATTGCCTCAAATAACTAAGGCAAGCTGTGTCAACTCGCTGATTACGCAATTATCTATTGGGGTGGTGAGTTGAGGTAACGACAATCTTTGTTTCTCTTTATTCAACAAGTAGTAGTGGAGCTTTGTTAGATT
Source organism: Hibiscus mutabilis (assembly GCA_019671005.1). NCBI lineage: Eukaryota > Viridiplantae > Streptophyta > Magnoliopsida > Malvales > Malvaceae > Hibiscus > Hibiscus mutabilis. The sequence goes on from CM033733.1 coordinate 46,949,825, forward strand.
AAGTGTCATTACCTCAATTTGACATGGATACGATTGTTTAAGTCTTTGTGGACTTACTCTTGTTTTAGGGGTTGTAATGTATCTCCTCGCCCGTGACATTGACTTTGATCTACAATTTAGTCTTTAATTTCGACTTTGATTTACAACTTAGTTTTTGACTTTGGCTTTGGATTATAATTTGGCCCGACCTTTTATTGGATGCAATTTAACCCATAACGTTTTTTAATATAAATTTATCCTCAATTAGATATTTGAATTTGTATTAAATCAAAATTTAAACTATAAATCTTAATGTAAATAAAAATGTAATCATTTTTTAAAAATTGTACCAAAAAAAAGCATGGTCAAATTGTATATCAAAGTCAAAGTCAGGAGTCAAATTGCAGGTCACGGCCAAATTACATATCAAAACTAAAATAAGTGATCAAAAGGTACATTTACCCCCTTTTTTTAAAGACTTAATATAACAAATTGAGAACTATTTTCAAGTTCAAGTATCAAAGTGGTGTAAAAAAGTTTAAACACCACTTTAAGAATAATAGTCAAGTTTCGGTACCGAAAGATATGAACGGAGCTAGAATTGAATTTTGAGGGGATAAATTATATAAAGACCTAAAAAAATTTAAATAAAAATTTGAGGACATAACAATTTTATTCAACTAATATTTAAAGTTGTTGAAACCTACAATTAAATAAATCAAAAAAATTGGTGGCATAAACCCCTCGCATGTTTTACATAGATTCATCCGGCCGAAGTGTTAAAAATAAAACAACATTAGTTATATAAACCATTTCAAGAACACATTTGAACATACAACCCTCTAATGATGCCAGTCGAATTAAGTTTAGTAGGTACGTATTAAAGTTTTCTTAACATTCTTATCTCAATCCTACGGTAGTATATGTTTATTTTTAGTCTTTAATAAACTCACACATATCTTACAGATAAAATTATTTTAATGAGCAAGCACATTTGGCCGGTTGGTCAAGCTTCTCATCTTTGTTTCTTTATTTACCTTAGATCATTGTTTTATATCCATCAAGAGCATCCTTTCCTTCCCCTGGAGTCTTCCCTTTCCCTCTCCCATTAGGATCAAATTCTCCATTTCCCCTCCCCTAAGTAAAAATTGTTCAAAAAAACATTTTTAATTCATTCTCAAGGTAGCATATGTTTATTTTTAAGTCTTTAATAAACTCACGCGCACCTTCAGATAAAATATTTGAACTCGAACTTCTTACAAAAAATATTCTTTTTTTTCATTGGACCATTCAATATTAAATTCTTTTATAAAATTTTATAAACATGCGTACAAATTTTAAACTAGTGGATGGAACATGGTAACATGGCCATCAAATACAAACTATAAAAGGGGATAATGGTGGCAAATGTGGTAATGTAAATCTCCCACGTACAAATAGTTCCGTCGCCATTCGGCATTGGGTTTCGGTGCCCTATCTCTCTTGCTAGTTGCTGCACGGAGTATCTGTTTTTCTCAACTCGAGGCAATTTGGGCCTATTATTCCACTTAGTAGTTAGTACTAAACTAATACAATGCGTACACGAGACTGAGAAGGAAGATTCAGCAACCGCAGCACCACTGGATATACCGGAATCTCAATAATACCGTTTTCCGTTAGTCGTTAGTGAGCAGAGGCAACAAATTTGACGAAGAATAACAAAAAAAAAAAAAAACTGTTGCCTTGCCAATTATGTGCTTCTCCACTGAAAATCGCAAATAATTTCTTTATTTTGGTCCAATTTTCCAAATTACAACAATAATCATTAAAGGTGAGGGAAGGAAGGAGATGAAAGGTGGCGGTGGCGTCGGAATTGGTCCCGCGAAGCGACGATGGAGAGGTCTGGCCATTGGAGTTCTCTTCCTTGTGATCTTATCAATGCTGGTTCCCCTTGGATTCTTGCTTGGCCTACACAATGGATTTTACTCTCCAGGTGCATCTTATCAAATTTTTATCCTTTTAGATCTGTTTTCGATTAGGTCATTGTATGCGATCGTGATTCGTGAGTCGGATTTTTAGATCTAGATTTCACTCAGTCTTTTTCTTTAGCAATTCGAACCAGATCTCTAGACTCTAATTGTACTCACTCACTCATGTATGCTCTACTTTTTACTTATCTCTTATCATTTTCGTTTGCGCTTTACCTATGCCCGCAGGATTTGTTCCTCTTCAACACAATTCACCTTCGGTAAGTAGTTTATTTTCCTGATTCTGTGGCAAATGTATTAGTTTATCCAAAAAGAAGGAAACATCAAAGTTAAGTAGAAAATGAGCTAATCGAATTTTTATCTTCTGAATAAAAAAAATAGTAGTAATTGAATTTTTTTTTGATAGGGGGGATCGTACAAGACGTGTAGATAACCTTGTGAGAAAATTAGGACCTACACTACCAAAGGTTGGTTTTCCATGAAGTTCCTTTATGTGTGTATTGTTTCTGAAATATGATGCGTCTTTACATTTCTTTTCTTCTTGCACTTGCCCTATATCATGTATGATTGGTGTTGATGAGGCTTGAGTTTTTGCAACGGAATTATACAACTATGATCAAGTAGCTATATCCTTGTGTTAGCTGTAGTTTTGGGGGGGTTATACATTGATCTTATTGTAGATCGTTTGCGGTAAATTTGGACATGTTTTCTGTTGGCTTGAGTACTGAAAATTAGTCACCGACCAATTACTGAGACTTAAGACAAAAAAATACATGTGGACATCTAACTTCTACTAGTTTCAAAATTTATCTATCCCCGTCCTCACACAAGTTCCTTTTTCGTCCAGACTGTAGATGATATGGTCGAGGAATTGACATAACACTTATTATTATATTGTGTTCTGTAATCCATGAATTGTATGAAGGGAAGTGAGTGTGGAAAATGAAGTTAAATCCTTTTATAGTTAATTTGAGACAGATAAGACAAGATAGAATAGAACTTTTTTCACCTCTTGATTGATATTTTTATCCTGCATAAAAAAGGACATGAACACACTTTTAAATGTGTGAGCAAGAATCTCAATAATTCAGTCATATTACGATTAGGATAAATTTATGTTTGGTTGTCTATTTGAAAAGAAAATAAGAATGATGGGGTTAAATAAACATGAAAGACTATGATATCATTGAATTGTGCAAAGAAGTACTTTCTAATTTCTGTGCGAGTTTGTATCTCCTGTTATGATGCAGTAACGTCACTACTTATCATCGTTCTTCATCCCAGTTCTTTTAAAGTCTTACTTGAATAGAAATTTTACATGCCCAAAATTCTGTGAAGAGTCTTTTATTTCACTTTTATTTCAAACTAATCACTGGCTCTTTTTATCTTTGATAACTATTAATGCCTAAACAAAAGAATGTAAGCAAGAATGAAACAAATAATTAAATGGATTTGGGGGAAACCTGGATATACTGAAAGCCATGAATGGAATCTCAACAACAGAATTGTAAGTTTATTATTGTATCTGAGACTTGCTTATGCCTAAAGCATAGATTAGCCCCTACCAGCCTTCGTGAAACCCAATATTCAGCGTCAACTCAGAGCTTTTTTCTCAATGGACAGGAAATAAGAAACGAATTTTTCAAATTAAATGGCATTAATGAGCAAAAACTATGATTTGGCATATTAATTCTGGGTAGTAGATTCTGTACTTTGCTTCTAGTGTGCTAGCTTTAGAGTGCTTCTACTCCAACCTTCAGTTTTTCCTTCTTTTGAGTCCTTTTTTTCCTTTTTAGGTTTGATTCATTTCGTGATTTGGAGAAATTGAAATATACTCTTTCTTTTCACCTTAGGATATTATTAAACGCTTTGTACATGAAGCTAAAAATGAAACCAACAGTACAAATGCCGCACGTAAAAGTCAGCAGAAGAAAGGTCTGGTTGAACTCTTCTTAACAATGCCTTGGATGATTAACCATTCCCTTCTATTAAATTTCAGTTGGAACCTTTTCTTTTAACATTCAACAGGTATTCCAATTCCGCCTCAAATTGTGCTGCAACCCCTCAGCAATAGAAATGTAAGCATTTTGTTAAAAGTTTGTATGTGCTATTTAGTAAATTCTTTTACTGCCATCTAACATCTCTAAATAATTTGATTTTCTTAAACAGATTAGTAGAGATAGTGGTAAAACAGGAATGAAACGTGGCGTTGATGAAAATGTGGGATTATGTGAGTTGAAATATGGGAGCTACTGCATTTGGCGTGAAGAAAATAGGGAAGACATGAAAGATTCCACAGTGAAAAAATTGAAGGACCAACTTTTTGTAGCCAGGGCATATTTTCCCAGTGTTGCAAAAATGCCAGCCCAAAACAAGTTGTCTCGTGTACTGAAACAAAATATTCAAGAACTAGAGCGTGTCCTTAGTGAAAGTACTGCAGATGCTGATCTTCCTCCAGGGTAAGTTATGGTGCACTATTCATGACTTCATAAAATTCCATGAATAAGGCCAACTACTCTTGGTTTGATACCATGAGGATACTGTTCGATTTACTAACTAGAATTTCCGATGAAATGCTGTATCCATTTCAAATTGAACTTCACTATTAGCATAAAGCTTCAGGAATGAAGTGATTGTCCTTCCCCAACTCTTACTCTTCAAGTGACATAAAAACTAGAGGAGCCACCTTAAGTTCATATTTCACCAAAAGGAAACATTGGAAAAATGGTATCGGACATTAAGTTTTACACAGATGCAATATATGGACAATTTGTCCTTTTGAATAACTAGAATATTCATATTTCTTGCTTCAGTACCAAGTCTATTTTACTGGTTTGTATCAGGATTGCAAAGAACTCAGAAAGGATGGGAGCTGCAATAGCTAAAGCCAAATCAGTCACTGCAGATTGTAATAACTTTGACAAGAAATTAAGACAAATATTTGACCTAACTGAGGATGAAGCTAATTTTCACATGAAGCAGAGTGCCTTCCTCTACCAACTTGCAGTCCAGACGATGCCCAGGAGTCATCACTGCCTGTCTATGAGACTAACTGTAGAATATTTCAGAGACGATTCATCTGATAAAGGGCTGAGGCTGACTGAAAAATACTCCGATCCCACATTACAGCACTATGTTATATTCTCTGGTAACATCATTCATCATCAGTTGTAATAAACTCAACTGTTATGCATGCAAAGGTATGCCTTATTCTTTGATATCATTTCATTGTTCTATGCCAGAGTTCTAATGGTGGGACTGACTGGTTATCCTGTCATATTTCAGGACAGTACGAACCACGTTTTTCACGTGCTGACAGATGGACAGAATTACTATGCAATGAAACACTGGTTCCTCAGGAACACATTCAGGGATGCTGTAGTTCAGGTGTTGAATATCGAACATCTTATTCTAGATTACTCTGATAAAACAACTCTACCTCACTTGAACTCTCCTCTGGAGTTTCGAGTTTCCTTCTACAACAGTGGTAATGCACTAGCAATGCATAATAGAACACAATACATATCCATTTTTTCTCATTCCCATTATCTTCTTCCTGAGATATTCAAAAACTTGGAAAAAGTCGTGGTTTTGGACGATGATGTTGTTGTCCGGCAAGACTTGTCTACACTCTGGAACCTTAACATGGGACAGAAAGTGATGGGTGCTACCCAAATGTGCTCTGTGAGATTGGGTCATCTGAAGAGTTATCTGGTTAGGTGGAGAGAGCTAGGCATTTCTGAAACCTACTGGAAGTTGGCGAAAAAGGTAAGTGAATCTTACGTCGATAATCTCTCTTATCAGTATTTATATTTTCCTACGGTGCCACATTTGACATAGAATGATGCAGAGCTGCAACAATTAAACAACGAAAAATCACAGTTTGACTTTCAGTTCTTATGATGACAGCAGACGAGCATGATGGAGAAATCAACTGTGCTAGCAAGCATGCTTACTTTTCAGGACCTAATCTACACTCTTGACAGTGAGTGGATTGTACCGGGCCTTGGTCACGACTATGGGATTAGTATTCAAAGCATCAAGAAAGCTGCAGTGTTGCACTATAATGGAAACATGAAACCTTGGCTCGAGCTGGGAATTCACAAGTATAAGGTGTACTGGAAGAAGTTTCTAAACCGCGAAAATCGATTTCTGAACGAATGCAATGTAAATCCATAATGAGCCAGCAGCGGGGTTTGACACTATGAATCATTGGAAAATTCGATGGTGATAGTTTCGACATCGAGCTAGAGTTTTGAAGGGTATTACATGGCAACAAAAGTGTAGCTGCGATTACAGCTACAGTTGCTGGTGGAAGATGGATTCTGGGGTATCGGAAGTGATTGTCGGAGAATGGACGAGAGAGAACGAGCTTCGATATTTGCTTCCTTGTGAATTTATGTGATAAACCTTTGACAAATAACCATACACAGAGAGGGGGGGGGGGGGCATGATTTGCATCTGTTCCAAGGGCTTTCAATTTCAATGGCCTTTCTCAATCCAGAAAATGCTTGCATGCATCCATGAGGGTTGTTGGTCGCAACTGAGTGTGCTATTATGCCCTTCAAAGTTTTGGATTCAACTATTTCATTAAATTGTTGTTTTGTTTAGGTCATAAGGAAATTATTTTTTTTCTTTTCCACTCGCTAGTCCTCCAATTGAAAATTTACTTGGTATTGTTTGATGATTTACCAGATATGCATTCCTCTTTACTTAGGCTCTTCTTCATAGGAAGGATGGGAAACCTCGAGAACGGAAAATATAAACGTTAACTATTTGATTAACTAATTTTTTTGTCTTTTATATCACAATGCAGGATTATAGACATAATCAATGTGGTTAAATAGGAAATTTTCACAAAACGCGCTTGAACTCATATTTTTCATATTGTTACAACAACAATATCAGTGGCGGAGTCTAACGTACAATATGGCTATGGTGCTATACCAACTGAAAATGTTACAAATACGGGAATCTAAAATGTTACACTTTTGATAATATTTTAAGTTTGTGATCTCACAAGTATCGATACTCGGAGCTAAGTTTTGATACTTAACCAACTTAAAATATTATTAAAAAAGATAACATTTTAAGTTGGTGAATAACATTTTATGTTGTACTTTGTAACATTTTGGTTGATGTCCCTTCTCACCCTTTAATAACTCCGTCACTGCCGATATCAGTTGAGTTGGTACTAAGTCCACAATTTTTACAGGCCAACCGTTGGGTTATCATGCATTCAATAATATTTGTATGTGAAAAGACATGAGAGATGGGTGAATTGTACACTGGGATTTTGGCAAAAACATGGTTGTCGTTTTGCCACACATAGTATCATGTGTGGTTAGGTTTATAGAAGGAAAGGTTAAAAGAGCAATAAGGGGGCAAGTGAGATTTGTCAAGCACATAATTGTCAAAAGGGTGGCTTAATTGGGAAATACAGGTTGTACAAAGTTAAAGAAATGTGTGCACGTTTTCCTGCCCTTGTCTTGTAAAACTTCTACACCTTCCATCACGTGTCAATTGTCTAACCCCATGGTTCTTACTTATTTGATGATTACTACAATTGTCGGTTTTTTTTAACCTGTGGATTGTAGCCTATAACATTGATAACCTTAAAAGAAATCAAGAATAAAGATCAGCAAACTCTGTCCATCAGTGGTGGAAACCCTAACGTGAAACTCTTGAAGGAACATTAAGAAAACCCGGGGGGCTGGCCGGCGTAGGGCCTTGCTCCGGTCACAGCTGCTTCGGGGATGGTTTGTGTGGAGTCAGGGGTGGTCGAGGACTCGCAGGATTTTGATAGGCCTTTGGGTCAGCTTCACGGATCTGAGATACATAGCGACGGGAAAGTGGTGGACATGGATGCTGATGACCCTGTTTAAGGGGTTGATACGGTAGGTATGGAAGGACTAATCCAACCCGATAGTCGGAGTATGGATGGAGGGGAAGGTAGCACTGCTGCTGGGGGAACGATAAGGGTAAAGCGTCCTATTCTAGTGTGATAGCCAAAGCTGGTTCACAAGAAGGTGGGGTTAGGAAACTGTTCAATAAGGATGAGGATGAGGTTATTGTCACAGAAGTAGACTATGTAATTGACCAAACGGGGCCGTTTCCTACTGTCAAATTCTCGGATCCAGTTCACGAGTAGATTGAGGATCGTATGAAAAGAGTTATTGTTCGGCTACTAGGTCGGACAATTGGATATGGTGCTTTACGCACGAGGGTTTTGGCATTATGGAAACCGATAGGTGATATTCAAATCGTGGACCTTGAGAATCAATGTTTTCTTGTTATATTTGAGGAGGAGAGGAACTATGTGAAGATGCTGACTGAGGGCCCTTGGACAATCTATGGTAGTTACCTAACGGTTCAACTATGGAGTAGATCATTCTCCACGTCAGAAAAACACCCTTCGCATTTAATTGTTTGGGTTCGTATGCCAGGACTCCCGTATAGTTATTATACGAAGGTTTTGTTTCGTGTGATTGCTCAGGTGGTTGGTCGTGTTGTAAGGGTGGATTACAATACTACAGCCGGGGAAAGGGCCAAGTTTGCAATGCTTGGCTATTGTGGTTGATCTTAATAAACCTCTTATTTTTTGTATAGGTATTGATGGTTTTATTCAGGAATTAGAATATGAAGGGCTTCATAATATTTGTTTCGCATGTGGAATGTACGGTTATTCCAAGGAGTCGTGTGGTTACACAGATGCAAGTTCTCAATCCTGTGGATAAAGGGACTGAGGATGGAAATTTTAATCGAGCTCACACGGATGGTGCTCAGGGGGCGAATTTATATGGCCCGTGGATGGTGGTGGATCACAGGCATAGGCGGCTAGCTGGGAATAATCGAGGTGTAAGGGATATTGGTAAGGGCAAAGTGAGTAGTGAAGGATCTCGGTTTAGTGTCTTAGAAGGGAATAATGGAGACGATGGCCTGAATATTGGATTAAGCTCGTCTAGACCCGAGCCTAGCGTGCCAAGTTCGTCTAGGTCTGAGCCTAATGTGCCAAGTTTGGTGGTGCCATGGCCAACAGTGTCTTTGTCTAAGAAGACCTCAGCTGAGTTCCAAGCTCATCAGGTCACTTGTAATGCTGCCTATATGGCGTCGAACCCTGATAAGAAGTCGAGGGATCCAAAGAATAATATTAGTACCATTGAGGTTGTCTCTAGGGTTGAGGGGCGTGAGGTTGAGGTGATTCCTCATCAGGTGAGCAAGCAACAAAAAGGCGGATCATGTTGCGGTTTTGATCAAAGAGCAAAGGGATGGGGATACAAGTGGGAATGGAAGCAAAGTAAGTAAACCTCGTGCCACATTTGGTAAACTTCAAAAGAAAAATAGGCGGGGGGTTAAGATCGGAAAGCCTTATGAAATCCGATCACTCATGCGGACAGCCTTGGCTGAATGGGTGCAGAACGTGTCGAATGCGCTATTTCCCCCCAGGAGAGTCGGGTGAGGGGCTAGTCGATAAGCTAGGTCGATGCCGGAGCCTTTGCTGGAGATGGCAAGTGGGGAGCAGACTACATAATCGCCAGAAGAATCGGTTAAATCGACTTGGGCAGCTATAGATGCCAAGCAGTAAGGGTATTTCATTTTTTATACATTTTTCTAATGATGGCGGGTTTTGTGTTTTGGAATTGTCAGGGCGCCGCTAGTGATAATTTTTTTTCTTCACATTTTTCGCTTTATGGTTCGTGAGCATCGACCTTCAATGGTAGCGTTGTTCTAACCGCGCATTAGTGGAGTTGTTGCTGATATGATTATTAAGAGGTTGGGTTTTCTGCATTCTTATCGTATTGAAGCACATGATTTTAGTGGCGGAATATGGCTTCTATGCAAGGATGTGGTGTCGGTGGATATCCTAAAAATTTCGAACCAGTTTCTTCATGGAAGATTTAGAGGTGGGGATTCTGATTCGTTGGCCCTCATGTGGTTAAACGCAAGTATCTTTGGGACCAGTTAAAAGCTCTAGATCTGGAAGATTTTCCCTGGGTGCTTGGGGGATTTTAATGTTATTTTAGTTGCGGATGAGCGTATGGGTGGGGCTGATTCTTTGGTGAATGAAAGTAAGCGTTTTTCAGAGTTTCTGCATGAGGCTAGTGTTTTTTATTTGAGATTTTGCGGTCCCCCTTTCACTTGGTCCCGGGGTGATTTACATGGATCGGTGTTTGGTTAATTCTCCTTGGATATCTTGTTTTGGCAATTCGCACATTTTACATTTGGACATGCTTGGATCGGATCACCGTCCTTTATTATTAAAGCTTGAGGATTTGATTCATCTACCTTCTCATAGGCTTTTTCGGTATATTGCTGCGTGGCAAGACCATTCTCAATTTGGAGACTTTTTGAGCTCCGTGTAGAAGCCTTTTTGATAAATATTGTTGGGTTTCCAGCGAAAGCGGTTAGTTGAAATTTTGAGATTTTCGAACATATTAGGAAACGAAAGAAGTGGCTTCTAGCTCGCATAAGAGGTATTGATCGAGATTTGTTATAGTATCACTCTGTTTCTCTTGTTCATCTTGCGCACAAACTGTGGTCTTAATTGGAATCTATTTTGGAGCAAGAATAAAGTCGTTAGCGTCAAAAAGCATGTGCTCAATAGATTTTATATGGGGATAGGAATACGAAATATTTCCACGCATCCACGATTGGTAGGCGACAGAAGAATAATAATGTGTTTGCGCTCAGGATGGATGATGGTAATTGGTGTATGAAGCTTTGGCGAATCATGCACGATCGTTTTTTTTTTCAATCTCTTCGTGAGTTCTGGGCGTGATGGTGCTAGCTATGGGGTGCGGGGATAGTTTCCAGCCGTGATACCGGGGCTCCTAGCCAATTTAGAGTGTTGAGTTAGTGATGATGAGATCAAATGGGCTTTTGCGGATATGAGACCTTTCAAGGCTCCGAGTATAGATGGTTTACACGCTTATTTTTTCAACGTAATTGGAGTGTTGTTGGTCCATCTGTGTGTACTTGTATGCTAAGTACTTTTGAACGTGGCGAGTTTCCTCAGGATCTGAATCGCACACTTCTTGTGATTATTCTGAAGGTGTCGACGCTAAAACGGATTAATCAGTTTCGGCCCATTAGTCTTTGCAATGTGGTGTATAAAGAAATCACAAAAACAATTGTGAATAGATTGAAACATTTTTTGCCTAGTTGGGTTTCAAAAAATCAAATGAGCTTTGTGCTGAGAAGATCGATCCCTGATAATATTGTTATCACCCAAGACGTTATTCACTCAATGAGGAAAAAATTGTGATAAAGGGTGGATGGCCATTAAGATTGATTTGGAAAAGGCCTATGACCGACTTGAGTGAAGTTTTTTAGCTGATATACTTGTGGATATTGGGATTCCGGAGTCGATCCGAAAGCTTATTATGTTTTGTGTATCCACGGTCTCCACACAAGTTCTTTGGAATGGTTCTGCGACTGATCTATTTCAGCCTACTTGGGGCATTCGGCAGGGGATCCCCTATCTCTGTATTTATTTATACTGTGTATGGAACGTCTTACACAAGCAATACAGTTGGAGATATCAGCCGGTACGTGGAAGCCTTTTCGCATGTCGAAATTAGCCCCTGTATTTCACATATCTTTTTTGCAGATAACATGATTCTTTTTGCTGAGGCTTCCTTGGAGCAACTTGATGTGCTTCGCTCTGTCTTAGTATCGTTTTGTGAAGCTTCGGATCATAAAGTGAGTATTGAGAAGACGACTATTTTTTCTCCAAAAATATTCCTTTGCATCTTCGCAATGATATTAATGCAGTTTTCGGATTCAAAAAAGTTAATGATCTTGGTCGATATTTGGGTGTGCCTATGCTTCATAGACAGGTAACTGCAAATTCATATAACTATCTGATATCTATAGTTCAGAATAAATTATCTGGATAGAAGGCAAAAACTCTTTCTTTGGCTGGTCGAATCACGCTTGCAAAAGCAGTTTTACTAACTAATCCTATGTACACTATGCAAACGGCAGTTCTTCCTACGAAGACATGTGAGACTATTGAGTGATTAATTCGTAAATGTGTGGGAAATTTTAGAGAATGGAAAAAGCGTTCATCTTGTTCGATGGGAAGAGGTTTGCCGACCCCTTGCACAGGGAGGACTTGGTTTTCGGAGGCTTGATGTCAAACGGGATGCGCTTTGGTTGAAGTTTCTCCGTGCCAAATATAAATGTCCTGAGCTGGTTCTGGATACTTTGCGTGATAAAAATGTCTCACTCCTATGGAAAGGATTAAGCGTAGTGAGAAGTGATGTTAGGGGCATCATTGTTTGGAATGTTGGTGATAGAAGATCGACCAAGTTTTGGCATGATGCATAGATCAAGCCCCATAGCTTGCGACTGAGACTGTTGCCGAAATGGTCGACTCTTGTGGGGAGTGGTTGTGGTCTCGGATCCAACACCTGCTGCCAACGCATATTCTGTTACGGCTTGCTGCTGTGAAAGGTCCTCGACCTTGGCTATCGAAGGACGTGGTTGGTTGGAGCAAGAGCGCGGATAGGTGTTTCTCGGTCAAGTCTGCATATGAGAGACTATGTGTGGCTTTGCCTTCGGCTTCCCACAATGTTTGGAAGCTGTTGCATAGATTTAAGGGGTTGCAGCGGGTGAAAATATTTATGTGGTTGGCGTGTAGTAGTAGGTTGATGACTAATAAGGAACACGTGCGTCGGCATTTTACAACGGATAGTAGTTACCCAATATGTCACAGCAGTGTAGAGTCTGTTGATCATGTGTTACACCATTTCTCTACGGCTTGCACGATCTGGATTGGTTTAATTAAACCCGACAAACTTGCTAAAATTTTTGCTTTTGACTTCTTGGATTGGATTAAGTTGAATTTGGCTTCTCCTTCTCCATATGCCAAGAACATTTGTGATTGGGACCTTCTTTTTGGGGCGATTTTATGGAATTTGTGGCTACAACGTAATGCGGTTGTGTTTAATGCCCCATTGGAGGACACGAGCTCTATTCTTGAGTGTAAGCGTTTGCAACGGTTGACTTTGACTACGACGACTTCGGTTAGGACTGTCCCTCAACCGCGGCATGTAATGACATGTCCGACTAGGTGGTTGAAGCCATCACCTGGCTGGTTTAAAGTCAATGTTGATGGTGCGTGAAAGGTGAATGATGGTAACGCATCATGTGGTGGCCTTATCCGTAATGAACATGGCCTTTGAATTTTGGGGTTCTCGAAATTTATCGGAATGTGCTCGTTCTCGAAGCAGAGCTCTAGGGTATATATGCAGGTTTGGAATGTGCTTGGGATTTCGGCATTCGCTCTCTTATAATGGAGTCGGATTCGTTGGATGCTATTCGGATTATTACTCAAAAGCATGGTGGTAGAGGTTCTTTGAATTTAGTGTTACACATCGATGAGATTACCCGTCGTCCATGGGATGTTCGATTCTAACATATTGGTTGTGCCGGTAACAAGGTTGCGGATGCTATCGCACGAGAGGTGGCTGCTGCAAATTTTGGGATTCATCTGTTGGATTCTCCGTCGCCTTCCTTAATGGCGTTGCTGGATGCAGATTGCTCGAATGAGGCAATTGATGGTTAGAGCCCTGCGCGTTTGCAGTAGATAGTTTGCTATGGGTGGTAGATGTGATAGTCTTATTATTTTGCTGAATTTAGGTGTTTTAGTTAGTTTTGTCTTCGGTTTATCTTTGTGACCTTGTTTCTTATTATCACTATATGTACACTTTTCCTCCATTTAAGTTTAGGGAAATTTTTAGCGAGGCAAGTGATGATAATTTTCTTTTTCTCGAAAAAAATATTGATAACCTTCATTGTTTTCCACACCTTTTTTAAATAAAAGAAAGGCTTAAATGAAAAATCTAACCCCTAAACTATACATTTTATTTATTTTTAGCCCTTAAACTATTTTTTAGTCAAAATAAACTCCTAAAATATCATTTTTGGTCACTTTAAGTCCAATAGTTATTTAAATAAAAAAAATTATTTCAACTAATAAGATGTTGACACATCACAGAGATATTTTGACCAATAGATAGTTTATAGACTAAAACAAAAAATGACATAATTAAGTACTTATTTTAACCAAAAAATAATTTAGAGACTTGAAGTGAAAAATAATAATTTAAGAGCTTATTTTATCCAAAAACTATTTTAAAAGCTAAAAACAAAACAAAATATATAGTTTAAGGGTTGATTTTTTATTTAAGCCATAAGAAAACTAGTTGAAAACATCCATCTTCATTTATTTAGTAGGTATTATGTGTATTCTATTTCTGTATTATAAAATAATAAACATAGAATAAAGTCAGTCTGTTGAATCGAGTGATAAGAAATTTGAGGTTTGATGAAATAATAAGCATAGAGTTTCCCCAACGTTGGCCTCAAATTATTTTAGAAAAAGAGTAAAAGAAACCTATGGTAATCTCATAATAATACAAAATGTAATCATAAATGGGGAATTGGCACAACAGAGTGGGATCCCTTGTAGCACAAGCACCGTTCCCTCGACAAGTCAAAGACATACAAATATATGAGGCTAAAGGGCAGAGCAGATTAAGAGGATACTAGTAACATATAGAAAGGGAAAACAGGCTAGCGGTGTAGGGTTGTGGCGGTGGTGGTGGCCGTGGTGGTGTGAAAGGGTCTCCAAGCAGACGCAGTGAGCAAGCAAAGGTCTTTCCAGCCGAGCTTGAGGGCACCGTTGTCCTCGACCAAGGTGTAACCGTCGGAAGGGAACATTCCCAAGAGCAACGTGGCCTGAGTGGCGGCGTTACCAGCGAGAGAGATTGGCTTGAACCCGGACTGCCGCAGCTTTTCCCTCCAGTTATGGAACTTGACCTCCTCGCTGGTTCTTGAAGGGCCGACTAGTGCCAGCACGTTTCGGATCTCTTTCGAAAGCAGCTGCTGCTCCACCACGTGCCGCTCCTCGCTCTCCTCGCCGTAGCTGGCTCCCAAGGAATCGAACAGGGCGGAGTAGTAGTGTATGGCTTCCACAAATCTTCCCAGAAATGAGCCGCCGTGGCTCAAGTCTTGTTCTACTACCGTCACTACTTTGGGTGCCAATCTAAAGCCCAAAGACACGCATTGTTATTATTATATTCATCATCAAAAACAACAGCACGTGTTAGGTCATATATATTCAATGATTAATTGCTATGTTATTACTACAACATTACATTATATTTTAAAGCAGTTTGTCTGCACAGGATACGTACATTTTTTAAAAACTAAAACTAAAAAACAAGTAACATCATGTACTCAATATATATAAAGAACAAATAATATCTTGTACTCAATATATGTATATATATGTATAAGTTCTAAATCCGGTTAGCATCGATACTATTCTAAATTTTAAAGATTACAGGCTCAAGCGGATATTGACATTAGTCCGAAGGATTAGAAATAAATTATATTATTACCTTAAAATCAGGGCAATCTAGATTTTAGATCAAAGGTTAAGTCACAAATCTATAATTTCGATCAAATTATCTCATTTTAAACTTCTGATATTAACAAATTGAGTCCCTAAATTATGCTAATTTCATTGAACTTTTGATATTTTGATTTATTCTTTAAACATAATTGGTTTTAGAATATCATGCCAAATAACTCGAAATGACTTCTTAATTAGACTTAATTTATTAATAATATAAGTTTGATAATATAAAAGTTTCTAACTTGATGCTAAATTAAATAAACTATAAAACTAATAACACCTTAAAATCCCAGACATTTTGTAGATGTTTGTGGCGTGGGCAGCCTAGTTATGTTTTCAGACATTGAATACATGCAAACAAAACAGCTTCTATTTATGCGAGTGATCCCAGACATGCTAACAAAAGACTGAAATGAGCGTATATGCATGATCTTGGCCTAATCCTAATGCATGTGTGAAATAATGATGAACAATCTCAATAATTATGCACTAATCATGTTCGAATCAATAGTAGATAACAGTTACGAATCTCGAATATGAACAATAAAACAGACACCGAAGATACTGAAATGAATTCATGGTAGCAAAGGCAAAGCAATTAAGGATGTAGTTAGTTAGTCACCTTTGAAGCAGCAACATCATATTGGTATGGGAACCGGTGACGTCGTAAAGGGAGTGCTGCAACCAGTGAACCGCCACAGCCTCCGTCTTGTTCACGTTAAGCCTCTCCGGTTCCAAGTTCCCCACTTTATCTGCCACCGGGCAGAATTCGAAGGGAATTCCCAGTTTGTCCGCAAAATCGGATAAACGTTTACCGGTGGCTTCCAGGGCCTCTAAGGAGGTTCCGAGCCCCGTGAGGCGGACGAGCGGTGGCCCGCCAGGTCTCGAAGCAAGAATGTGAAACAGTCCAGGCCATTGCAAGCCTTGCATTATGTCAAGATCTATAATGTGTACTCTCTCCTCCCTTTCAAACGCTTCCTGTATAGCTTGATTTGCTGTGAAATGCGAGAACTTAACGAATGGACTTATCCCATTGAACACCTGAAAAGCCGAGACCATCTTCTGAGTATGACTCGGCGGAACCGACGGCAGCCCACCGCATATTCCCAAGCACGAACTCACCAACCTCGCCGAGATGGCTTCCGAGAAATACGCCGCCACGCGCTGTGCCGATGTCCCGAACGGCGTCGACAGTTGCGACAGCTCTAACAGCATCCTATTAGCATCGTCGAAGTTATTCGCCGAAACCGCCTCCGCGCATTGGAGTAACAGCGTCAAGAGGTGCAACCCTTCTTCGTCTCTCTTCTGTTGCCGTAGCTCCTCTTTCCTGTCTCTACCGCTGCATGTTTGGACTGTTTGAAAGGTGGACGCCGGCGTCGTAGTAGTCACCGTCGCCGCCGCCGTCGAAGTCGTTGTCTTCTCGACTGGAGAAGCGTTTTCTTGTACCAACGTCTGCTCCTCGGCCCGGTGGTGCTGGTTTAACGAAGGAACCGGCGGTGTAGTCGCAGCCGAAAAGCTGCTGCTAATCTGATGACTGTTAGAAGAGATCGGAAGTGGGGTTATTCCCCAACTCGTGTATTGATTCATGGCATCGGAATCGGTGAAGGAGTAATTAGGGAGACTATCTATGGCGGAGTCCAAGTTAAGCGTGAGTCCAGACGAGCTTTGTTGCGGACCATGGTTCCTCGGCAACGTCACCTCTGGCAGATGCAATGGCGGCGCCTCCTTCCCCCTCCGTTCAAGTGGATCCATTAAAGAACGGAGCCGGTATTCCAGTAGAGCAGCGAGGTTCGGGTTGCAAGGGTAAATAATCTCCCGAACGTTTTGGATAAGCTGAGGAATGGAAACATTCGCCGAGGTGTGGATAAGGTCCCGTATAACGCCATCAATCCACGCCGTAGCCGAACTGTCATCCATGGAATTCGAGATCGGAGTTAAAGCAACAGGGACAGAATTATTCGCGGAAGTGGCGGTGACGGCAACAGCGGCGGCGGCAGCTAAGTAGGTGTTTCCGTTACGATTTCTATCCGTTGGTGGAAACAAAGGCAAACCCGAGAACCCACACACGGCGGGCGGCTGAGGAGGACTAGTGGAGAAAACAGTATCGGGACCAGAAAAACCTGAGGCTGTCGTAGATAAAAAGGCAGGTGGCCCGGCTGACGTCAAGGCGGCGAAATTCGGAGAAGGGAAAATAGTAGTATTATTATCCATACACATAGTGGAGTAGTTGAAGAGTGGATTAGGGTTATTAGCCGCCGCCATGAAAGAGCAAGCCATGTTGTTATCGGAAGCAAGATGACTCCGGCGAGGGAACCGGTAGTAATCGGAAATCTCAGAAGCCATTCTCTTCCTCATTGCGCTGCTTCTCACTGGGTTTTCTTCGTTGTTGTTGCTTCTGTTGCTAACATTTTCACCAACCAAATCACAGGCTGCCATTAACAACGAAAGGAATCACTCTTCAATCTTCATCTAAAGCTTAAGCTTTTGGGTTGATAGGATTTAAGTAGAAGGAGGCAGGCCTCTGCCGCAAGAAGCAGGATATATTAATGAGAAAAATGGAGAGGAGGGGGGGGGGCATATCCAACCAGAAAAGGGCATGAGAACTGGGACAGCAGTTTTGGGATTCCTCTAACTCAGGGCTAATAACATAGCTAGCACGACATTTCATGGTAGACAAGTATAATCTATATTTTAATGCATTAATGTTATAGATTAATCTGAATTAAATATTATATAAATTTATTTAGGGATGATAATAGGGTGTGATATATTTTTTTTGTCGTCCCGACCACAATCTGAAATTTAAAAGTTTCAATCTAATCTCGTCTCATTCCAAGTTTAATATACTTTATCTCAATCCAATATAATCTTAAAATTTTAACAAAAAATCGATTAAACTCAAAGTGCCTCAAAAAAATTAACAAAAATATTAAATGTATTATACAAAAATATAATTATAAATATATTAGTCGGGTCGAATAATTTATAGCCTAAACCAAACTCGGTCCAATCCGACTCAATTTTTTCTAAAATTATCTCACCCGACACCAAATCTAATTAAAAACTCATCTATATCGGGTCAAGTCAGATTAAAACTCATAAGATTAAGTATTTTTATATTATATTTTTTATTTAAATTAATCAATTAATAAATTAAACATTAATAATTATAAATAATAATAATAATAATAATTTTGAGGCAGGTACATGAATTTATTGTCACTGCCAAAACTGAGAAGCAATTATTATAATGGTCCAATGACTAACATTTATGTTATTACCCAAAATAACACCAAGATTTATGTATGTGGGTATAACAATATAGAAAGTATAATTAATATAGTACTGTAGGGATACGGTTTTATCGATGTGTGCTCGCGGTAAATCAATATTAAATAGTTTAAATTTTGTATAATTAATATATTTTTTCTATCAAAATAATTATATATATACATATTATTACGGACTATTATTCTCTTCTTAAAAGACATGTCTGATAGGATGTGTGGCGTCACCGTTTATATATCTCAAGAAAAAGATAATAATATCCATATGAAAAAAAGATTACTTTCATTGTCATATAAGGATAGATAGATGGAGGCTAGAAGGGGCGTTCGCTCTCTCAAAAAATTTAAAACTCTTATACGTTTTAGAAATTTTTTATAATTTTTTACATATTTTCTATTAAAATTTTATTTTCGCCCTCTAACCTAAAGTCTTGCGTCAATCCCTGTTATCATACATGAAAATGGGTCGTGGAATTTAATAATATAGTTTATGATATGATTTGGTTAGTATGGAAATTTTATTGGTTGATTTGCCCATTGCAAATGCATGCTACATGTTTCGGAATTCTTTAATTATTCATTTTTATATTATTTAATTTAAAAAATAAACGTGCTTTGGATTTTCAGTTATGGTTTTAGTTTAATAAATATAATTAGGCTACAATCATTATCATGCATGAAAAATATATATATATATATATAGTTTATTTATTAGAGTTATGTTTAATTTTTGTTTTTGATTTTCCTCACTTAAACCCCAATTTGATTTCCATTTATACGTGCCTAAACCTAGTTGTCCTAAATTTATAACTCAAAACATTAAAGAATGGTAATCTATAATTTTGATTATCGAACTGAAAATTTATGATTTTGGTATGAGAATTTTTTAAAAATTATTTTGATTCAATAACGATTCATAATTTTTTATAAAATTAATTATCCGAACAGGTAATCTATAATATTTATAAATTTTATACGTTAAAATATTTTATATTCTAATGATTTTGATGCAATAAATAGATAGCATATGTATGAAACATATTATATTTGTTTTTGGAGAAAAATTAAACAGGAAGAAAGTAGCTATTAAAATCAAGGAGTAACGTTTTCTTTTTTACATATACAAAACCAAGGTACAATATTTTGGGGGTTAAGTTTGTCTAATCCATTAGGTTTAACTACAAAATAAATATTTAAACTATATATTTTTATAATATATATCTAAAGTTTCAGTTTTGACTGAAAATAAGTGCCTAAAATATTTTTTAGCTGAAATAAGTGCTTACAGTTTTATTTTTAAGTTTTGGTGCCAAAGTATATGCCTTAATTAACTTTAAAACAAAATAAAAATAAAATTTTAAACATTTATTTTAGCCAAAAATACTTTAAATACCTATTATTACAAATGGTCAACCAAACTGTACTCTGTCCATATTATAGGAAAATGGCAAAATTACTGTAGTGTAGACTGTTTTTTCATTTAACAAAGTGTAAATCAAATTAAAAAATTAATATTTGTTGATATTTTGATACATAATTTGTGTAATATATTTTATATAATTATTCTTTAAATTTTAGAACATAAAACTCTAACATTAAATCTTAAATTATAAATATATAACTTAAACATCTACAATTTTAAGCCCTAAACTGAACTCATAAATCTTAAATTTTACAAACAATATAAATTAAAATTTACACAAACTATAGTAAATTTCTTTATATTTAATTAATAAATATTTTATAACAATTAAAATAAAACCGACATCATAATTCAATAACCAATCAATTAAATTTATCTTTGTTGATGGTTAAAATAAAATTACGATGGTCTATGGCGGTGCATCTTTTTTATTTAGGTAGGCAGAGTTTTTAATAATGGTCAAAATGTTAGAGGGATTGAATAAGGATGAAGAGGGGAAGTCGAAGTCGAAGTTTGTAATTTGAGAGTTTGATTGAAAGAAATTAAAATTTTAAAATTTTTAAAGAAATTTAAAAATAAAAGATATATAAAAAATAGGTTACATGTCATGTTAAGTGCATATTTGGCCTAAAATATAATTCAGATACGTATTGTTAAGCCGAGAAAAAAAAGGGTAAAATGATTTACCCAAAACTAAATAAGGAGGGTATTGGTTTAAGGTGAAAAAGAATCTAAAAAAACAAGAGATAAGAAGAAGAATACAGATGGTAGAAACACCCGTTGCATTAGACAACAACAAAGACATATATTCAAATTAATAGTTAAAATAGAAGGGAGTAGAGTTAAGAAGATTAAGGTTAGCAGGTAGAGGACAGGCAGGGGAGAGCACTGTGGTCGAGGTGGGAGGGGAGGTGCTTTTCAAACCCCAGTTCCCAGAAATCGTAACCCTAGTGTTTGACATTTTGCATTCAACTTAAGCTTCTTACACACTAACTATCATATGAAAAGATGCAAACACTTCTTAATTCTCCCCCCACCCCACCTACTTTCTGCCATACCCCAAACCCAATGAATATATTAATTACTACCTCACAATAATTCTATGCCAATACACATACATACATACACATTCATTTCCATCTTACCTACTAATACCATGCTACTAGTATTACCTTTTGTTCAAAAAAAATATTACCCCTTCGTTTTCCTTTTATATATATCAGGTAAAGATTCTATAAACTATATTTTTACAAGTATCTTAGTTTTAGAGTTTAAGAGTTTTGTTTAGGGTCTAGTATTTAAGGGTTTAAGTGTACAAGTTTTGAATTTAGGGATTGTAATTAGAATTTAGGGTTAAATTTTAGGATTTATAGGCCTAAATTCCTAACCATATTACCATAAACTTAAACCATAACCTCTCAACTGTAAATTTTAACCATAAAACCTAAATTCTAAATCCATAATGTTAAACCCATAAACTTTAAACCCTAAATCAAATTCCTAAACCCTAAAACTAAGGCGTTTGTAGAAACTTTTTGTATCTACCACCAATGCATGAGATATTTTCTCATATATGTTACACTTTATAAAAAAATACTTTGATACACAAGTTTGCGTAAATTTTAGTTTATACAATTCTTTTAATTTTAAGGTTTAGAGATTTATGTTAGGGTTTAGGGTGTAAAATTTAGGATTTATGATTATAATTTAAAGTTTAGAGTTTACGTTGTACGGTGTTGGTTAGAAATTTAAGTTTTAAACTTTATATTTTAAATACGAAAGATTGTGTAATTTTTTTACACAACTTATATATCAAAATATAACCCTTATAAAAATATGAAAAAATATTTTAATATATAAGTTTGTGTAGTTTACACAAGCCTTTTAATTTTAAGATTTAAAATTTTAGGTTAATGTTTATTTATTTAAGATTTATTATTAAAATTTAAAGTTTAAAATTCAGGTCCAAAAATATTAAAATTTAAAATTTATAGAAAGGTGACGTAATTTTTTTATATAGACTTGTTAATGCCAGTAATTTGTTACAAGTTTTGATGCAAGTATTATAAAACTCTGTTGGGGGTGGAAAAGGGTGGAGTGAAACGGCCTAGTTTAAGTCAGTCCCCAGAGGTAAAGTAGGCAGCGGGCAGCGGCAAGCGGCAAGCTAGGCCGTAGATGGTAGGTTAGACTTTATGAGGGAAGGTTTCCAATGGCAACGATCCAAATCCTTGAAAAGTAGACTGCACACAGCCAACGAACCCAAAAATCAAACCTCGCACATTTTACGAGAACCCAATGGAAATCCAATCGCACGGAGATTTGGATTTTGGGGGGAGATTGAAAAAGGAAAAGGGCAACAGTGGGCAGGCTGCAGTTAGTTTTTGGCGTGAAAAAGTTGATCGTCTTTTAGGGGAGGGGGAGAGATTGATGGCATCGGCAACCATGGCTATTTGTCCTTTCTTCTAAACCCCACTACTTGTACAATTCTCCAACACGTGAGGCAGCACATTCCCCCACACAAACCCTCCTCCTCTGGTTGCGATCATAGATCTCAGCCGCTTCAGTCTCTTTCCTTATCCCATTCTGCTCTTCTCCCCCCTCTGGCATTATTTTTGAAAAATATAGTGAGATAATAATTTTAAAAAATATTTTTAAATTATTTAACTTAAAATAAAAGTGTTTATTATTATTGTAAAAAAAGTACTTTGATTAGTGATATAAATGATATATATAAATAAATTTATTTAAAAATATTTTTTAAAAATTAAAAATTTTAATTTTTAAAAAGTATTTTTCAAATCAAACTAAAAAATACTTTTAACTTGAAAAGTTAGATGTTCTTTATTTCTTTTGGTCTCAAACTAACTTTTAACTTCAAAAACTTATTTAAAAAGCAATGCAAAACACGGTTTTAGTCTTATTTTCTAGGTTTTTTTTTAAATTATGTTCATTATTAGTAATAGTTACTTTTATAGAAATTTTATGCTCGACTAGTCACTCTTAATTTATCTGTTAGGTTGTAGGTTGAGATCATAGTTAGAATAGAAATTTTAATGTCAGCATGTGTGTACCTACTGTATGAATGAATCATGTGTTAGAAAAATGAAAAAAAAATCATTCTAAAACTTAATAGGCTTAACTACAAAATAAGTACTCAGACCATGTCTCTTTTTTTATAATAGGTGTTAAAATATTTTTTAGCTGAAATAGGTGTCTAAAGTTTTATTTTTAGCTGAAATAGACGCCCAAAGTATTTTTTGGCTGAAATAAGTGCTTAAAGTTTCATTTTTAGCTTGTTTTAAAGCCAACTTAGGCATTTACTTAACACATATTTTAACAAAAAAAATAAAACTTTAGGCACGTCTTTTAGCCAACAATAAAACTTTAGACACATATTTTAACTAAAAAACACTTTAAACACCTATTGTAAAAAAATATAATTTAGGCACTTATTTTGTAGTTAAGTCAACTTAATAATATTATTTATTTTTAACGAGTCAAATCTAAAGAGTGGGTACACATGTATTTATAATTTCAACCAGATGCTATTTAAAATGTTTTACCACAAACTTAAATTGACATTTAATGTATAAATTAATGACTAAGATGATGAAATGACTTGATTAATGCTAAGAGAGAGCATTTGTCGGATTTAATCCATAAAATTGACACCCTCACTTGGTTCAATTCGAATTTGAATAATTAATTTTTTTTTTCAGTTTTGGAGTCGGTCTTGTTGATTTTTTCTAGTTGATTGTGAGTTTTTAAATATACAGATTGAATCGACTAGAAAAAATGACCTATATTTTAAACATATAAATAATAATATAATAAATTAAGTTTATTAAATTGTATAAATATTTATAGTATATATTTTATATAAAAAAATATAATATTTAAATTAAGCCGGTTCAGTTATGTTGATAAAAATCAATGGGGTCTCGGTTGCTCTCTTCTCATTAAAATATTTTGAAGTTTAAGAGCTAATTTATAAATGAGCGGTGGTTTGAGGACTTTGATTGAAAATAACCCTCTTTTTTTACTGCGACCAAACGGTTAATTTCCTTTTTCTTTTTCCCTTTTATCACCATTGCTGCGTAAAAAATCTCTCGCCTGAAAACAAGGATAAACTGGATTTAAAGGAATCCCACCTTTAATTCCACATGCACACACAGCAAAAGAACCGAGCATCTTAATTTAAGGTTAAAATATGGCACAATCAAAGTGTTAGAAAATATTTTAAATGTGTGAATAACATTTTATGTTTCGTGCTAACATTTTGACTGTGCTTATTTTTAATCGTAAATTAGATTGTTTAACTGCATACTCACCCTAAAGTAACAAGCAGAATCTGAGTATCCATTTGAACTTAATTCACAACATAAATAAACAAAAGCAATAAACATTTTAAAAACATCATTTTGACAGCCTGATTGACAGGTTTTCAAACAAAACAACTATTCGAGTTTTCGCCCTACTGTAATGAGTATCCAATGATGATCGAAGCCATTATTGTTATATTATTACCAACCAGAGGAAGAAGATGGAGGATTATTGATTGGTATTTTGAATTTTAGAACCTTGTTTTGGGGTGCCGGAGAATTTTGTGCCTTGTCTTGTTGTGTCGAGCACAGGGCCGATTGGGTTTCTAAAGGTGTGGGCGGATTGGACTACGTATCTCGGTTGTTGGGTCGGGGGGCAAGACCGGGACACAGGCGAGACAGGCACGGTCATTTCAAACACCATAAAGTAGGCCTCACATGGCGCTCGTAGACTAAGGGGAAACTCACGTTACAATAAAAAAAATTAAAAACATTTCAGATATCCATGCAGGAATTGATAGCAAAAGGACGAGAAAAACATTCGAGCCACAGCAAAGCAACAACGGCGTCCGACTAAAACTCGTACGCAATCATGTTGCATGCGGCTCATAGCCTCGGGCCAAATCGAACAGCCAACCGAGCTTCGCCGTCTTCTTCATTCCGGTAGGGTGTCAAATGGGCGATCCCTTCGGGGACCCTACTCCCCTCCTTTCACGTAGATTTGTCAACAGATTAAATTCCAATCCCTTAGTTTTGTTCCTTTATTCTCATCGTTTATTTACCAATGTCTCCGTTGGTTTCAAAGTTGTCCCATCGTTTTCATTCTTATCCCTTGCAATTGTTTGTAATACGAGGGATAAGGATATTGTAGGGCTTGAACTCAAGACTGTGACGATTGATAATTTGAGAATAGTGCAAGTTCTCTGTCACTACGGTAATGGCTAGTTGGCTGGTTCCTATTTGATATATATTTTGATAATTGGGGGACGAGGAGTGTCGGAGCTATGATTTTTATATAGCATGATCAGAGTAGAGTATGAGGTACGAAAATTCTCATACCGCTTCAATATAAATAATTTGAGGATTCCCATGGTTGCAGCAACTTTTGCTTCAATTCTCTACTGATTTTCACCCTAGGTACATTGCCAGCGTCATCTATGAGAAAGTGTAAGCATTTCCGAAAACTGAAGCAATATATGATTTCCATTATAAATATAGTTCGAAAGTATAAACTGTTAAATGATTATTGGTAAAAACATGTAAAAGATTGAGATTTAATCCTAAAGTAAAAAACTAAATGTTTTGAACCCATTGAATGGTCGAAAAGATAATGTTGTTATTACTAGAAGACTAGAGTCCGAGTAGTTCATTTGTACGGTCTGTGTGTGTTATCAGGATGAACGTAAGACTTTATGTTATGGGCGGACCTAAAAAATTATAGGTTGGGCGAACTTATAAAATTTTAAGGGACTGAAATAGATTTTCAATAGAAAATACATAATTTTTTTAATAAAAAATTAAATCATATTACCCAAAAACTAAACCTTAACCTATAACCCTAAATTCTAAATTCTTACTTATAAAACCTAAACCTTAAAATAAGGTACTTGTGAAAACTTTTCATTTCTACTATTGGTGCATGAGATATTTTCTCTTTTATTTATTATTATGAATAATTTTCATGCAACAGTCATCACAACATTCTTTGATCATGAAAGATCGATGGTTAAGAAGTCTTAGCACAGCTGATAAAAGATGAGGACATGTGTCGTTGAGTAACCAGGTCTCATCCTAAATAAATTATATGCTAGTTTTCTTTTTTTTTTTTAACAGTTATATGCTAGTTTTTAAGTTCTAGTTAATTTTAACTCGAGTTGAAATAGTTGTTGAGTTAATTATATGCAGTTTAATACTTGTAAAGCTTTTACTGAGTATCATCTCTAATTCGAGCATGACTAGCTATTAACATTAAGAAAGTAATCTCTCAAATCCATGGGAAAAACTTGTTAATCTAATAAATTGGTCTCCTCCCTTGCTAGATCAATAACCCTATTACCTGTGGGCAAGAACCATACATGTTCTTTACACCTTGGCTTTAGGCTTTATATACCCTTGTATGCATATATAGGAAACATTTTTTCAAAGACAACGATTTGCCCTCCACTATTCCCAACAATGAACCTAGAGATGGATTCAAGTCCTACGTCGCCAAATGCCGATATTTTGATCGAGAACGCCGCTTTTCACTGCATCCTTCTAGGAAAAGATCTCAACCCTGCTTGCTCGGTAAGAAACCGAATTCGTGTCGTGTCCGTTATTTAAAACAGCGGGGGTTATTTACACAATGCATATACATTACAGATGAAGTATGCACTTACGGCTGGGTGAACCATTGTTGTTCTCATTTTCTCGATAGGACCAATATCCGTGCTTATGTTAACCCGGCAATCACCAAGCCATTGCAGCATTTGGCCATTTTCCTTGGTCCAGGGTGCTTTTAACAATAACTTGTCCCGGTACTAATTTACATTATCTGTAAATTTTAGGTGGCAAATGTTGAAATTCCTCTGTTTTTTTTTAACAAGTACCACTCTATATATTGGCTCAAATTCTAGGTTCTGCGTTGGCAACATTGGTGGAAGAGTTCATCCATGGCATAGAACCTGTAAGGGTGTTGGAAAAAAACGATAATTTTGGAGTTTTGAATGAGAAATTGATCCAAACGTTGTTGAGGAAGATGTAGAACCAATTGTTGGTTAGTAAATGTGCAACGATGCACAACGTGAGTAACGTGAATGTCTGGACCAATTTGGCCCTCCGTGGGCTTGCGGATATTTTAACCCAAATATTTCCTCAAAAAGAGCATATCATTTTCAATTATGTTTTGGAATTAAAATAATAAATATTAAAAGCTTCTTTTAATTCAAACAATAATTTTAGAAACTGCTTTTTGAAGGCTCATTAATTCTCAAATTATAGAAGCTCTAGGTTAAAAGTTTTCTTATATCGCTCGTGAAAGTCCTATAAATAGCGTGTAAACCTTTTAGGTTTTACACAACTAAAAAACACAGAGAATTTTCTATTGTTTAACTCTATAACTTTCAAAAGTAGTTTTTGGTGATAGAAGACAACGTTATAGTTCGTGATCTCTGCAGTTGTGATAATGTAGCTGATCATCTAGTTGTTGTATCATGAGAGATAGACGACAAAAAATCTCAAGCACCAAAAAGTGGCCGAAAATCTGTATTAAAAAAACTGTGTAGCTACAGGGCTCAACTGTTTCTAATCAGTTTAATTTTAGATATATTGTATCTATATTTTTACTATGTTCAATTCAATATTTTAATACAAGATTTATATTTTATTGATTATTTTAACTCTTTGGATTAACGATTTTCTAACAATCAAGTTCTGGACTATTTCAATGTTAGAAAAAAATGTTAATCGAAGAATAAAATGAACAGTGAAATACAAATCTTGTATTAAAATATTGAATCGAAAAAATAATATAGATACAACATATCTAAAACTAAATCGATTGAAAACGAGTTAAGCCATGTAGCTACACAGTTTCCTTAAGACATATTTCCGGTCACTCCTTGCCTTCTACTATCACCAAAAACTACTTTTGCAAGTCATAAAGTAAAACAATAAAAAATTATCGGTGTTTTTTGAGTTGTGTAAAACTTAAAAGGCTTACACGCTTTTTATAGGAGTTTCACGAGGGAGTATAATTGAAAACTTTTGACCTAATAGTGTATTTATGATTTGAGAATTAATTGTCCTTTAAAGAACGATTTCTAAAATTACTGTTTGAATTAAAGTAAACTTTTAATATTTATTCTTTTACTTTCAAAATAAAATTTGGAAAATATATGTTCTATTTGAGAAAAATACTTTGGTTAAAATATCCGTAGGCCCATGAAAGACTAGACCAGTCTGAACATTCACATTACTCACCTCATACACGATCACACATTTATTAACCAATAATTGATTCCATATTTTTTTCTTAATAACGTTTAAATCAACTTTTCATTTAAAAGCTTAAAAAAATATCAAATTTTTTTAACAGGATCGGTCCACATTTATTCGAGTACAAGGATCGATGTCGTATTTCGACCAAAATGGAAATACAAATTGAAAACCATGACCCTGGATTTTTGCAGGTTCGTCAAGTATGTGGGTTGGTTATTGGAATAGCCATTGGGCCTGCAGTCCTGATCTCAGGCTCCTACTACACACTAAACCCTTGAGAAAGAGAAATTATTAAATGAATTCGGTTCACTACATTATTTATAGTCTATCTAATGAAGTTCATTCATTTTAGTGTAACTTTTAAGTAATTACTCATTCTTTAATGACATGTAGAAAATGGGTAAAAATTCACTTTAAAAAAATTAAAAATTTTTTATTAAATAAGATCATAAATAATGTAATAAGCCAAGCCCATCAAATATTTTTTTCTCGAGAAATGTCGACAACATCTGGAAATATCTTACGGGCTTATATCCGAAGCTGTTCTCGTGTACAAATTCCTGCATCTCCACGACCGAGTCTGAGGTTCCAGTTCCTCTCCCGGCAGTAACATGTTTAATTAATATTTTGGCTTAAATGAAAAATAGGTGTCAAAAATATGTAATTTTTAAATTTTAGGTGCTTAAAGTATTTTTTTTGTAAAAATAGGTGTCTTAAGTTTCAAAAGTTATAATTTTAGGTGTCTATAATATTTTTTTTGTAAAAATAGGTACCCAAAGTTTCAAAAGTTAAAATTGTAGGTACCCCAAATATGCTATGTCAAGCATTGATTGGTTAAATTTTTTAATACTCATTAACGGCCAGGAACCTAAAATTATAACTTTTAAAACTTTGGTCACCTATTTTTACAAAAAAATACTTTAGTCACCTAAAGTCCAAAAAATGCATACTTTGTGCACTTATTTTTCATTTAAGCCTAATATTTTTAATAAAAGTGAGAAGCTGGATTTCATTAGATATAAAGAACCATACAACAAATATAACATAGACCAAGTTCACCCAAATAAAATAATTCAAGTAAAAAAATTAAAACATGTAACCCAAAAGCGTAAAATAAAAAAATTAAAATTCTCCAGATGTTATATTAAAAATCCAACAACTATCATAAAAATTTCATTCTCTTACAATTAGGCGCAATATTAATGTTAGAATAGAGATCGAGAAAATTAATTTTATAGATTTTTTCGTTAACAATTCTTATTACGTTATCAAACTACCATAAAAAAAGAATTATATTAAATCATCAATCTTTCATGATCAAAGAATGTTGTGATGACCGTTGCATGAAAACTATCATAAAAGAGAAAATATCTCATGCACTGGCAGTAGAAACGAAAAGTTTCCATAAGTGCCTTATTTTAAGGTTTAGGGTTTATTGGTTTAAGTTTATGAGTTTAGAATTTAGGGTTTATGGTTAGAGATTATGTTTAGAGGTTAGGGTTTAGTTTTTAGGGTAATATGATTAGGAATTTAGGTTTTAACTTGTAACTTTTAACCTTAGACCTTAAATTCTAACCACAACCCCTAATTTCAAAACTCATCCAGTAAAACCCCTAAACATTAAATCCCAAATAAAATCCTTAAACCCTAAAACTAAGGTGTTTGTGAAAAAAATTTCTCAAGCGCTTGTGCATGGAATAATTACCCTAAATAAAATCTTGCTACAAAACAAACAAACATAAATTTTAAAAGATAAAATGGGCTGACTCTGACAATAACATGCTTATTTTTTTTTAATAGTTTAAAGGAAATTATAATGTAGTATTTGTTTTGTTGATTAATAAAGCCCTTTTTCTTATTTCTGACGAAATTTGATTAACATACTTGTTTTTGGTTTTGATGTGTTATATAAACCTGGGTCTGGCAGGTGATTGTCTTGGGTCTCTTTTCTATTAGCCACTTGCCTTGTTGTTAGATGGATAAAATAGAAGATTCTGAAGAAGAGGGTGAAGAACAATGGGTGGAGAATTGGGATAGAAGGAGAAGAATGGCAGTTGTTAACGGTCTTTGTTATGTGGTGTATTCTATGTATGTATACCATGTGTATTGCTGTAGACAACATAATGATGTGCCTCGGAAATTTTCGATACGCAAGAAGAGAAAGGCTAATTGTATGTGTGCGAGAGAGTTTAAGAGAATTGGAGATGCGATTAGAGATGTTGAGGAGGCGATCCGTGAGGGGAATGCTGTTATGGAAAGAGGTCAAGCACGTGTTTATTCGGAAAGGGAAGTTTTCGAAGAATTGGTGAACGTAGGAGATGAGAGGCAATTGCTCTATACTGCTTACATCTTCCTTGTTGATGATCCTACGAGGGTGAGAGCGTTCTTCGGCTTCCCGGTCGAGGAGTGGAAGGGTTTTCTTATACAGATGATGTTGTGGTCCTGACTCCTGAGGACTCTTGAAGAGTAATTAGAGACATTTAGGAGGCAGTCCCGGAAGAAAATGCTTTATGGAGAGAGGGCAGGCACGTTTTTATTCGGGAATGAGAGTTCTTAAAGAATTGGTGAACATAGGAGTTGAGAGGCATTTGCTCTATACTGCTTACATCCTTCTTGTTGATGACCCTACGAGGGTGAGAGCTTTATTCGGTCGAGGAGCGGGAGGGTTTTCTTATACAGATGATGTATGGTCCTGAGGATCCTTGAAGATGTAATTAGAGAAATTTAGGAGGCAATCCCGGAAGGAGATGCTCTATGAAAAGAGAGGGCAGGCGAGTTTTTATTCGGGAATGGAAGTTCTTAAAGAATTGGTGAACATGGGAGTTGAGAGGGGCACTTGCTCTATAGTACTTGCATCTTCCTTGTTGACGATCCTGCAACTTCGGTTTCCCGGTCGAGGATCCGAAGACCCTTGAAGCGTTTCTTTCAAAGATTTCTTGTTTGATTAAGATTCTTTTAGTTACCATTTATGTTGTGGATGTATATAATCACGTGTTCTTTGTGTGGATTATATTGCTTCCGTTGAGATTTCAAGTTTAATTAAGAAAAGAGACGAAAAAGAGGTAAAATTCAAATATCAAAAATGTATATTATGTTGTGGATGTATCCGAACTTAAATTTTTAGCTCAATTTGACACTTTTATTTTGGGTCCAATTAGCTACTTAAACTAGTTTATTGATTAAAACGGGCACATAGTTTAATTTGGGTTATTTTAGATTTAAATCTGTTTAAGTCGAGCTAATTTATAAGAATTTAAATAATTTTGACTTGAATTTAGTTGGTCTAGTGAGATGAGAAATTATTATTTTTAAATAATTTTAAGGCTTGAAGTAAATATATTCATTTGGATTAGGACGGTTGTTCTCTTAAAGAACCATTGCAATATTTAAATTAAATTAATTGACTAATAAATCAAATACTGATGATTATAAAAAATAGAAATATCAAAATACTAAATATTGACAATCAATAAATTATTCAAATAAGTATTGAATATAATGATATATGTCATTTTACTTGTTAAAATAAACAAACTATTATAAATTAATCTTATCAAACAATTTTATATAATCAATTACACTCCAGTTCGTTACGAAGTGATCCGCTATTAACTATCAATTAATTGTCAAATAAAACTTATATAAAAATAATTTATGTCTTTTGACATGTTTATCTATCAGTTAATTGACATGTTTATCTCTGTCTTTTTGGCATGTTTTCTTCTACTCCTTCGGTCGTTTTAACCGTTTTTATTTTATATTTTTATTAGGGTTAGATTTGACGACTCCACGACTAATAAAGATGGCGCTTATTTGTAATCATGCTGATCTTTCCTGCTCTGGACTTTCGGTTTAAATTTGAATACACATTTTGCGCTTGTGAAGAGTTTCTTACGGTGCTCGATTTTGATTTGCGTTTTTCGGTGGTCTCTCAATAGCTTCATCCCCTTTGTGGTTCGTTTTGCCGATGCAGTTAGGTTTCGTATCTATTTTTTGATCAAGTATTTGGATGGGTTTACAACTTTTTTATTTATGGTTCATGTCTGATCTAAAGTGGCTAGTTTTAGAAGAATGTTTAAATTATGTATTTAGTTTTCAACAATAGTTTATAAACCCTTATTGTAATTTTGAGTATATTCTCGCTAATAAAATTAGTGATTTTTTATAAAAAAAGAGTTTTGTAGGGGTGACTGAACAGTGAAGACGCGTGAAACCCAAACTCCAAACACCATCTGATGATCACAGACGAGTAGAAATCAAGCTAACTTAAGAAGAAGAGAAAGGCCATATTTTTTTCATTTTCGATACAGAAACTATACCCTCCGGAAACGATCTAAAACATGGCTGGTGCAGCTCCTCCCAGTAAATCAAGAGACCTCGACAAGCTCCTGCTCCGACCAGGAAACCTTGTTGGCCCAACCTTCGACCCTGGCGTCCAAGTATAACTCTCTCTATCTCTCTCAGTCATTTATACGAGCATTTTATTTGCAATCTTTAAATTTTAGGGTTTTTTTTTTGGTATTTGCAGTTACGGGACGATTTACAAGAATATGCGAGAGTTTTGGTGGTGGGAGCAGGAGGATTGGGTTGTGAGCTGCTTAAGGATTTGGCTCTCTCGGGTTTTAAAAACCTTGAGGTCATCGACATGGATCGGATTGAAGTCACCAATCTCAACCGTCAATTCCTCTTCAGGTTTTTCTTCTTTTATCATGTTAATTTTTGGGTGTTTAATTGTTGATTGAATTTGCTCCCATATTGTGGATTGAATTCATTATCTACCTAAAACCGGAAAGTAGCCAGCACTTAAATATATTTAAGCTTGGAAATCTAGGGTTCGATCTTAGGGCAGGAGAGGATTTTTTTTTTTAGCATCTCATAGCCATATTCTGGTGAGGTTTTCTCATTTATCAAAACAAAAAATTAGCACAGAAATATGGAAAAAAGATCAGAAATTTATTTGGTTATGCATATATATCTTTATGCCAGCTAATTTATCCCATCGTTTTATTTATTTTACGACCTTTTTCATCTGTTTGGCGGCTCTGCACTTTGGATGTCTACTTTTTATCTGCAATTTAATTTGTATTTGGGAGTGGTAAACTTGAAGTTTGTGTAATTCCGGGTGTTAATAATACTTCTAGGTTGGAAGATGTTGGTAAGCCGAAGGCTGAGGTTGCAGCAAAGCGTGTCATGGAAAGAATTAGTGGTGTGAATATTGTGCCACATTTTTGCCGAATTGAGGATAAAGATATTGGATTTTATAATGACTTCAATATCATTGCCCTCGGTCTTGATTCCATTGAGGCTCGGAGCTATATTAATGCTGTGGCTTGTAGTTTCCTTGGTGTGTTCTTTTAACCTATTACAAGCTGACTTTATTCACTTGAAATTTACTTTTTATAGCTATTATATTTGGCCAAGGGCATTCAAATATCTGGTTTTTGTATTTTGGAATTCTAAGAATGTATCATAAAGTGAGGGATAGCAAAAATACTCTGATACTCTTGTCTATAGGTTCATCATGGCACAATGGTGGCACGTAAGGGTAATAGATTATAAATAGCCTTATAGCATATACTCCCTATGCTTATGTGATGAGATTTGAAAACAATGAGAGCTTAGAACTGTGGCATGTTTCTCAATATGTTTGAATTACTCGGGGCATTTTTCATCCCTTAATACTTAGCGTTGAAGGACGAGTGAAAAAATGGAGTGAATTTGATAATTTGGAGTACAAAAATGATTAGAACCTGGTGCCTGGTAACCATACCATTTGATTCTTTTCTTTTCCCTTTTTGGTGGCATGGATTTTCAAATATTCTAACCTCTAGGTTCATCTACATGGCCCTAAGTATAAGATGATTAGAAGCTGGTGTCTGGTAACCAAACCATTTGACCTGTTCTGAAAAGATATCTTATCTTTTGCCATCTACATCTCTTTCCTTCAATGTGCCAGACATTTATTTGTCACAACGATTTTCTCTGTTGAAAGTGGCTAATCCTTCAATGTGCCTATTTCATTTAAGAGTATGATTCTGATGACAATCCACGAGAAGAAACAATGAAGCCTATGGTAGATGGCGGGACTGAAGGTTTCAAGGGCCATGCTAGGGTGATTGTGCCCGGGGTCACACCATGCTTTGAGTGTACAATCTGGTTATTTCCACCTCAAGTGAAGTTTCCTCTATGTACCTTAGCAGAAACCCCCAGAAATGCAGCTCATTGTATTGAATATGCTCACTTAATTAAATGGGATGAGGTAGGAGTTTGCCTTGTTTCTGCTTTTGTAAATAGATGACATTAGCAGTTGATTCTGATATTTCATGACAATTCTGTTCTCCCAACCTTATAGGTTCACAGTGGAAAGGCGTTTGATCCAGATAATCCAGATCATATGAAGTGGGTCTATGATGAGGTTAATTATATGTATCTTTCTAGCATTGTTTCCCTTCAAATTGATTTTACTTTTTTTATTCTTCCACTGATACATCCGTATATCACAGGCTGTCAAGAGATCTGAGCTTTTCGGCATTCCAGGAGTTACTTATTCTCTTACTCAGGTATTCTGGGATTTGTGATTTATATGCTTGATCACTGTACCATTACTACTTCTGGTGTTCTTATTGATTCCTGAAGAAAATAGCTTATATTAGGTTGTTCAACGTGTCGATGTGGTTTCTTAACATTTTCTTAGCTACTTTTCGAGATTTTTGACACTTATCATCTATGTATTAGCAAATGGCTATAAAAGTATAAATTGTCACATTTGGAGTGTCTTCTTCTCTTTGACTATGGAGTTCCCGTATTCCTTCTTTGTTGTAAGTGGTATAAAAGTATAATGTCTTTGTTATTTGCAGGGTGTTGTAAAAAACATCATACCGGCCATTGCTTCCACCAATGCAATTATTTCTGCTGCATGTACTTTGGAAACCTTGAAGATTGCATCTGGATGCAGTAAAACCCTATCAAATTATCTTACGTACGTTCAATTCTCTAATATTGCAACTTGTGATGATTTGGGGGAAATATTTGAATGGCTTTGACATATAATCGCTTTCAGATATGTTGCTTTCATTAGTTAATTTTCCATTTATTGTGCGTACCTAGATTATAACCACAATGATAGTAACAATTATCTCTGAATCTTGGCTACCTTAGGGAGGGGAGGGGGATAGTCTACCGAAAACCATGCAAAAGTGTCAATTTTCCTATTCTGATAAATCGATGAGATCCATATTCAAGCTTTTTATTTGCAGTTGGATGAACAATTATTGTTTTAGTATCTTCTCTGGCATTAGGACAATGATATCCATTTGTTTATCGCTATCATCTACAACCTTAGAATCTACTGTTAAACTGCTTTTGTAGGTATAATGGTGTCGAAGGTCTTCATACGAAAGTGACTGAATTTGTGAAGGACAATGATTGTCTCGTTTGCGGTCCGGGTGTTCTCATTGAGCTGGATACTACAGTCACACTAAAAAAGGTTAACTTCTTTTTTCCCCCGAAATTTATGAAGCTGTTTGCTTGTGTAAATTTTAGCATGCAATCTCATTTATGCTTTTCTTCCCTTTTGTTTCGAAGCAGTTCATCGATATGCTAGAGGAGCATCCTAAGCTGCTGATGACAAAGGCCTCGATCACATATCACGGAAAGAATCTATACATGCAGGCTCCTCCGGTTCTGGAAGAGATGACTAGGTCGAATCTAGAGTTACCCCTGTATGATCTCATGGATAAAATCCCTAAAGACGTCCTCCATGCAACCGGTACAGTCGACAAGGGCAACAGAAAGTCGTCTGGTTTAAGAAAATTACGTGTTGTTTTTAAGGGAATTGATGGGGTTACAGATATGGATATGGCTGGTGGTGCATGATCATCACAATATAGATCATACTGATTCTTCACAAAATTTTCAATCATGCAGTATTTGTGGAAGAATATAATGCTTAGATCCAAGTATTGTTAAGTTTTAAACTTTAAATTCTAAATTGCTTTCGACCGTAAATTTGTTTAACTTGAAGGTTCAAGGCCTCATCTTATTTGCCTCTACTCCATCATCATCATGCATGCCTCTCTTAAGTTCTTTTTGTGGAACTAAATTTTCATTAGCGATGTACCGAATACAAACCCGACAATATATTTGGCCCGAGTAAACGACAACATTTCTATTAAGAGTTAGGGTAGAATTGGATCAGTTCAATTTTTATTCAAAGAATTGCCTACTTACATTGAAGCTTTTTCAGATTGAATTAGCGAGTGATTGATTCTAAAACCGGTGATTAATCGGTGACATCGAACCGATTGATTCTAAAACCGGTGATTAATCAGTGACATCAAACCGGATACTGAAAGTGAACTGCTACGAAACTGAGAACCAAGACACAATGAAAGGGGAAAGAAGTAATAAAAGTAAAAGCAATTTTCACAATTAAATCAGAAGGCCCAAACGAGAAGAGAAGAAAGCTGAACGTTAAGCTTGGTGTTGTGAGTAATAAATCACATACGCAATCAGGGAGAGAGAAATAAACGCTTTTCCTAAGAGTAGTCTTGACAACTTGAGATGTCAAGAAATAAAGGGGTTACATGCCCATCTAAAGTAATAAGCAATACAGGACGCGAGACAACCCACCATATCGGTTTCCTCACTATACGTCACTTGCATTAGATAACCTCTCCCGTAACGAAAACGTTATCTGCCACCACCGATCAGCCAAATGCATCATTGATCCCTCTGAAACACAAACAATATCATGATGGTTATAAGCACTTCACATAACCTAAAATCTGTGTCCAAGGTATTATACGATTTGCATATATCAAGATTTTCTCCAAGTATCAAATTAATATTCATCGTGTCCAGAAAGTAAAAAACAAACAGATGCATCATAAAAATAAATTATGTAGCGTTCATTTTTATAGCAACCAGGGGTAGAACAAAGATATCGAGCTCAAAAAAGGGCTAGAACAATAAACAAGGTCCATTTTAAAATGGGCTGGGGCATTGGGCATAGCATACTTGAGATAGATTTTGAATAGAGATTGGTCTTTTTCTAAGGATCTATACCTTTTAACAGGGAACAATCCTCCTTTAAGGAGGAAAGATCTTTCTATGTACAAATTAGGTAGTGCAATGACATGGCCAGATGGACTTGGACTGAACTTTTTGCCCCATGCCGCTCTGCCCTGATGTTAGACAGGTCTTAATCCCCCTCCTTATAATAGCTAGGTTATGTTCATGGATTCTAGATCAGATGATTTACTATTAGCAGCTGAGTTGATATAATTTACAGTCAGAGAAAAGTTCGGGATACCTGGTGGAGAGAAGCTTCTAGTTTACATGATACTAGAGGGGTGAGATCGTGCTTCTGAATTTAAACCATGCGTGAATTCTACATGGTTATTAGCAAGACTCTGAGCAATAACATTTTCTTATACACCCTTTCCCTTAAATAAAAAGTTTAAGGTGCGGCCTGTGCCACCGAAGCACGCATGGAGGCTCCAGGTCCTTTTGATGAAATATCTAGGTGCTCAATCATTTTTGCAACCCCAGCACTCATATCACGCTGCACTCCCTTGCTGAGCTCCTTAACAGAGTTATTACGAGCAAGAAGCTTCTCCTTGAGACCTCTGGTACCTTTAGAAATTGATTCCTCGTATCTGTTGGAATACATCCATGCCTTTAACAAGAAGTAGATCAGTCTAGAAAAGCTGAATGGAAACATAAATACCTGGCTGAAGCATTGGACCATTTAAATTTTAGCGACTCTGAGAAAGAGACTGAGTCAGCTGAGCTTGGTCTACGTGGAGTACCCAGTTGTGGTTGACTGAAGAAAACCAGAACATTTCAAGGTGTTAAAGACTAGATAAAAAGTAATACAACAATATGAATTGCCAATAAAAATAGAACACTTCAGAGAAACAGGATAAGATAACATCTAAGTAGTACTATAGTTTAATAAAATTTTGATAGGCAACAAGTAAAAATCTCTAGTGTATGCATAATACAGATCTCACACATGCTTTGAATGAATCAAATTTTGAGGATGGCCTTCCAATAGGAAATGTAACAAAAACCATGTTTTTAACAAGCTAGGACAGCAATAAGGAATAAGAACCTCAGTTTAATAGCTTCATCTCCACTGGCAACAGCACCAGAGCCCATGTTAACAGATGAAGTCGCAGGTGATGGAGGGCTAATATTAACCGATGGTATGCCTGAAGCCAGTGAATCACACTGGGGTAACTCATGACTCACGGTTTGGCTCTCATCAGGTGAAATTGGATATATATATGCTGTGAGCCTGGCATTTCAGGAGAGGTAGAAAAAAACACGAGGGCCAAATCCAGAAGATCTTTGTCTTTCCCTTTTGCGAACATAACGAGCTCTGCTCGCAGCAAGTGCTAGATGCTGCAAAATTCGCTCATCAAAGTCCGAGTCATCTGAATGAAATGCATCCTGAGACCACAGGCACATTTCATCAATAAATAGTCCAGATTGAGCTGAATAATGAGTGTAAATACAGACAAAAACTTCAGAGGAACAAAATAAATCACCTCCTCAGCACCAAAGCTGTCATGGAAGTGATGAAAATCTGTGGGCATGACTGATGAGTTCTTTTCAATTCTGACAGCATCTAGAAGCTGTTGACTGCAAAGATGCATAAAATATAACCAAACTCGCTGATTAGCTGGATGGTTTCTGCCTATCAGCATCAGACTAAAAAGAATGCACGTATGAACAAAATCAGAGAAGAGGGAGGGAAATTAAAATGTTATACACCTGGCAGGGTCCTTTAGGATAAATGACTGCCAACATATTGGACACTCTTTGCTTCTTTGTGACCTAGTGGAAAAACAAGTTCAATTACGATTGACAGCATTAAAGAACATATAACTATAACAATATCGCATTCCAAGGAAAAACCATGAAAGATGCACAGTTTCCTAGAAACAAGTATAATTTAAAAGTTATAAAGACGCTCACCATCCAAGAATGCATTGAAGATGATATTCATGTCTGCAACTGGTAACCTAAAACAAAAAATAAGGTTCAG
Organism: Hibiscus mutabilis; assembly: GCA_019671005.1. Classification (NCBI taxonomy): domain Eukaryota; kingdom Viridiplantae; phylum Streptophyta; class Magnoliopsida; order Malvales; family Malvaceae; genus Hibiscus; species Hibiscus mutabilis. The sequence continues at coordinate 46,989,266 of CM033733.1, forward strand.
AAAGTTTGATCCTTCAGATAACCTCCTAGAGGCTGTGAAAAACTAGATAGAAGGTGTATAATATTCACAACAGTGGATATTCAAAACAGTGGAATTAACAGAAAACCATTCCCCCTTAAAAATGGGACTGATTAAATAATGTGTTCAAAAGTTCATCAATATCCGAATCAGGGATTTAAATCTCGGTCGTGGTCGCGTTTTCGGTTGCGTCGCGGTTATCGCGTTTTCGGATATAAAGGAGGTTATTGCGGTCCCTGCGGGTGTCGCGGTCGTGATTTTTTTTAAATTTTGCACAATTTATTGTAAAACATACAAATTATAATTATAAAATCTCAATTTCAATAATTTTTAGAGTATTTTTTAACACTTATGAACTTTTATTAATATGAATATGAATTTGAAAGTGAAAATGATTTTGTTTAAAAAATTCTAGATTGTATTGTGATTTTGTTTAGTTTAGTTTGGATAATAAAATCATATGAATATTCTAAATTAACAATGTGCACCAATAAAAGGACTAAATATGTGAATAAACCTAAACAAAAAAAATATTAGTATAATAAAAAATTAATAATATTAATAAATAATAAATCGCCTCCCAAGATCCTCATTGGTTGGTGTTTAAATAGGCGTGCAAGGAAAGGATATGATAAGCTCCCTATTTGAATTTTAAATGTTGAAGGGATAAGAGATAATCATCTTATCCCAATTGAATGAGAGCTGATCAGGTTAGTACTGACGTCATACCGCCGAAGCTGTCTTGACATCCAAGCTTGGCATGGATCTACCAACCACTCTTAGCACCATCTTATCCGCTATTTTTTCAGAGATTGATCCAATTGCTATTTTTTCGGAGCCTGATCTTATCATATTTTTTTGGGGTCCAACAGCCTCTTGGCATGACATCAAGTTCACTTTTCTGCCAACCGGTGCTTGTCATTGTCTGGTCCATCTGTGCCAACAGCACCTGACATTCTTTCTGGCATTCCTTCCTGTGTTGCTTTTCTGGGCCAAATCCTATGCCAAACCTGCAAAATTGCCAACAAAACAACCCTTCACACTGGCATAGACAGAATTCTAAACTCCTTATACAAATGCATGGTTTTAACATCCTAATGCAACTAAAAACAAGCAAAAGCATTGTAAGACTGGCATTAAAGCAGTGCTTTTGGAGAGGTAACACACCCCAAACCTAACTCATTGCTTGTCCTCAAGTAATGCAAACAAAATAAAAACAAAAACTGGGAAAATGTTACCTCGACAAAATTTTGGTTGAATGCCAAAACGTGCTGGCAAGCAGAATTTTGCTCTATTTCTGTCATCAGTATCTCAGTGGAATAATGCCAAGCAGGTAGTAATTCAAGTGCAGCAATATAACTCTAGTCTAAGTTCATGAAGAGTGCATGATGTGTAGGCAATATGCATCGAGTATCCTTTCACTCCCTTAGCCAATTTTACTACCTAAACTCAGATTCTTATTTTTATCATTTTTTTCTTGCCAAGGGTTTCTGTTGGCATTAATTTAAGCTTGCTTCGTGACACTATTTAGCGTGAGAGATAAGAGAGAGCATACCACGAATCCCCACCTTAATCTAGACATCACTAGGCTTTCTCTTCAACTCATACTCTAAGGTTTTGGACTTGAGAACTAAGAGGGAGCAAACCACGAAGCCCCAAGTAACTTATTATCCCTAGGTAGAGGAGAATTTATTTATTTTCATTGCCTTGGCAGAACATTGTTGCCTTATTAGTTTTTTTACCCTGACATCATTTGATATTTTTTAGATAAAATCTGAGCATAGTTTCAAAAAGTCTAAGTTTGCTAAGGAACTAGATACAAACTACGTGTAAAGTGAAGTTTCAGTTCCCTAAACTAGAGATCAATTGCCAAGCTAACCTGGCATACTACTCTGCTGGCATGGCATGACAACTTCAGATTAAAATTTCTTCATTTGACAGACACCTAGATCAAATTAAACTTGCTAACAAATGTTAACATTTTTCAAGATTAAACCGAGGTAAAATTTGCTTTTTCTTTTTTTAGTGGTCCGGTATGCATCTATCTAAATGACCTAAATGGCATGGCAAAAAAATTTAAACATGAAATGTATGGCATGACAACAAAATTTAAACATGAAATGTATGGCATGGAATAAATGTAAGAAAATGCACACCCCCAAACCCAAGATATGCATTGCCCTCAATGCACGAAACGACACATATATACAAGAAAAAAATAAAAATACATGATCATGTAAATGCAATGAAATGAAACGTAAAGAAGTTTAGATAGAAGAGGACTCCCCTTCGGAGACTATTTCTCATGTGGCACGGGTCTTTCTTCTCACAAATGACCCACGATCAGGGGCCATGTGCTTCTTTCTTTTCAAGCTCTGTTTTGAAACGGCAGTAGAGACTTCAACTTCCTCCTTTTTCTTGGCAGGCTTCGACGTGGAAGGTGCATCGGTGACATCAGATAGCGTATATATAGCAGGTGTTACTGACGACTTGGCTTTGGTTTCCTTTGATTCAGATAAAGAATCAGAACTGGCAGACTCGACTTGAACTAGAGACAATGGGACTGTTGCATCGGATGAGGTATGAACGAGACTAGTTGGCATAGCATTGTCGCTGGCTGAGGGCTCAGCAGGGAAGTTTGTAAATTCTAGCACAAAATCAGTTGATAATTTTGTAAGAGCCTCCTTGATTACAACATCCCTGGCCTGGATGTAATGTCGCATCTTGACATTGAGCTCTTCAGCTTTTTTTAGCTTTTGGAGAATGATCTTCTAGTGATGGTGAATTTGCGACAGCATTGCCAGTGAACTGTCTGGCACAGTTTCTGGCATGGTCGCTGGCGCGGCCTTTGACACTTTCAGCCTTGGCGTGGGCACTTTGGCCTTGCCCTTATCCTTTGGCTCGGTAGTAACGAGATTTCTCTATATAGCAGCTGTAATTGTTGTTCCCTTGATTGTCTGTCCCTTATCTGAATCAAGCTTGGGCACACCATGGAGCATGCAAATGTTAGAAATCAACAAGGGAAAGAACAAACTGCCATTACCTTTCGTTGCACACTTATAAGTTTCCTCAATAATAAGCTTGCCAACATTAATCTTGCACCCCATAACAATAGAGTGTAATACGATCATCCTTTCTTCTAACACAGTCTCGTTATGGGATGTAGGCATCAAATTTGCATTGAAGAAGTGATTATATCCTCTTCATTAGGGTTTCAATGCCAACATCTTCACCTTAAGGTGCCCCTTGGAGGACATTGTCCATGTCGTTCCAGGCTTACACAGATCTGCCAACAGCCTCTTTCTCTTGGCAACATTCATCGAATCAACATATTCAAAATATTCATTCCCTGCACCATTCAACTCAAACATAGTGTTAATATACCCTTCATCGAAACGAACACACTTACCTCTAATCATCAAGAAGGGCAAATTCTTGGTCACAAAGTACGCATAGTATTCTTGAACGATGGTGGCATAGATTTCCCCTTGTTACTAGAAAAATAGACTCTATTTGTGCAGGTTAATCGTTGACATGACTTCTGGAGGTAAGCCATTGTTCGTCTCTATTTTGAGGTCGAAGTGCTTCTCATAGCAAAAACTTCTTGAGGCAAAATTGGTTTCAAACTTTTTCTGAATCTCCTCGTTGAAGAATCGCTTAAAAGAAGTATAAGAGGAAGCCATTGAAATCGTTAAAGAATTTAAACCAGTGCTGAGTAAGATGAAGAAAGAGAGACGGTTTAGAGTTTTGATTCTTGCTTGTCGAAAAAAAAGTAAGGAGTGAGAGAGATGTTTGGTTATTTAACCGGCTAAGGTGAGAAAATGAAAAGTTTGGGTCGGTTGAGTGTTTTAATGGGAGGAGTAATTATGGATAATGATGAAAAATAAAAATAATTTGATTTGAAAGTGGTAAGTGATAAGGGTGAAGTGATAAGGTGATTGGTGATAGGATATGGTAGGGATTTAAAGTGATAAGGTGATTAGGTTAAATTGAAATTTTAACCTAATTAATTTTTTTAAAAAACGGCTAAGGGTTTTAAATTTAAGGAAAAATACTCTATCTTTATTAATGGGCAGATCAAGCTAGGGTTTCTCTCATCCTTTCGTCTTTTACATCGCTGCATGCCAAGCTGTTCTGGCACTATGTCTGGCAGATTTCTCTATTGGGACATCAGCTCCTGGCATTGTTTCTGGCATTGCTCCTGACATCGTTCCTGGCATGGTTCATGGCATACTGATTCTGCATTGACTCAAAGAAAACCTTTCAACACAGTAAAGGAATAAAAACTTGAAATTTAAAAGAAAGAAGAAAAAAACTACTAAAAACCTTGAAACCTAAAAACAAAGAAAATATTTATCCTAATATTTACAAAAGTTCAAACCTGATGGTATTTTCATGTCACCTCTGCCAAGAGGATCACCTCCTTGGCATTGTTCTGATCACCTTCCATGTAGTGCTTTAAACGTTGACCATTTACCTTAAAGATTTCTCTTATCTTCAAATTCTTGAAGTCCACAGCACCATGGGCATAGGGCTTCACAACTTCAAAAGGGCTCGTCCATCTTGATCTGAGTTTCCCTAGGAACAATTTAAGCCGTGAGTTAAATAACAAAACACGTTGGCCTACCTCAAACTGTCTCGGCATTATCCTACTGTCATGCCAGCGGTTTGCCTTTTTCCTTATAGATCCTGGCGTTCTCATAGGCTTGTGTTCTGAATTCTTCCAACTCAGTTAAGTCTAGCAACAGTTTTTCTCCAGCAGCTCTCCATGCCATGCCAAGTGTTCTGATGGCCCAATAGGCTTATGTTCAAGCTCCACTGGCAGATGGCATGGTTTCTCGAAAACAAGTCTAAACGGTGAAGTACCCAAAGGAGTTTTAAATGTCGTTCTGTTAGCCCACAATGACTCATCTAGTCTCAAGGACCAGTCTTTCCTTGATGGATTAACAGTCTTCTCTAGAATGTTTTTAATCTCCTTGATTGAAATCTCGGCTTGCCCATTTGTTTGTGGATAATATACCGTGGCAATTCTCTACTGTATACCATACCTGCACAAAGCTTTAGAGATTAGATTAAATTTAAAATGGGTGCCCTCATCATGAATAATCACCCTAGGGGCACCAAATCTAGTAAAAATATGTTTGTACAAAAACTTGGCAACAACCTTGGCATCGTTTGTTGGCAGGGTAATAGCTTCTACCCATTTAGACATATAGTCAACAGCTACGAGAATATATACATTACCAAATGAGGGTGGAAAAGGACCCATAAAGTCTATCCCTCATACATCAAATAAGTCCACATGCATAATGTTTTAAAGCAGTAGTTCGTGTCTGCCAGAGATATTTCCTGTCTGTTGGCATCGATCACATGTCTTGGCATACTCGTGGGCATCCTTATATAGTATGGGCCAAAAGAATCCTGACTGCAGCACCTTGGCGGCAGTCTTCATCCCAGCAAAGTGACCTCTATATGGTGCGGCATGGCACAAGTGCAATATATTGTGCTGCTCATCCTCGAGCACACACAGACGGATCACTTGGTCGGCACACTGTTTGAACAATATTGGATCGTCCTAATAGTAATGCCTAACTTCTTGCAAGAACCTCTTCTTGGCATTGTAGGCCAAATGTGGTGGTAAAATGTTGCTTACCAAGTAGTTGACAATGGCAGCATACCATGGCACGACATTAACTGCAAGCAAATACTCGTCAGGAAATTAATCTCTTATAAAATCGGTCTTACCATCTTCAAGATGATGCTCTAAATGTGAGAGATGGTCAACTACTAAGTTTTTACTGCCCTTTTTGTCTCGAATCTCAAGATCAAATTCTTAAAGTAAGAGCGTCCATCGGATTAGTCTGGGCTTAACATCCTTCTTTGCCAAGAGATACTTTAATGCCGAATGATCTGTAAAAGCCAAAACTTTGTTACCAATTAAATAAGATCTAAATTTGTCAAAAGTAAATACAACTGCAAGAAATTCTTTCTCAGTCGTAGAGTAATTCAGTTGTGCTTCGTTCAAGGTTCGGCTGGCATAGTATACGACATGAAAAACCTTGTCATGCCTTTGTCCTAAGACTGCTCCAATGGTATAGTCACTGGCATCGTACATGAGCTCAAAGGGCTCATTCTAGTTCGGTGCGACAACTATAGGGGCATTGATTAACTTCTCTTTAAGTTCTTGAAATGCTCTCAAACAAGAATCATCAAAAGCAAAAGTGGCATTATGTTCTAATAACAAGCATAAAGGTTTAACAATTTTTGAAAAGTCTTTAATAAAACGCTGATATGACCTAAAACAACTCCTTATACCTTTGACACTCGTTGGCGGCGGCAATTGCTTAATTACCTCAACTTTTGCTTGATCAACTTTTAATCCTCTCTAAGTTACCTTGTGCCCGAGAATAATGCCCTCCTTCACCATGAAGTGGCATTTTTCCCAGTTCAACACTAGGTTTGTCTCTATGCATCTCTTCAAGACTTGCTTCAAACTCTAAAGACATTCCTCAAATGTTTTGCCAAACACTGATAAGTCATCCATGAATACTTCCATATTGTGCTCTATCATATCGAAAAAATAGACATCATGCAACGTTGGAATAGTGTCAGAGCATTGCATAGACCGAATGGCATCCTTCTAAACGCAAACATCCCATATGGGCACGTGAATGTGGTGTTCTCTTGATCCTCAAGGGCGACGACAATCTGATATAACATGAATAACCATCCAAAAAATAATAAAAAGCTTTACCTGTTAACCTGTCTAGCATCTGATCAATGAATTACAATGGGAAGTGGTCATTCCTCGTGGCATTTTCAGCCTCCTATAGTTCATGCACACTCTCCATCATGTGATAGTTCTAGAGGGAATCAATTCAGCTTTCCTATTCTGTAACACGTTCATGCCACCCTTCTTTGGCACACATTGCACCAGGCTAACCCAAGAGCTATCAGAGATGGGATATATAATCCCGGCATTGAGCCATTTTATTATCTCTTGTTTCACTACCTCTTTCATGCTTGGGTTTAGCCTCATTGGGCCTTCAATGGTCATGCTATGGTACTCATCCAAGATAATTTTGTATATACAAATGGTTGGGCTAATACCTCGGATGTCTGCCAAGGTCCATCCTAATTCTTGCTTATAATTGCGTACCTTTCTTCCTGATCATTAGTGAGATCATTGGCAATGATCACTGGCAGAGTCGAGTGGTTACCTAAATATGCATACTTCAAGTGATCTGACAGTGATTTTAGTTCCAACAATGGTGGCTCCTCAATTGATGGTCTAGGTGCCTTGATTTCTCTAACGACCAACTATAGTGGCTCAAAATAACTCACCTTCTCAGCCTCCAAGACTGATTATTCTGGTTCCTCAAACAGTTCAACTATGCTGTCTAAGTCGCTGGCATCAAATTTTGTATTTTGGCATAAATGTGTTGTGTCCAAAGTGTAAATGAATTCCATCATCTCCTCTGCTTGGCATTCATCAGGTTTATCTACATATTTCAAAGCTTGAAACACATTAAATGTAACTTGCTGGTCATTCATACGCATTGTTAGTTCCCTTTTATGGACATCAATCAAAGCCCTACTCGTGGCAAGGAAAGGTCTACCCAAAATAATCAGGACATTAATATCCACCTCATAATCCAAAATGATGAAATAAGCTGGGAAAAAAAATTTGTCTACCTTTACTAGCACATCCTCAATCTTACCCTTGAGATGTGCATATGATCGGTCTGCCAGCTGGAGTGTCACCGTGGTAGGTCTGGCTTCTATGCCAAGCTTATTGAAAACTAACATTGGCATCAAGTTGATGCTGGCTCCTAAGTCGCACAGTGCCTTGCCCATGAATTTGTTGCCAATGGTACAAGGAATGGTAAAACTTCCTGGATCTTTCAGCTTTGGTGGCAATCGATTTAGGATCATGGCACTGCATCCCTTAGTCAAAGCAATAGTTTTAAAGTCTTCCAACTTCCTTTTCTTGGACAGGATGTCCTTCATGAATTTAACATAGTTGGGCATCTGCTCAAGGGCTTCTACCAATGGAATGTTGATTTGCAATTGCTTAAGAACCTTAAAGAAACGCTTGAATTGCTGGTCCTGCTTATGCTTTTGAAGTCTTGCTGGAAATGGTGGTGGCAGATAAACATATACCGGCGTTGTTGGCTTTGCCAAGAGAGTGTTGGCATCAATTCTAGCATCTGTTTTGGCATTTTTGTTGGCATTATCTATTTTTGGTTCCTTTTTCTCTGCTTCCCTAGGGTTTTCTGCTGGCACTGGCTTCTCGATTTGGCAGTTAACTGGCTGCTTGGCAGCCTTCTCTACCTCACACTGCTTACTGCTTCGAAGGGTTATGGCTTTACATTGCTCATTTTCTTTGTGCCAGGCATCTTCGGTGTCACTTGGCAGTGCTCTTTGGGGTCGATTGTTGAGTGCATTGGCAATCTGCCTAATCTGAACTTCCAAGTTCCTCATTGATGCTGCCAAACTCTAGACTGTGGCATCATTCCTCTCCATGTACTCTGTGAGAGTGCCTTATTGTTTGAATCTATGCCCTTGCTGAAAATTGTTTTGAGCTTTCCGTGGCATGTCATTCTGATAGAATGTTGGCATGCCATAGTTGTTGAAAGCTGGTATGGCATTGTTATTCTGCATCTAGATATTTTGGCGTTGGGCATTGTATTGGTTACCTCCTTGATTTCCCCATGCTAAGTTAGGGTGTTGTCTTCAACCTGCATTATAAGTATTGGAGTTAGGATTATAGTAATGATTAACATTGCCAACAAAGTTTACCAATTCAGGGTTAGTAGGGCATTCATCCACATGGTAATTCTATCTACAAATTGTATAAAATGAGTTTAATGTTTTGACTTCTTGGGCCTCATTGTTCTTTTGCAACGTTCTTACCATACTAGTAAGGTTGGAAATCTCGACATGGATGGACGTTAGTTCATCAACTTGAAATTTCCCATTAGTTTTAGTTTCGGTCCCATGTCTAGCAATAGGATATTCAAAATAGTTGATTGCAATCCTCTCTAAAATGTCAATAGCCTCGGTATACATCTTATCAAGCAACAAACCGGTTGCTGAAGCATCAACGATAGTCCTTGTTTGTGCATTTAATCCATTGTAAAAGATTTGTATTTGAGTCTAATTCGGGAATCCATGCATAGGACACGCCCTCAGCAGATCTTTAAATCTTTCCCAGGTATCATATAAGGTCTCATCCTCAGCCTGCCTGAATGTAATGATCTCACCTCATAGCTTGGCAGTGAGTGTTGACGGCTGGAATCTTGTCAAGAACTTCTGGCATAGGTCTGCCCATGAAGTGACTGAGCCATGTGGTAAGGAATTGAGCTAAACCTTAGCTATATCTCTCAAGGAAAAGGTGAATAACTTCAGTTTCACAGTATCTTCAAGTACTCTATTTTGTTGAAATAACTGGCAAATCTCCATGAACTGCTTCAGATGTTGCCTCGAATCTCTAGTAAGTGTTCTATCAAACTGACCTACATTCAAAAGAGTTTGAATAATTACCGGCTTAAGTTCAAAATTAACAGCGTTTACCTCTGTACTAACAAGTCTTGTCATTAAATTGTCAATGGTTGGTGCCGAATGTTCTCTAATAGGTCTCTCATTAACAACTGGGGCCGCAGGTGGTGGTGGTATCCCAGTGTTAAGTGGATTTCCTCCATTGTTCACCATACCATTCCCTTCATTTCCTTGGTTTTGCATCTCTCGAAATCTTCTTTTTAACCTCCGCAAGGTTTTCTCAATTTCCGGATCGTATGGCCACTCGTCCACCACATGATGGCTTTTGGTCATACACCGATAAAAAAAGGTAAAAACAAAAATAAAATTAAAATAAAAACAAGTAAAAGTTTGAAAACAATCAATTCCGTTGTAAATCCTCGGCAACGACGCCAAAAACTTGTAGACTCTCTAAGTTAATGCTGGCAAAAGGGACAGAAAATATGTATTAGAAAAGTATAAAACATTGCCAAGATGAGTCTTTTGCGTGCAAGTATACACGGTCTGCAAGTAATACAGCAGTTAAGCTGAGTATCGATCCCAGGGAGATTGACTTGGAATTCAATTGCTTTGATTGTTACTTGCCTTAAGAAAAAGTTGTTTGTTTGAAGTTGGTTTTGGAAATAAATGAAATAAAATAAATGAAAATAAAGTAAGACGTTGGCAAGGATTGTGCTTTAATGAATGATGAACATTGGTAGGGAATACCCGGTTTTCACGCTATTCATGTCGTGCCAGCCCTTAATAACAACCTGCATTTGGCATTGTTTGTCGAGCAGATTCAAAATTAGCAAAGCCTCTCTCGATGGTCATTGCCCTAAATTGATCATGTAAAAAGCCATATATCTCTATAGTGCATGCTTTTAAACAAACCAATTTGATTAAGATCCAATCTATACTCTTAAGGGGTAGATTTCACTCCCGAAGTAAGTTCATCTACTTGAACGACTTCTCTCAAAGCTTCTCTCCTTAGTATTCAACAACTTGATTGTTTCCACCCCAAGTCTGTTAAGATATTGAGGAGCAATAGGCCAACAGTGCCAGCTCTCGCTTGGCATAGTATTTAGGAAACATTAAAGTATGTCGAATAGATAAAACAATGCTGAAGGCAGATTTATTATTAAAAACTAAAACATAAAGCAGGTTTCAACGCAACCATCCCTCACCAACTATGAAATGGTTAACGGTGAGGGATTTAACCAAAAAACCATAAACGTTTTCGAAATACATCATCCTTAAAAACAAGATAAAATAACTTGAAAGAGAGAATGGGCTAGAATGGGTCTCTCGATTCAGCCCTTCAAGATCCAGGCTTCTCAGCCAAGCTGGTCGAACCACACTTCCAAGGTGTAGCCAGTTGTCAATCGTTGCACACCAATTCCTTACTCCGATCGTCTATCAATCGCCTCTCAAGATCCTCCTTGGTTGGTGTTTAAATAGGCGTACAAGGAAGGGATAAGATAAGCTCCTCATTTGAATTTTAAATGCTGAAGGGATAAGAGATAATCATCTTATCCCAATTTGAATGAGAGCTGATCAGGTTAGTGCTGATGTCATACTACCGATGCTGCCTTGGCATCTAAGCTTGGCATGGATCTGCCAACCGCTCTTGGCATCATCTTATCCGCTATTTTTCCAGAGATTGATCCAATTGCTATCTTTTTAGAGCCTTATCTTATCCTATTTTTTCGGGGTCCAATAACCTCTTGACATGACATCAAGTTCAATTTTTTGCCAACCGGTGCTTGGTATTGTCTGGTCCATATATGCCAACAACACCCGGTATTCTCTCTAGCATTCCTTCTTGTGTTGCTTTTCTGGGCCAAATCTTATGCCAAACCTGCAAAATTGCCAACAAAACAACCCTTCACATTGGGATAGACAGAATTCTAAACTCCTTATGCAAATGCATGGTTTTAACATCCTAATGCAACTAAATGCACCTAAAAACAAGCAAAAGCATTGTAAGATTGGAATTAAAAACAATACTTTTGGAGAGGTAACACAGTACCTTGGCAAAATTCTTCCCGAGGTATGTGTGAACGGTCTACGTGTGAGAATTTCATGGTTGCAGGATGAATTCATTATAACAGAGGGATCTACTCGTCAAGAACTTTTGTATGCAGCTCGAGCATATATACTGCAAATTATTGGTGGGATATTGATGCCATATACATCTAATAATCTGGTTCACACATAATATCTACCGATGTTGGCTGATTTTAACACAGCTAGTGAATATAGCTGGGGATCTACAATATTGGCATTCTTGTACCATGAAATGTGCAAGGCCGCAATAATGATTTGTGAGAAGAAGACGTTTGATATGAGTGGATGTCAAATTTTATTACAGTTGTGGGAGTGTTACATGCTGCCTTATCTAACTCCCATTGTGAAAGTACCCGTACCCATACAGTTTCCACTTACTGAAAGGTAATATTGTGATTGCAGTTGTGCACCACTTGGGTCGAATGTTCTAAATCTCATAGCGGTTGCATCCGCTTGAAGAGCAATCATTCGATCCTGCAGGGTTTTAGACCAATTTTGTCCGCTATTTATTCGAGCGTTAACTTCTTGCCCTTTGTCAGACCAAACTTTACCCAATCTAAAGTAAGTCTCCCACACAATACTTGCAATTGGGAGATGGTATGTTCCTTTAAGCACCGAGTTTATAGCCTCAGCAAGGTTTGTTGTCATATGGCCGTAACGTCGCCCTTCATCATAGGCTTGTAACCATCTTTCCTTGGGGATGCCATTTGCAAACTTAAATACTCGTCCGACGTGCCACTTCAACTTTCTTATCCTCGCGTCAAATTTGGGTTAAATTAGTTCATACCCTATTTAAAAAAGAGTTAGTTAAATCAAATATGAAAACATCATAAATAAATTAATAATTTTTATAAACAACAAATAATAATTTACATGCGCCCAAAATCTCTCTTCGGATCTCATTGTTTCCGAAACTAGTCTTTGCATTTACCGCAATATGTCGTACACAACATGTTGGATATGCATACGGAGGAGCCAATAAACTTTTCGGTCTGTTAATTACTGATAAGAGCACAATCCCTCTATCAGAAATCATATGAGCCCCATTTTTTACAACATAGTTGCGTAAATGCATCAAAAAAATTTCCATCCATTGACGTCTTTCTTTTCAACTATGGCAAAGAAAATTGTGAATATATTACTATCTCCATCTTGTGCAACAGCCATAAGTAATATATGACTGTACTTTCCATATAGCCAGGTACCATCAACTTGAATCATGCATTTGCAGAATGGGAACCCTTCAATGCACACCTTGAATGCCCAGAACAACTTACTGAATATCCTTTTACCAGGAATTAGTTCGCCTCGTAAAGTGCACGCCGACATTGTTTTATACTCTATAATGGTTCCTGGGATAAATATTTGCATTGCTCGTATAAGAGCTGGTAGCTCATTATACGATTTATCATAATCTTCATACACCTACGTCATCGCCTTTTGCTTTGCCATCCATGCCTTGTAGTAAGATGGAATATATCCAAGCTGATTCCGAATGAATGCTACTAATACTGCAATCAAAATCTTTGGTTCCTTTTCAACCAATAACCTAGTGTAGGCACATATTATATCATATTCTAAATTAATGTGGTCCTGTAATAATGATATATTTGAACATGTGTGTTGCTCAATGAACCGTGTCACCTCCCACATCTGACTCCTCTTCTTGTATGAAATTCTTACCCACCAAGGACATTTGCTCTTCCAATTAATACACCTTGCGCAATAGGTTTACGTATTAGACTCAGTAACACATGATCTCGTATGGCGTTTGATGCAGTACTTTTTAACTGCCAGCTGGGCATTTTTTTGTTTCGAATTGAGCCTTCAGTACCAATTCCCCATAGTTGGAAGATGATGAAGAACCAAATACGCGAGCTTCATGTTCTGAATCTCGTATTGTAGTATAGTCCACCTCATATATGCGGGATGGAGGTTCATAAGCTGGATAAATAGGTTCCGGTTGCTCGGTCTGTGGTTTAACATAACTCCAAACAGGCTGCTCATTTCTCAACTCAAGCCTAGCGACATCCACGGTATATTCCATTTTCTCAACCCAACCCTCTACGTGAACATTGCTGTTTATTAGGGATCGGATGCCGGCAACGCTGTGTTCTATGAAGCAATTGTTCAGGAAACTCCCATGGGATATGATTGAATCAACAACCTGCCATTGAGACAAAACAAATCAATGTTATAACTCATTAATTTCTAAGTCAAGACTGAGATTTTCGAACCTTGCAATTGTCGATCTTCGATGGCGGTAGGTTTCTCCTCGATGTAAATATCGGTTTTGCTGCATCATAGAAACTAAACCTTGGTGGCTGCAGAGATGAAAAACATGTGTTACAAGCAGTGCAAAAGCATTTTACAACAAAGAAACATAAGGCAGTTGAGGCACATACATGCTCAGTGAGGGCAAGGTTTGCTTCAAAGAAGGATCTGATTGTTCCTATATCTTCCCAATAATCATTGAAGAGATAAGCCTGCTCAGTGGAATGCAAATCTTTTAAAGTGTTCGGAGATTTTACCGTATGCAAATGTGTCAAAAAACGGAAAACTTTAAGTACCTTTATGAAGAACTCTTTAGCCGAGGCAGGGATTGTTTCTGATCCGAAGTCATTTGCAGTTGGAAAACGCCACCTGAATTTGAACAAAAGTTTTATAAAATTATTTCCCTATATGTAGCGTGCAAGATCGATATTTCGAGTTCTTCGTTGGTACCTCAAAAGGTTCAAAAGTAACTCCTTCTTGAAGACATATACTCCCATGGAGGCAATATATGGTTTCTTTTCGGCCTCGTCTTTTGAAAGTCCCAGAACTGTTGTGCTACTGCCATTGCTTTCAATTCTTGTCCCTTGGGCTTTTCACTGAAGGAAAGAATCCTTCCCTTGTTGTCTATCTTCATTAGACCGAAATCCGAGGCACGGCTGCGATGAAAGTAACGAACACGGTAATTTTACTTATCGTCTATTGGAAGATGTTAAATTTGATGATGTTACCTATCGTCTACTGGAAGGGCAGAAATGGTGATGTCTGCACCACTCTGCCTATGGTTCTGCAATCAAACAAGGATCAATCTCAGTATCTGATATTCTGAAAATTGCAACTATATGCATACATATCTGATGGTTCCTTATTACCTGAACGAAATCCATATAGTCCATTCGATCTCCCGATAGAATCAGCACATCTTCGATCTCTTTACTTCTAGCATCCTACGAGACGGTTAACTCATGAACCGAATAGATAAGATAATGATGAAATTAGCATATTCCGATCATGCAGACTATGAATGTATACCTCGAAAACCCAGTGGGATTGTCGGACAGCGTCTGCAGTCCCTTGGAAGCATCTCTTCCCAGCCTCTCCCGGTGTTTGCGTGGCTGCAAGTATCTATTAGAAGGCAATAGGAGTCTGTTAGATGCCTGCTAAGAAAGAAAATCAACCTGCATTGTGTTTAAGGGTGAAATGCTCCGACCTCGACGTAGCCGTCTCCGAAGTTGATCCCATTTCCGAAGTTGTAAGCACGGGAGATGTCTGTTAAGTGAAGCAGAGTTAAACTGAGTGAGAATGTACACTTTGTTGATCCCTCTGTTAATGCAGTTGCTCATCGGCACATCGATCAGCCTGTATGCACCTCCAATCAGAACCTACAGAAACAAAGTTTGCATTACCAAACACGATGCCTTAATCTCACCGCTACTTACATATATGCACATGATTAGGAATGTTTCGAAAACTTACCGCCAGCTTCGCACGTCGCTTAGTGAGAGGGAAAAGGCGAGTACCGGCTCCTCCTCCGAGAATAATTGCGGCAACTGTCCTCGGGTCCCTCTTCTCCATCTCTAGGTCCCTTAGCTGCATTGATAACCCCACTAATTAATTATCAAACAATGACGATAAATATCAAAGTGTGGCAGATTACAATCACCTTGGACTCCCCTGCAATATTAGCAGCGAGTGACATGTTAATAGTTTGCTTCACATTCTTATTACAAACTCTTTGGTACTTTGGGGTCATGTTAACCTTCTTCCCCATGAACTCTCCATTGCAAAACTTGGCAAGCGGCATCTCCGTGCGGCCATTGCTAACGTGCTACCGAGTTGGCCGGTGGCCGAGAGAGATAACCGGCCATCAGCCGACACCGTCATTTTCCTATCGGAAAAATCAAGGAGGGAATTGGGAATGAAAGCTAGTGAATAATACTAGCGAGATAGTTTTGTTTAGGCCTGTGGAGAGGGATGGGCTGCTTTCATGGAGAGCATGGTATTGAAAAGATTGGGGCATGGTTATCCAAATTGAATTGCGTCCAACAAATTTGTGATGTTTGTTTGTATGGATTGCAGTCCTATAGAGTTTGTATGGATTGCAGTCCTATAGAGTAGATATATTATGACCAGAAGGACCAAAAATTTGATTGTTTAGTACTTGAATCCAAGAATATTCCAATGCCAGTCCCTGCCTGCCCCCTATGATATTCCCCCCTTAATGGTAATTTTGGCAATATATTATGGGGCAACTTGTGGGCTGGCATTCTTAGAGGCTACCAACTGGGTTTAAATTGAAAACCCCCAACGGATTGTAGCTTACTTTAGACTTGGTGTCAATTTAATGTTTAATATTAATATATAGGGTTAACTGCACCACAAATCCTCAAACCATGACTCTAATTTTAAATTAGTCCTCAAACTTTTGAATGTTCTAATTTCATACTCAAATTATGACAATCATTATTAGTGGTGGATCCTAAAATTAAAAAATGATGGTCCAAAATATTTTTTTCTCCAAATGGGTAAGCAAATTTATTTTTCCCTTTACACACTAAACTATTTTTTAGAATACACTAGACCGTCACTGCTCATTATAAATTGACACTCAAACTTTTGAGTGATCCAATTTCATCCTAAACTATAACTCTCATTATAAATTGGTCCTTCAAACTTTTGAATATTCTAATTTTATCCCTAAATTATCGGTATATGCTAATCATATATGTGCTAACAAAACCATTAGAAAAATTATTAATTTTCATGTAAACATTGTTTTGTATCATGTAATAATATGACGGGAGCATAACGATAATTTGAGGATAAAATTAGAATGCTAAAAAATTTTGGGATGAAATTGAAATATTGAAAAGTTTGAGGATCAATTTAGAATGGAAGCCATAATTTGGGATGAAATTGAAACATTTAAAATTGAGGGACCAATTTAAAATGAGAGTCATAGTTTATGGAAGTATGATGCAATTAACTCTAATATATATTAATATTATATATGAACCAACTATCAGTTGATCTAGTGGGATGCTGGGCTAAGTTACTAAGCAAGGTTAGAGCTCGAATATTGACATTGTAAATGAAGAAAACTAAGATGAAAAAGACTCCTATAAATCTATGTAATATTTGATCTAAATCATCAGCAAACCTTGGCGGAGAACTCAGCCATTTCATATCTAAGTTTTTTTTTTTCATTTTACAAATAAAATTATTGCATGTTTTAGATATGTTTAAGAAACAAATCACATTAAACAAGTCAATCTTTGGATAAATCTAAATTATTTGCCATAAATGGCCTGGAAAGATTCCAGGTCCTTTTCTTTCTATTTAGAACGTTATTTGTGTGCATAGACATGAATGAATAAACCAGGGGCGGAACATAGTGAGGACTAGTGGGGCCACGACCTCTATAATTTTGAAAAATTAGATTTTAATCCCTTAAAATTTTAAAATATTTAATTTGATTCCTACAAAATTTTTAGAGATTCGTATCTAGTTTTAAATTTTTTGATTTTTTTTAATTTAATTATTTCCATAATTTTTAAAATTTCTCACTATGCCTCTCAAATTTTCAAAAAAATTTAGTTATACCCCAAATTTATTGAAAATTTGTAAATAAAACCCTTCAATTTTTTTTTTGAAAATTTCAATTCCAATCTCTATTTTTTGAAGAAAAAAAACTGGCCCTTACAAACTCTTTTGTCAAGTTCCGTAACTGGCATAAACGCTATTCCCCTACAAATTATTTGTTTGTTCGGTGGGATTTTGGCCTTAATAATTTCGTTGCAAATTTAATAATTTACAAAACAAGTAATAATCAACAAATTAAATTTACAATCCAATTAGTCAGTTGATATCTCTTAAAAAGTTGTAAGTTTAAATATGTTTAAATGTAATTAGCTTTGATATAAAATTAGAGAAAGCTAGAAAAAGGTTTAGGTTTGTAAAAAAGATGTCCACAATTTCTATTACATATTTTTTCTTGGTTAAGGGGGCTATCTAAACTTATCTACCACGGGTTCCATTTTTTTTCATCAAATAAACAAAAGATTGCATTAAAAAAAAGAGTTACAGAAGAATTCACAAAGCATATGAGATTGAAAATATCCAATTCCTTGATGAAGGAAACTTATGAGAGTTCTTAACAAGTCAGTCAACAGTTTAATTACAACATCTGATATATATATATAACTTAAACTGTTATATTTTGACTCAAATTCTAATTGGTAATTAAGTTGGGTTAGGATTTACTTTAATGAGTAAATATATATTTTAGGTGGAGAACTTATTGAATAAGATTTCTTGGTGACCAAGTATTTGGGTCTATAAATATAGACTAGTTTTAACCTTTTGAATTATGAGATAACAAGGGAATGAGAGAGAGGAGAATTACTCTAGAGAGATGTAACCACTTTTAGGATCTCTATAACTATTGTGCCTACGTTGTAGAGATGTGTATTGTAGGGATGTGAAGAGTGTTTTGGTTCCACCGGGTCAAGGGATTTGTACACCGAGTTTTAGGATTACATGTGTTATCATGTATTTGTACTCTTCAGGTTCTCTACGTTATTAGTGGATTGTTCGTTTCTCTCGTCTGTGGAGGTAGGCTATGCTGAACCACGTTAAATCTTGTATCTTGTGCATGTCTTGATCTATGTTGTTATCGTTTTGGTTATTTTGCCGCATACCAAATTCCTAACGTAAACTAACTTTTTTTGGAAGATTAGAACATAAAGTAAGTTAATAAATGCAACGTGTTTTATTGATTAGTAGATAGTCAATGATATTATCCACAATGAGTGGATCTTTATTGTCACTTTGAGAGAAAGGCTTCTCATCTCATATTTGTATGCAAAAATGGGCGTCGTGGTCGTATATATTGGTGGCAAATGGCATGGTGGATACTTTTGTTGCTTACGCCACCAACCAAGTTAGACCCACAAATTATACTTTCCTCTTCTTCCTTTTAATTATTTGCTCCTTTATTTTAATGATTTCCTCCTCTTTTTTTTTTCTTTCTTTCTCCATAATCAACTTGAATATCCCATCAATTCATTTTTATAAAATACTCTTTTCAATTATAAGGGGGAATGATAAAGGCTGTTCGGAGATCAAATCCCGAAATTGATATTAAGAACGGAGCCAAGATTTAAGATTGAAGGACAAAGTATTAATGTTTGAAGCAGGGGCATATTCATAAATAACCCAAGTAGTTTTGTCCCTAACTGATATCAACTGAACATCTGAGCATATATTTTGACACTATATTCGTTATTCATTGAGTTGTCGAATTGCATAAAAAGGAAAATATTTTTTTATTGGTAAAGGTTTGAGACAAACTCCCCAACCCACACATTCATGTTCTTTTCTTATTAAAAGGTGGAAAAACCCTAAAGTGTTGAATGACAATTGAATTGGCTTTACAATGTGGGAAAGATAGTGGCAACTTTCTTTTATGGATATGGAGGTGAACTCCTTAAGAACTAAGAATGCTAAATTTTAATGCAATATATTCTTTGCAATTTTTCTTACATAAAGAATCTTTAAGGTTTTAAATTCGAGTCTTACAAACTATAAAAGGAAGCTTTGTAAAAAATAATTGTTTTGATGTAAGATTGATTTTATTATAATTGTGTTCGAGAAACGATAATGGATTCGAGCTGACAAGAGCAAAGACTTGTTCAGTAAGAAAGTTTGAATTTTTAAAAATTCTGTTATTTTAAATTTCTTTAGTATTTTTAATACTTTTCTTGATTTTTTTTAAATATGATTTACTTTTTTATCGATTTTAATAAATTTTCAAATATTTTATAAATTTTGTTTATAAAATTATTATTTGAATAATATTAATTTATTTTAAATATATAAATATTTTTAAATTCTGTATTTTTATAATTTTTCTCCAAAATTTTCCAAAAAAAATTAATCAAGTACTCTAACTTTATAACCTGTCTCATACTTTTTTAATTAAATAATAAATAATGTTAAAAAATAAACCAAAGCATGCTTACGTAAATATTGTTAGAAGGGTACCGTACGGACGCCAATCTACCTTAGACAGTCAACAGTGTTCGGTTCCTTTTGTTGGTTCGGTTTGCCTGTTCAGTCATCTTTCTCTGTCTTTAAATGGAATCTCTCATGATATAATTTTCCCCGTACTTATTAAGATATAAACATAAAGCAATCTTTTAAATAAAAAAAATAATATACTCTTGGAACACATAGGTCAACAACAATTACAACAGTATAAAATAATTTTAAATTTGAAATTCTTAAATTTAATTTTATATTTTATTCATTTTTTAAAAGGTATTGTCGTCGATTGAATCTTAATTCGATAAAATATAAAATATATTATTTTTTTATTCTAAATCAATTATAAAAGAAGAATTTTAGTTTATTTTCAAATTGGGGTAATCTCACGCACTCCTATATATAACACTGCTCGAACTCGATTCACCTAAAAAAACGTCATCCTTTATCACTGAAACAACTCAATGACTTTAAATATTGAGTATCTTTGAATTAATATTTTTTGATTCAAATCCTAATATTTTTTTGACAAAACCTAATTCTAATCCTACCTAGAGGGGAGGGGAATGAGGACTCTAAAGGAAGAAAGATGAGTGTTCATAGTGGGTCTAGAACTCATGATCTAAAAAAAATGAGAGGACAAAGATAAGTAGCTTAGCTAACCGGCCAAATGTGTTTACCCAATGAATCCTAATATTTACCTTAAAAATGAAATATCTTTACTTAATTAAAAAGTTCTCATATTAAGAAATGAGATGAAGGTTTTAATTTCTAAATTATTCAAAGATAATTAGGACTTGTGACAATTAACTTGGTCTGCTTTATGGGGTCATGTCTATATTGGTAGAAATTATTCAAAGAAAATACTTGCATGATTGCCAAGATTTTAAAAATGTTCATATCACTTTGTAATCAATCTGCTTTAAAACAAATCTCACTCTGTTTCTTTCACACAACCTTTTTCAAATTTGGTTTTGACAAGTAAAGATATTGAGCATTTACACTCACATAAATGATTATATGAATTAAAAAATATTATAATCATCGACTACCGAGACGTTAGGTTCCTTAAACAAGATTATGAGTTTGTATTTTAGTATTGTGAATGAAGAAAATTGGGTTGGGATGATCATTTTCATATTGAATTTTTGCAAAATCTGATTCGGATTAATCAACCAATGAGTCGGATACAAGTGGTTAAACCAATAAAAATAATGTAATTATTGTAACTGTTCCATATCTATTGTTCCACTTTTTAGGAAAAAAATTACTTCCTTTGAGGGGGATTGGTTTAGAATTCATAAGGTAGATCGAGTTTTATTATCTCTAGGGTGCTTCGATTCAATTACACTCAATTTTCCCATTTAATTTATCTAGTATTGTTTTTTTTTGTTATTTTTTTAATTTTGACTCATTATTATTTTAAATTTATTATTAATAAAAATATAAAAAATATATATATTTTTAAAAATATTCAATAAAGTAGTTTAAAAATATATATTTTTTATAAAATTTAATAAATTAAAATATTTAAAATAATTATAATCAAAATTAAAAAAAGTAAAAATTAATATTAGACGTATTGGGTAGGACAAAGGGAATGAGATTTACTAATTACAATAGTTATTCAAACACGTTGAGATTCAATTTATCACTTTTCAATGTATTAACTATCACGATAAATATGCGTCGAATTCACTGATGAATTGTTAAGTTATATTTATGAACAGTAATTTATGAAAAACAAGTTAATAGCTTGAAACACGACCTTTACTCAAACCCGTTAAAAAAAATAAGGATAAACTACTGCAATGACCACTTATATTTTCGTCCAGTACAATTTTAATTATTGATTTTAAAATTTGACCGATAAGATCACTTATGTTTTCGATATATAAAGTTCTGGTCACTCGAAGTTAAGTGTCGTTAAATGGGTGACATGGCTGTTAAAGGAAAATTTATATAATTACATATTTGGTCCCTATTAGTTACTTATTATATAAATTTGATCCTAATTTTAATTTAATTAAATAAATTAATCACTTAATTTGGAGTCAACATGAATTTATCCTCCAATTAGGTGATGACACGTGTCACCTGATTGGATGAGAAAAATAAAACAAAAAGCTATTTTGTCTTAGCTGAGAATCAAACCCAGGTTCCCCTGGATGTAAGTAGCTTAAGTTTGAATCTAAACCAAGTGGCCATTTGTGATATAAAGTACAAAATATAATATATGTTTTAGTTTGTTGTTAACGCAAGGAAAAAGAAAATAAATATGGATTAAAGGGATTCGATCACGACATACTTGAGACGCATAAAAAAACATTTAAACCAATGTAGAAATATAATAAATAATTAAAGTTGACAACATTTTATATATTTATATATATAATTATATTAAAAATAAAAATTATATTCAAGTGAACTTTAATTTTGTTGTTAATCTTATTTATTTCCTATTTTATGGTATTAACTTTAATTTAATTATTATATTTTTATTTTTAACAAAATTTAATTTAATTAAAGAAAAAATTAAAATTATATTAAAAATTTATTTAACGAAACCAAACTTATCTTATTTTTTGAAAGTTTTTTTTTTGAAAGATACAAATGTATCTTATGATTAGTGTTATATTTGTGAGTTTGAATCCGTTAAATAAATTTTTAATATAATTTCAAAATTTTTATTTTAAATCATGAATTAACTATTTTTAAATATTATATTTCTATAGTGGTTTAAATGTTTTTATGCGTCTCAAGTATGTCATGTTCGTGTCTCTTTAATCCATATTTATTTCCTTTTCTTTGCATTAACAACAAACTAAAACATATATTGTATTTGTACTTTATATCACAAATGGCCATTTGGTTTAGTGGCAAACTCACGCCACTTACACCCAAGGGAACTTGAGTTTGATTACCAGCCAAAGCAAAACAGCCTTTTGTTTTATTTTCCTCATCTAATCAGATGCCATTTCTTCAATAAGGTGATGACACGTGTCGACACCTAATTAAGTGATTAATTAATTTAATTAAATTAAAATTAAGATCAAATTGATATAATAGGTAACTATCAGGAATCAAATGTGTAATTATATAAATTTCTCTTAACAGACACATCACCTATTTAACGGCACCTAACAGAAATTAGTTCGAGTGACCAGAAGTTTACAGATTAAAAACATAAGTGACCTTATTGGTCGAATTTAAAAATTAGTGACTAAAACTGTACTGAGCAAAAACATAAAAAACCATTGCAGTAGTTTACCCAAAAAATAAGAAAACAATCTCTTTGTTGTCTACACCTACCGAAGAATGTAAAAGTACAAAGAAGTCCCTGAATTTTTTTGTTTATTTATTTATTTTGTTTGGATTCCTTTGATTTCCCTTTCTTTACCAGCTCCAAAAAGCTTGTCAAAAGTTCAGTGACAAATACTAACCATGGAGGACAAGTGAAGAACCAGAAATGAAGTTTGTGTTTTATATGCAAGAGATAGAGAGAGGGAGACACAGGACTTGAATAACGATAATAACTACCAACCTACCACAAAACACCATTCCTTAAAAGATGAAACAGAGGAATTCAATAAACCCAATAGAATAAAAACAAGAACAAAGACAAACTGATATTGCGAGGGAATATTGATTATTTCACACAGGCAAATCCATAATAAACCCTTTCGAACTTTGTCGTCTCCATTTCTTCTTCGTTCTCTAATTCGTCTTTTTCGGCTATGGTGTTGCCATCATTTTCAATTTTTTCTTCCTCCTCTTCATTATTGTTGTCGTTATTGTCATTTTCCTTGTCGGTTGTTGTTTCCTCTTTATAGTCAATACTCGAAGTGGAATCTTTCAAAATGCATAGTCGGAGGCGGCCATTGCTTCGCTCGGCTCGGAAGATGGAGTTGTTATATGTGGCCTTCTCGGCTTTTATCACCAACCTCCCGTCTTCACGGTGGGATCGAACTCGAACCGATTCCGATCCGCTTATCGTTGTTAGCGGAGGCGGGAAATCGCGACCAATTGCTTTCTTACCTCCTAATACTTGTCGTGATTCATGTTGTTTCCATGTCGGATGGTTCTCGTTTTGTCGATTCCACGAAGATGATAACGAGAAAACGTCGTTGTCATCTTCGAGGACAACGTCACTGCCCGTCTCACTACCCAAATTCTCCGTGCACAAATCCAAGCTCTTATCACTCAAAGCAGACAAAGAACGCTTGGCTAAAGGATGAGCATAAGTATTTCCATTCCCTTCGATCTCTTTCGACAACCGAGGACCATCGAACAGAGTTTGGAGTAAACTCCAGCCACCCGGTTCATGACTCGAATTAACGGAAACTGACTTACTGGCCAATTCGAGAGACGCCGGGGAGAAATGGGGTCTCGACGAAGACAACGTTAGCCTCAACGCAATCGGCTCAACCGTGTGCGACTCGAAACAGGACTGCAGGCCTCGGTGGTGGTGGCAAACAATCGTCGCCATAGTACAAAGTTGAAAGTGTTGTGAGATAAGCTGAAGATAAGGGTGTGGGGATGTGAATTCGTAGTACTCAAAAAGTGACATCATATGGCACCACTTGGATTATACAATTGGTAAATCTACCACACAGGCAAAGGGGAACAAAGACAACTGAAGAAAATGGCAAAAAAAAGGGAGCATATTTATTTGTTATATTAATTTATTTATTTTTTTGGGTCTAATTTAAATGAGTGGATTTGGATGTCAGCAATGAATTTCTTCACCAAAATTATCTCATGGGTAGATTTTCTATAAAAAAACGATATTCGATTTATTAGTCTGTTATAATAATTCACAGCACTATGGTTCAAACTCTCGATCTCACTTAATAAAATCACCATTTCATTAATCTCACTAAATTAACTAGTAGTTGATAAATGTAAGGGACCAACGAAAAATTTTGCCATTTTGTTAAGTATAAGTTGTATCATTTCATGCACTGACAAGTGGAACAAATACTCCATAAGCATGTATAATTTCACTTGAAAAGCTAAAATTCAAATATCTAACCTTAAAATCATAAATCTTAAACCTAAATTTTAACATTAAACCCTAAAATTTAAATTTTAAATCCTAAACTAAACCTCTAAATCATAAAACCTAAAAGTAAATAGTTAAACTCTAAACTCTAAACTTAACTAAACTCATAAACCCTAAATTTATTTTATTTTTTTCTCTGCCATTTTTATTGAAAACCCAAAATTACAAATAATCCATTGTTTCGGGTATGATTCATATGTTTCATGAGTCAAACACCTAAGTTGATTGCATTCAAAAAGAGGAATAATCATACGTACTATCAGCCCACAGCCTTTGAATTCTCCAGCAACTAAAGTTTCCGAAGTGGACATGAATTCGAGCAAACCAAATTCGGGAATTGACCAAAACAACACTTCTTTGTGCCCAAAACACTACCCTCCCTTGCTCCCAGAACACCTGCATACGGAAGGGCAACTTTGTCAAATTACCAAGGTTTATGATCCTTGAAAGCTGTTTGGACCGACAGCCTCCGACCCCACTATCGAAATTTAAACAAATGGCAAATCCAAGTGTGAGTCCCACAGGACAAAGTTATTCAAAGTAGGTCATGTGTACTCCACAGTTACCATTCATTCTTAATCAAAGAATACACTTATATACAGTTGTTTCCCTGGTGTAATTGAATCTTTGGTTTAAGTGTTTTTTTCCTGTTTGATCATCACAAAAAATTTGATTAAGTCTAGAGTCAAGTTAGGTTAAACTTCATTTCCAGAGACAATCCACAAGTTCAAACTCAAGATTTTATTTAAGGGGGTTCATGCTCTTATTTGAAGTGAGTAATCGGTTTTTCGATCAATTTTTCAATTACATTGACTTAACTGACTTTAATCTTAGAAACCTAATTGATTTTTTTTTATCAAAACCAACTATCCGGACCAACATAATTATGAACGGTTTGGCATGTTATTTCGGTTAATCGAGTTACGGTTTGAGTTGAGAAATTTGGTTTGGTAGACCGGTTAACCTAGTCATGTGGATGAAATAGAGGTTTTGATTTAGAAATTCAAAATTCAATGACCGAAATAATCAACAAAATCATAATCGAGTATACTAAAAGAGTCGGTTTGATCGAGTTTTTTATATTTAAATCGGAAAAGGTTCTCTATTTTTATCCACTCGACTCAACATAGTTCGATAAATTTAGACGAGTTTGGTTTTGGTTAGCATCAATCTTATGTTTGGTCTCTAGCTATGGTTTTCATTGTAAGAAAGAAAAAAAACCATGTCCGGCCATATATGACATGATTCTCCACTAACTCACCCCTTTAGTTTTGTCGGCTAGGCGCTTACCTATGAATTCTAAACATAGAATCTCTATGTGGGTGGACAACAAATGACCTACCCTAAATATGGTTAAACAAATGGCAAATGATATTTCATAAGCTTATAAAAAGATGGGTTTCGATCATCGTTCATAAAAATAAAATAAATTCCATGATTAGTCGTTAATCTTTTAGTGAGAACAATCATAACGACGAGATTCCGAGCAATATCACACCATTTAGAGCAAAAGAAAGGAAACTAGCTGGTGCTCTCCTGATTGTGTGTGTGAACGTCATCACCAACATGTACCCCTCCACTGTCTGATAATAACTTTCACATGTTGCCTTTTTGTGATTACACTTGCACATGCATGAACAAGAACACCTTTTGTACCACACATGGAAAATAAATAATTTCTCCCCGAATTATATTTTTTCATTCTCATGCCATTTGATTTGTTCTCTATGCTTAGCATAATGGGAATTTCAGTATTGATTTCTATATTACCTTTTTTATCGGTCCTAAATCATGTAGTACAATTAAGTTCAGAGTTGAATCAAATCATATCTCTTTCCGAGATAAATTATCAGCGACGAAATTGGATCTTATAAAACTATAAATTATAAAAATTTTGAAATAAATTTTATTCAATTCAGTCCCGATAATTTATCTGTGTACATTATATAGTTTTTTGTTGTGTGCATTTACTATTTTTTTTCAAGTAAAATTTACCCATAGTCAAGGACAAGAAATTCCGGCTAACTTTGTGGTCAGGTATATGTTTCTGACTTTCCAAAGATAAGCAGTAAATGTGTGGACTGGCGGATGCTTTGATTTGAAAATTATAACATCTTTTACATGAAATTTCAAACAAACATTATGGCGATTGTGAAGCAGGCAGGAATTCTATCATTTTCTTATGTTAAAACCAGATAATACCTATAAATATGACATCTAATAATTAAAGCAACAAGAGAATTCAGTTTCGAATTTGAAGACGATATAATCAAGGTGGTCACAAAAAAGTTTAAGAGGGTCAAAGTTAAATTATAAACTTTTGAAAGGCCAAAATATAATGAGAAAATATTTTATGCACCGACAAAGAAAAAGTTTTTCACAAGCGAGTCCAATTTAAGGTTTAAGAGTTTAGAACTTAGAGGATATAGTTTAGGGTTTATAGGTTTAGGGTTAGAGATTGAATTTTAAGTTTAAATTGAAATTAGGGATGCTTGTGAAGTATTTTTTCCACTATCAGTATATGAAATAATAATCCAAATATAATTTTTCTATTGTATTAGCTTAAAATTATACTTCATAAATTTTTTAATATGACTGAACTGAAAATCTATCATTTCTGGGTTGAAAAGTAATCTTATCGTTATCTTAAAATTAAAATTTAAAATTTAAAAGGACTAAAGAAGAAATTTTATCATTTAGGAGGATGGCATTGCGACCTGCCAACCCCTCTGTCTCCGAACAATCACGAATCTCAAATATACATTCCAACTACGTGCATAGAATATACCGAAAAAATGGAGTTATTCGAGATAAATTTACTAGGTCAAAAATTTAGATGTATCTACTAATCTACATCTCCTTTTGGTTGATGATCATGGAACCATTGAAATAATGCTGGTTGCAAGCATTGTTGATATATAAATATTAGGGTTCCTTTATCAAGCAAAGGAATTGTGTAGTAAAGCAAGTAAAGAGTGGATGCAAGGCAAAGATATTTTACTCCATTTGGACAAGTAGATCAGCATTGTTTACAGATCTGTACTTTAGACACTTGTAAAGTTGCCCTAAAAAACATCAATTCCCAACCAACCTAACATCTTTCATCACCAGAACATAAAGGTACTAAGATAAAAATAAAATGTAATGGCATTTGGAAAGGCAAATTTCCATCGAGTATAATATTAAATAATTATAAAAATTTATAAAATATTAATAAGAATCGGAAACAATATTAATCCGAATTTAATTAAAATTATGTGAATACAGTACACTAAAGATTAAAAGAAAAGGAGATGCATTAAACTGAAGCAAAGAAGGTTAGTAACCTTTGGGAGCTATAAATGAGCAGTCTTTTCAGCCCTCTCAAGGTGCCAAAAACAAGTTTTGTTTTTCATATAGTTTAACAATAATTATGTATGCCAACTAAAACTAAAGGACAAGGCATAATATTTACATCAGAATCTATCTGATTTCTTAATTCCATGCTCTTTGTGTGTGTGAGAGAGAGGGAGAGAGACTTGTTGCATCAGCATCCTTCAATTCTTCTTGTTCACTAAAATACTAAAAAGTCAAAATTATGCCATTAATCAACTACTGTACTAGGATAGAGCTAGAATCAATCATCGAGAGATATAAGAGTTTATTAAGCCTTTAAATTTAAAATTTCAAAGGGATAAAGACTTTATTTAATTAATATTTAAACTAAAAGATACCTAAAAAAAAACTTTTCTCCCAACCTAGCTGCTTGCCTCCATAACCTACCCGTTTACTTCTTTTTTTCTTTATCTAATCGTCTGCTGCATCAGTCTTGGTGTTGGTCGTCGACCATCGGTGAATTATACTTTCTTTTGTTTTTTCATATTTGATTCTATTTGTTTTATTTTCTTTTTCTTCGAACATCTTGTTGTGTTTTCCTCTGCCTTTGTGGCACTCTTCATTTGCCTTGATGACACATCACTGTCTTATGGCACGTTTCTATGGTTGCTTTTACAACTGTTTGGTGTTCCTATGGTGACCGTCATGACGCTTGTTTTTTATTCATGTTTGTCGGTGATCACAACTGGTTTGATATCTTTTAGGTTGTTTGCCAATTTTATTTGTAGCGGTGGATCGCTGCTTTTGAGAATAGACATGAAATGTGGTTGCTCATTTTGGGGATTCATCTAGTTAGTGCTTTTTTTAGATTTATTGTTTTCAATTTTGGTTTTTTTATGCTTTAAAACTTATTAATGTTCTTGTGTTTATTTTTGTTTATATGTAAAAAAAATTAAAAAATACTTAAAATGCTATTATACTAAAAAAAATTAGAACAGACAACAACCCTCCCAACCGATACTTGACTTTGTCCATGTTGTCGCATATATTTATTATATAATGAAAACTAAAATACTCCCAAGCCAATTTTTTCCAATTCACAACGCCTGAATTTGAATATTTAATCTTATTTAAAAAACTTAACGTCTTATCCCGACAGATCAATTAGTAGCCGATTCTATTTGATTTCATTCTAATAAATAAGCATTAACCAAGAGGACGTCATGTCTCCTTGGCATTAAGTGGGAGCCTAAAGTTAATCATATGAATATATATCTGCCATAACCTAATTATTATACTCTTCACCTTTTAAGAAAGACGAGAATCCAATTCACAGCTGAAGTAATCACATACAAACCACCTTCATTAGGCTTTTTGACAACCATTTCCCACTTATTTTATTCATTTTAAAACTAAAAAAATGGTGATATACCAACGGGTTAGTCTAAGTGGTAAGAATTTTGGTATCACCTAAACAAGTATCGAACTTGAAGCCTTATGTATGTAGAAGATTTTCGTTAAAAGATTCACTCACTAAAGTCAGATGTTCGACGCGGGTCAGTCTAGATTAATCAGGGGAAAGCCCTAAAAAAATTGGGAGGAATAATAAAAGAGAGAAAGGTCATATAGAAACAAGAGACCACGTAATTAATCCATCCATGCAAACATGTAATAAAACCGATGGTCAGTCCATCACTTACCGCAAATAAACTAATGCATTTGAGCCCATGAAATAACTTTTTACATTATACATGAACATGAACATCACACTCCAATGTTAGCTTTACAGACAGTGACAAACTTTGGGGGGTCTATGTCTCAGCCAGCAGGCACTAATATTATATAATTATAATATATACTCAGCGTTAACGCTTGATCGTTCGATTGATAAAGAGATCGATATTAAATTCATAATTAATATGTCAACTGGAAATTTAAAACAAATTCTTTACCATTCTACTTATAAATCGAACGACAAGAGTGAAGTTTGTACACTTTGCTAAAATGTCTATGAATGGAGGAAGATAAAAATGGAGTCGTAACCTTAAAAATTATTAAAATCTTAGAGGAATTTTAAATTGATAAATTGGTAAAATTACTTTTTATTTTCTCAAAAGTATATAACTTATTATTGATCTTTCGTAAGTTTAGTTTGCATTTTTTTTCTCCCTCAATTCTATCACCATTGAGCTGCCTTTACGCTACATAGTTGACATGCCATATTGAGAAATATGCCAATTGCCAAACGCATGACATGGCATAATACAAAATCTTTTTAACATTATAAGTACATAATCCTTTATTAAAAAATAGATGAAAATCGTCTACCTTTAAATATGTTCCTTTTTATGTTCCACATTAAAATTTAAGTTTAGAGTTTAGGGTCTAGGGTTATAGTTTAAAGTTAGGATATAAAGAACTAGAGGTATGATGTATTTTTTATGGTGTAAGATTTAAGGTTTAAGATTTGAAAAATAGGGTTAGGGTTCATAATTTATTTTTTGGGTATTTTTAGTGTGGGGCATAGAGAGGCATAATCAGAGATAGATAGAATTTTCGTTCCAAAGAAAGTACTATAAATTAATTTGATGATGCCAACCTCACATATCAATTATGAAATTTGACGTTCCATTTTCTGTTATTGCTAGGAATCAAATTCAAAATAAAAAAGGAATTATTATCTCTTAACTTTTTTTTTCTTTTCTGTGTCAAGCAATAACTCATATAAACAAAAAAAGTATATCAGGTGTTTTCTTCGTCAAGTTAGCCATGATTCTAAATAATAAAAATCACCCACTTCACCTCTTTTTTTATATTAAACTTTTATCAAGTAGATCTTTACTCATAATTAGTTTACATCAAAATTTTTAAAAAATATTTTAAAATTTACCATTTGAGTGGGTTGATGACATGAAAAAAGAGAGGTGAAATGGTAATTTTTATTGATTAGGACCATAACTAACGTCGCAAGGAGGTCTTACTATATAATTTCTCTATATAAGCTTGTACGCTCTAGCATTCAATTCTAGTTATTTATGAAAATAACATCTTTGGAAAGTACTTTAAATCTTTTTATTTCAATATTTTATGTGATCTAGTTGGTTAAGTATTGTCTCATTTATTTATTTTTGGTCTTTTTTTTTGTTTTTAGGGTTTTGTCCTCATTAATACGAATTGATCTGCATCGCACATTTAATTTTGATGGATGAGTCTCCCAGCAGAGATTTGTTATGTGTTTGATTCTCACTATAAACATTTTTTTCACCAAAACTCAGTTTTAGATAGTCAAACAATTTTTCCCTAATAACCTTTCTTTTTCTCTGCAAATTAGAGAGCAACGCAACTCTTTTTTGCTTTTGTCTTCTATCGCGACTATTTTTGAAATCGTGTGTAAAAATAGCATGGTGATTGACTTTTGGTAAAATTCGGGTTTTGACCATTTTCAATTCATTTGATTTTGAAGACTTTATATTTTCATTTTAATACTGGAAAATCAATTAATCCATTTTAAGTTAAATTTACCTTTTATTTATTTTTTAAAAAACAATTAGAGTCGACACCGATCATTTCGAGGTAGATCGGACACCGTAAAAACAAACCAGATATTATTTTCTTAAACATTGGGTTCGGGAGTCGGTTACGTGTGGGGAAGAATTAGCACCACCACGAACGCCCGTTATCGATACCTTAATTTTACGTGGCATTTTGATATTTCAAATAATTATTTGAATTTAATTTGATCCTTAATTATTAAATGAATTTGAATTCCAAATGGATATATCCTTTTATAAGGAAATTCATTTTTACCGAATATGAGATTAAAAGCACCCCGTTAAGTGGCACCCCTATTCATATTCAAAAATGAATTTCCATCATAAAAGGTTTGTATGCATGAGTTATTATTGTCTTGTTCATTTTAAGTACAAGCTTAAAGGCTCTAATTAATTAAGGTTATTTAAACTACGAATATTATTTAATTTAAAAGCCTTTGTGAGATAGTACCAATTGTTTGAATATCATCCATCTCAGAACCCCTAAATTCCTACATAATATTCACTAATTAATTTATTCTAATTATTTAGAGTTATAGTCCTATTTAAGGCTTTAATTGAACTAAATCTGTCAATTATTAATTTCTAAGATCTAATGAGTATTAAGTATTCCACTTAAAAGCCCATGTTGGATAACACCTCATTGCAAGCAATGAAACACCATCCAAATTGGAACTTCAAAGTTTCTTATTTAACACTCATTAATTTACTACAATTATCTCCCTAATATAATTATTAATTCATAATTAAAGAACCTAAAAACCTAAAGGCTCTAGCAATTAATCAATCTAGGTGACTTAATTATCTAACAAGTAATCTTATATGCTCAATTTAAAGCATGCATCACACAATTAAATTAAAATAATTAAATTAAAAGAAACTGGAATTTAAAAGCTGATTTTATTACTATAGGAACTAAATTGAACATAATACAAACTTCTTAGCCCAATTACAAAAGAACAAGTGACCAAATTGAAATGAATTGCAAACTTCAGGGTCAATTTAAGAGGAAATAGGGACCAAATTGAGAGAAGTTCAGAATTTTGAGCCAAAACTGTGAAAACACAAAAGTTGGGCGCGAATGTTTCTACCTAACCCGAATGCCACACGAGGATCTCCCCTAACCCGATGCCAAAACAGCACCGTTTCACTCGGACCATAAAAGGGGCAGACCGAGTTAAACTCTGCCATTTCTTCTACTCGCTCTGTCTCTCTTCCCTCTTTCTCTCCCAAACTCTCTCTACCTAAACACATGCCAAACCTAGAAAACTGTCCAAATGGATTAAAATCAATTGATTTCGGTTGAGTGTTCTTCATGTTCTTCGATGAACACGACAACAAACCGCCGCGAGCTTCGCCACTTGATCCTTAGCCACCGCCTTCCGGCAATCTTAGCCTATTCGTCGATCACTGTCTATGATCTCCGACCACCGCCACTCCTCCGTCTGACTGTCATAAAACGATTTTCAGCCGCCGAACAGAACCCTAAAAGCCTAAACCCTATATCTAAGCTCGATTCAATAGAACCACCCAACTTCACCCCTAAAATTAACTACCCAAACCATTTCCCTCTTCGACTCTGTCATATCAAAAACCCATTTTCCAGCTAACTTAGAATCTTCAACCACCACACTTACCTAAACTTTCCAAATCTGATTTTAAAATTTATTTAATTTCGGTTTTTTTATATATACAATCTAATACTCTTTGTTTCTGATTTACAAGAATTGAAAAGGGGAAAGTAGGATATACCTCCTTGATAATGCTTCGGTGGTGATTCTGGTGTTCTCCACCATTCCGATGATCAATCGAGCTCCGATGGCGATTCGAGTCTCCGGTGGCCTTTTAGTTCCCAATCGTGCCGTCTCAGCTTCTGAGGTAATATCCTCTCTCCTCATTATTATTATTTTATTATTATATTATTATTATTATTATTATGTTTAATGATAGCTAATTAATTCCCCTGACATTTCTCTCTTTTCAGGTATTTATAGCCAGGCAGGTGCTGATGCCAGCAAAACCAGAATCCGCGTGAAGGAGAAACGAACCAACCAAGGACAGCCACATGGCGATTTTTAGTGAAAATTTTGGATTTGTGTTTGTTGGGCTGTAGCATATTAAATTTGAGCGAGAAAAACTGCTAGAATTAGGATTTTGGGCTTTGTAACGTGCCTTCGGGATTTTATATGTATTTGGACATTTAAAATGGATTTTTGGACTGATTTTATTTATTTATTGGATTGTATTCATTTATATTATTTTTGGTTCTATTTATAGGGAAATATAGTATATGCATATAAAATTTGGGTCTTACATCTTCTTAGTTGGTGGTCGGCTATCAGTCTTAGGATTGGTTGTCGACCACCGGGTTTAATATTTTCTAGTTTTTTTCATATCTATAATAAAATCTTTGCCTTTGTGGCATGTTTTTTTTTGTTTTTTGGTTTAGGTTTATCTGTCGTTTTGGCATGATTTTAGCATACCTTAGTGGTCGTTTGGTGGTCGCACAAAAATTTTAGCGGCGCTAGCTTTTGATATGATTTTGTCGGTGGTCATAGAAAGTTAGATCCCTACTCAGATGATAGTTGTTTGTCGATATAATCACTCCTGGGTAGCGGAACATTATGTCTGATAGTTTGGGTCACTCACCACTCCTTATTCACCCCGTTATGCGTCCCGATTGGATAGAGACAAAGAGATTCAAAAAAGCTTCTGAATTTTGATGATATGCTATTCTCTATGAAAGTGTTCACTTTTCTTTGTACTTTTGGGTTTGTAAGAGATTTTGGTAGATTAGTCCCTATTATTTTCTCTTCTGGATGCAGTGTATTTGTGATGTCTTCTATAATTTTTTAATAAAATTTTAGTGGCTAATATAAAAAAATCTTATTTCTATTTTTTCATGCTCATGTGTTCAAGTCCCACCGCAAGAAGATTTTCCAATTACTTTTAATTAACTTATATGTACAAACATAATCTTTTTCATTACAAAAATATGACCACATAAATGTAAATGCATTATGTTCAGTGCGTTTTTTTTTTTTGTTAACATGTCATTTTTCCGTCAGATTTGAGTGTCATTTTTATAAATAATTATTTCAATAGCGGTACAAAAAGTTGAAATTTTCTCAATATAGCTTTGGCTAAAATACTAAAGGAGATTTTGAACTTGTTCAGTTGTTTGATATATTAGCCTATGTTTTGTCCCCACCTGAAATCTTAGGCTCCATTTTAAGTTGTATTTAACAACTTAAACGAGCGTTTGTTCAATATTTTTTTACTAAACATCTAACGATCGACTTGTAAACGGGCGTTTGTTTACCATTTTTCACACTTAAACGAATATTTATTAAAAATTAAAAAATCCAACTTCTGCAAGCGGGCGTTACAGCCCCAACGAAAGTTTAAACGCCTCAAGGACAAACGAAGGTTTTCCTAACTTTAATGGATCCGGGATGTCTTAAATAATTAAACAATCAAATCCAAGTAACAAATAAGCCCAAATAACAAATAAACACGTAAGCCTAATAAAAGTAACTAAAGGCCCAATGCAGGTCTACTGTTAAATTAATATATAAATATTTGATATATTAGTAGTAGTGGAATATTTTAACTATACGAGCGGGGCTAGAAAATAACAATCATACTATTAGTTATCTTTTTTTAAAATATAATTTAAGAATATGTGGTAATTTTTTAGCCTCTTAGTATATTTTTATAAAATATTTAAACTACATATAATTCTTCGGAACCACTAAATAAAGGCTTAAAGTGTGTTTAAAAACACTCGATCTCACATGTTGAAGTAATAACAATATCAACTAAGTTAAGATTCAATCCATCTAGTTCTGAAATTAAAAATGTATATTATGTAACTAATAATATCCTAAACCAAACATTATCAATTAAATATAGTTTTTTCTATCAACTACAAGTTAGTCTAATAATATAAGACGTTGTGAATGAAGCAAACTGGGTCAAAAAATTACTCACGTAATGGAAAAATTATTACATGGTACCGGCTCACCACGTTATCTATGGTCTCATCTAATGAGATTCATTCATTTAAGACATGTAGGAAAGAGGTGAAGATTCATTTTGAAAAAAATGAGATTGAAAATTATTATTAGATGGGACAATTGATGACGTGGTGAGCCAGACTCATCTGATAAATTTTTCTCGTAATAAGTATTTTTAGTATTTGATATGAATTAGTTGGACAATGAATAAATATAAATGGTTAAACCAAAAAAATATATACATTATTATCACGTGCAAAATATTTTTTCCACAAACAACACTAAAATGATGACAAATGTTTCGTTTTTTTATTCTTAAATTTATTACAAGAATATTTATTATTATTCTACTTATATTTGATCAAAAATCAAATTCTTCATATATACATATATATATATAATTACACTTATTAAATCAAGTCCATATATAAATTTCTTAAAAAAAACATTTAGAAATTTGATCGCTTACTATTATTGAAGTGACATACTTTTTTGATAAATTTAAGAATTAGTTCATATGATTTTATTATAATAAAAAAATAAGGAGTGGTTTTAGTAATAAAATGATGATATATTTTATTTATTTAGATAATTTAAATATATTAATAATTATTAGAAAATTATTATATATTATTTTATATATCGTCAGTGAATCAAATGATAACACATAATAAAAATTTTAAAAAATTTTATTTTTATAAATTTTATGATGATATACTATCATTTGATTTTTAAGGTTTTTCTCGAATCCTGAGTTCCGTATCATTAGCAATATATAAAATTATATATTATTCGTACACCAAATACTAATCAATATATATTGATTTTGTTTGTTCCATATATTTCCGACCTTTCAAAAGAAATACAAAAAGGTCAGTTCGCGAAATCCTTTTCCCCAATACAAATTTTCATCAATTTATATATTTAATGAAATAATTTTCTCTTATTTCAGTTCACGAAATCTTTTTTCCCCAATAAAATATCTAAATAATCTTACCCAAAATTTTAAATTTTATAATTTCAATAACATTCTAATCAAACCGACGCTACGTAAATGGAATAATTGAGTAATTAGGATAAGATGGAGAAGGATCGTGAAGGGAGGTGAGTTGGCATAGTTGACGTGTAAGCAGTGATTAGATGGGGCTCATAATAAACTCGACTCACTACATTATTTATAATTTATTTAATAAAATACATTTATTTTAACATAATTTTTAAATAAATATTATTTTTTAAATATATGTACAAAAAAAATAAAGATTTACTTTAAAAAAATAAGATAAAAATTTATTATTTTTTCCGCCCCACAAATTTTGTCTTTTTTATTTTCATATAATTTAAAAAATGTATTATAAAATAATTATTTTATCTTTAAAAATTAATGTTTATTTTGTTAAAAAATTAAAAAAAGTGAAAAAGAAAATATATCTAACAAAAGTTATTGAATTTTTCAACGAGATAATTTTAAAATATAAAAGTAATAAATTTTATTAGACAAAGAAGATATTAGATAGATCATAAATGAGTCAAGCTCATTTAATAATTAATATATTAACAAAAATCAAAACCACGTGGCAAACGTACAAAGATTACTTTTCAAACCCAAAACTAGACGGTCAACTAGTGTTTGGTTCTCTACTTTTACCCACTCATTTGTTCTTGTCTGCAGACTCTGTAAAGTGTAAACTCTCTGTCGGTTGTCTTTTTATTCGGGTATTTTGGTAACCAAAACAACGATGGGAAAGAAGAGTTATCTGGCGATGAGAACCGGGCAAGTAGAAGCAACTGATCTGATCGCTTCCGATCTCAAAGGCGTAATGTTTGCAGCCAAGAAGCTTGCCAATCATGCCATAAAACTGGGTTCCTGGGGACTTGGGACTACACTTCTTCAGTGGATTGCTTCCTTTGCTGCCATGTATGTATTGCCAGTCTTGGTCAGGAATTTAAATTGAGGTTATACTCGCGTTTTTATTGCGGAAATTTATCGTGGTTGCGGACATGATAAATATTATTATGGTCATTGTATATCATTATTTTTCACAATAATAATAGTTTCGGACAGTATCGTTATTTTAGTCTTGGCTTTCTGAATAACCTCCATGGCTTGTGCTTGATGCAGTTACCTGTTGATCTTGGACCGAACAAACTGGAAAACTAACATTCTTACGGCACTGTTGATCCCATACATCTTCTTCAGTCTCCCTTCCTTTCTGTTCAACATCTTGAGGTAAATCAACTCACTCATGTCATGTAGCTCAAGCAATGTGTTCTCTTTCCTAATCTCTCTATTACATTGTTTTCTTTTGGTTAAATTACACTAGACTCCATTTAATTATAATAGTTTAGAAACAGATAGGTCACTTTTCTTTTAAAAAATAACAATCCGATCACTCAATTATAGGTTTATTAGGATTATGAGTAAATATGTGATTTTTTTGTTTAAAGTAACAATTCAGTCCTTAAATTATAGGTATAGGAACAAGCATGTCCATCAATTAAAATTTTGTGTTTGTAATTTGTGACAAATATATCATTCTTTTATTACAATTGAAACAATGACTTGGTATGATAATAATTAGGGTCCCAAAACTTATCAATTCTATTAATTTGGTTATAATTCGAAACATTTCAATAAACTTAACTTTTCATGTTAAGGATTTTTGATATTTTATCATCCTAACACACTCTCTAACTACGTACCACACTCCATGCTATTGTCTGTCGGTTTGGTAATCAACAAATGTGATAGATCGACAGATACAATCACTTCACTACTAAACAACTGATATACTAATGGTATAAACTCATTATGACCTTAACGTTGGGTGCTGGTAGACGCATACATTTCACTAATGAAATTTTACCAAATTAATAGAATTCATAAATTTTTGGACTAAAATTGTTATTTTACCAAATTTTTATTTTAATTTTATTGACGGATTGACTTATTTGTCACAATTTTAATCGAGTTACTTGTTTGTTGTTAAACCTGAGTGACTAAATTGTTAATTTTAGAAGAAAAATGACATGTTTATTTCTAAACTTATAATTGAGTAATTGAATTGTTACTTTTTTTAAAAAAAATAGTAAGTTGTTTATTCCTAAATGATCTATGCTCATTCTACCTTTTTTCTTTTTGGGTCCTGTAGTGGAGAAGTTGGTAAATGGATTGCTTTTGTTGCTGTTGTTTTGCGCCTGTTCTTCCCTAGGCGTTTCCCAGGTACGATGTCTGATCCCATAGTTTGAACATAGCCGGAAAGATTTCGAATATAGTATGAAAAGAGTGTTGAAACCGAAACGAGTGCAGATTGGCTTGAGCTTCCGGGAGCTTTGATACTGCTGATCGTGGTGGCGCCGAGCTTGTTTTCAAGCACCATAAGGAACGACTGGGTCGGCGTGGCGATATGCCTAGCCATTGCTTGTTATCTGCTCCAGGAGCACATCAGGGCATCGGGTGGGTTTCGGAATTCATTCACAAAAGCCAATGGAATATCGAACACGATCGGCATAATTGTTCTGCTGGTGTACCCTGCTTGGGCTTTGGCCACAGACATCCTGTAGATTCTATGCTCAGCAGCTTTGTGGATTGTGTGTTTCTTTCTTTTAGTTGGGTAAACATTTTGGTACTTGAACTTGATTTCAAGGTGTGATTTGGTACTTGAATTTGACTTCAAGGTTCATTTTGGTACATGAGCTTGACTTTTAGATTCAAATTGGTATTTGAACTTAGTTTCATTGTTCAATTTGGTTCAAATTAGTCATTTAACATAAGTACCAATTTGGACCAAAAAGTCAAGTTCAGATTCATGATAAAAAGGTAGCAAATTACATCTTGAAACCTGGTTTAAACATATATTTAGCATTTTAGTTTGCTGAAGTATGAATCTGTTCAGATTCATTGTTGTTCCACATAAGACAATATCTTTTGTTTGCCTAAAGTGAATTTGCAAGAATACCTTATTTGAAGGACTGGATATTGTAATAAGTTATGATATTTGGAATTGGATTACAGTGGGATTGAATATTGTTTAGTAAAATGTTATAAAAGAATTTTGTGTAAATCAACTTGAAGAGTGGATGTTGTTTTAGTGCAAATAAGATCAAAATTTATTTTTTAATAGTCTAAATGTGATTACAAGGTAGTATCTGTTCATACAAATTCTTAATTATTTGATAATGCACGTAAATTTTACGGATAAATCAAATAAGTTCAAAGTTCATTAAATTTGTGATGAGTTGGCTCTTACAATGAAGCAAATGCATAATTTAAACATTGATCCCTGGATGATATAGTTATCTTTTGGGAAGAAAATAAAGACTCCGTGATAAATAATATCAGAATGATTTTTTGATTATTCGATTTCATATCGAGTGCTCATAAGTGAGATAAATAGGATAAACAACCGTAACAATGGCCTAGAAAGAAGATCAATATTTTTTCGGTGAAAACCACGAAGAAGACAAACTGAAATGATTCATGGTATAAATAAAATACTGAAAGGGTTAATACCTACTTCAGCAAAATTTATCACTTTAACCCCTTTCACTATCTTTTCGTCAACTAAATAATCATAAAAAATATTTAATATACAATAAAATATAAAATATTAAGAAATGAAAGAGGAAATTAGTAAAATGAAACTTTTTAAAATAATTTCCAATATATTTTTTAAATAAAATTATACAAAAATACAATATATTGTTTTTGTTAGGGTAAACTACATGGGTGACTACTCAACTATTAGGTCTGACTTATTTTGATTACTACTATAAAAATTTAAAATTCGACCACTCAACTATTTAATAGGACCTATTTTGAGCATCAGCCGTTAAAATCTAGTGACGTGGCTGTTAATGAAAATTTGTATAACTACACATTTGGTCCCTATTAGTTACTTATTCTGTTAATTTAATCCTAATTTTAATTTAATTTGTATAACTTTTGGTATTGAAGAGACAATTAGCTATTAGAACTTAGAACCTATCTCAAATTTTGCTCCTCTGAGATCGTTCAAGAAAGTGGTAAATCTTATTAATCCTCGAAAATGGTACCCCAAAAAATTGAACGAACAACAGTAAGGCAATTCAAGGGGTGAAGAAATAAAGGAACAACAAAGACAACACTCAGATATTGCAAAACCCTAGCTTTAGTAGCTAACGAGTGGTGAAACACAAGGGTGGTACGGCAAGAGGTTCAGCGTTCCTTCCACTGTGATGAACCGGCGTCGCTGCTAAACACGAATCCAGGTTCGTTGCCAGCTGAATGAGGGTGACAAGAGCAGTTACAGAAAAGCAAAAAACCAGCAGCTGCCATTTTCTCTTTGGTATAAGCTCAATGGAGAAAGCTTGAAAGCTCAATCGGATCGAAGGATTCATGAGTGAATCAATGAGATCGGAGAAACAAAAAGAGATCATTCAAAGCGTAGTGAAGATCTTCTCTGCAGTTTTTTACCTACAAATTGCATTTAACATTTCAGCTATCATCCGGATGGTCTAATTTTTAAAAATAAATAATTAAATTCTTAATTAAATTAAAATTAAGATCAAATTGATAGAATAAGTAACTAACAGGGACCAAATGTGTAGTTATACAAATTTTTATTAATAGACACGTTACTCTTCCGTTACATTTTAACCGTTTGTGGTCAAAATAGGTCCTATTAAATAATTAGGTGGTCGAATTTTAAATTTTTTTAATTTAATAGTCAAGATATGTCAAACCCAATAATTAAGTAGTCACCCACTTAGTTTACCCTTATCGTTATTACCTTGTGATTATAAGTTGTATTCCCTTAACTTTTACTTACTATAGTTACCTCGTTAATTTTATGTTCGATGTTTTTGTCTTGTACACATTTTTGAATTGTTTAGGAACTTTTTATAATTATTTTAATATTATATATTTTATTTTGACTTAAACGTAAAAGTACTCAAATTATATTTTTTTTTATTTGGTGTCAAGTTTATTCTGGGTTAAATTGGTGCTTATGTTTTATTCCGTAACTCAAATCAAGTTTTTCCGTGACAGACGTTAAAATTTTTTCGTTATCCAATTAAAACACAACTATTGACATATTTATGGTATTTTTTAATTTTTATTTTTAAAAAATAAAAAAATATTTAATTTTATAAAAAAACTCAAAATCTTTAATTTCTCTAAAAATCCAAACCCTAAATTCCTAAATTTCTCCCCTTCAACCACCGATTCAACCACCACCGACCACTCTTGCCTTCGTCGGACCACCACGATTGAAAATTTCATCATCTCGTTGTCGAAAATCAACGAATAAACCGTCGATTGTTCTGTCGACGAACATCCAACAATGAAGAAAAAGAGACCGATTGGGCTTTTGACCGACGACTAGAGGGTGGGAGATGCGAATGGTGAGGTACGCGACGCTTGGGTGGTGAATGTGAACCATCGACGTGTGGGGATGCTAGACGATGAGAGAGTTGTGATTTGAGGGTTTGATTGAAAGAAATTAAAACTTTGGAGTTTTTAAAGAAATTTAGAAATTAAATAAATAAAAAATTAGGCCACATGCCATGTTAAAATTGGATGACGATATTTTTTTAACGGTCGATAACGAAAAAAACTTGATTTTGGTTACGGTATGAACGTTATGTACTAATTTGGCCCAAAATAAATGTTAAGCACTGAACTGAAAAAAAAAAATTAGGCACTTTTTTTACGGTTAAACTTTTTTTCTTAATTCTTGAAAAGTGTAATTTTTTTTTTATTTTGGAAGATTATATATTTATTTCATTAACTCACTTTTGAAATATATATAGACTAAATTGATAAAGAATTAAGGATATTTAAATTCAATTAACTAACGATGTATTCAACACTTTGGAGTAAATATTCACTTTTCCAAACATATAAAGGTTAAAATGTTATTTTTTACAGTAGGGTTAAAATGTTATTTTTAATAGTAAAAAGGACTAAAAATGAATTTTTAGTGTATAAATTGCGTATCATATGCTCCAGCTTACACTCCTCCACTGAACAAACATTTAGCAAAAATACTCGGTTCCAAAATGATCAGTTTCAAGATGATGGGTTCCACCGGCGATGACGTAATTACCGAGATCCTCCCTTTCACCCGACTTTACAAAGACAGTTCAATCGAGCGATTGGCCGGCTCCCCCATCGTTCCACCGTCCGTCTCCGACCCTGAAACCGGCGTCTCCTCAAAAGACATCATCGTCTCCGAAAACCCACCACTCTCAGCCAGAATTTGCCTCCCGAAACAGGTAATCGACCAGCAACAGCACCACCAAAAGGTTCCCATCTTAGTTTACTTCCACGGCGGAGGCTTCTGCTTCAAGTCAGCTTTCTGTTTCGTCGAAACCAAGTTCATGAACCGCTTGGCTCGTTTAGCCAACGCCGTCGTCATATCAATCGAGTATCGGCTAGCCCCCGAGCACGCTCTCCCCATTGCTTATAACGATTGTTGGGCTGCTCTCCAATGGGTTGCTTCTCATTCCAACGGCGATTCCAACAAGGAGCCTTGGGTTTCTACTTACGTTGATTTCGACCGTGTTTATATCGGCGGCGACGCGCCGGTGCCAACATTTCTCATAATATACTGATGAGAGCTGGATCGGAGGGTTTACACGACGGTGTTAAAATCAAAGGAGCTTTTCTCACGCACCCTTATTTCTGGGGTTCAAAGCCGGCGGGGTCCGAGACTACTGATGTTGCAGAGAGGGAGAATCTGGCAGTTTACACCATTTGGAACTTGGTGTATCCGGAGGCGGCTGGGGGTATCGATAATCCGATGATCAATCCGGTGGCGGCCGGAGCTCCGAGCTTGGATGGACTTGGTTGTTCGAGGCTGCTTGTCAGCGTTGCTGAAAAGGATATGTTGAGGGACAGAGGAATTGTGTATTTTAATGGGGTGAAGGAAAGTGGGTGGGGAGGGGAAATGGAGTTGGTGGAGGTTGAAGGAGAAGATCATGCCTTTCATATTCTGGTTTATGAATCTGAGAATGCTGAGAAACACATCAAACGCTTGGCTTCTTTCCTTGTTTAATGTCTACAACGTGAACTATGGCATATAAATATGAGGTAATGGCCCCATAACTATAAACTTTGATGCTTGTGATATGATTAATATTAATCATATGTTATGTTGTGATTCACTTCGAATTTGAATTATTAATATTAATAGTTCTAAGTTCAGATTAATTTAAATTCAAGTCAATTCAAGTTTAATTGGATTCGATTTGTCTAAATCGATGTCTAACTTGAATAATTTATGTAAATTGTATTAATTAAAAATCGAAACAATCAACCAATCAAAATAGACAATTTTAAATTGTTAATGATATTATGATCAAATTAAATTAGGCTAAGTTTGAATGAATAGAAATCTTTTGTTCCTTTTCGGTACTCTATCTATGCTCTTACACTAAAAATTTAGATTTAGGGTTTAGGTTTAGAATTTTAAAAATTTGAGGTAGGGTGTATTTTTAGAATTTAAGATTTATGACTTAAAATTTGATGTTTACACTAAAAAGTTTAATGGACAATTGAATCATAATTCAATTAGTAAAGGTTTGTGAGTTTCAAATAGATTTATGTGCTGATTTGAAGATATAAAGAAAT
The DNA here is from genome assembly GCA_019671005.1 of Hibiscus mutabilis. NCBI lineage: Eukaryota > Viridiplantae > Streptophyta > Magnoliopsida > Malvales > Malvaceae > Hibiscus > Hibiscus mutabilis. The sequence continues at coordinate 47,033,756 of CM033733.1, forward strand.
TATAGATTTTCAAATATTGTAAAAAGAAACTTTAATGCTGTTTTAATATTAAAAGAGATTTTATGTGGGGGTAAGAATTTTGTGGTCAGATTTTCTCATATTAAATGATATTTTTTGTATTTATATGATGAGTTATTTTCAATTGTCTCCACAAAAAAGGAAACTTCGCCACCCTCTCGACCTACCCTACCATACATCACATTCAATTACAAGATTTTATTATTTTTCATAAAATTCGCGTTCTATACTAAATCATATCATAAACATTTAAAACTTTTTTCTAAGCCTCAATCATTTGAATTTGGTTCACCTTTATCGAATATTATTTGTTAAATCACTTTGCTTTAAAGTATCGATATCTAACTTATTAATCGATTAATTAAAATCGAGTACTACAAGCCGACTCTCTCAAACTAATTTCCTACGCTCACGACCCCATTGTCTAACAGATCTAACACCTCATTGTACTAGCCTGGATATTAGTTCTAATATTGTTATTCTAATATCTACAAGTACTTTGTCTGTTTATCGATTTCAATAGTTCTTAAAAAGAAATAAGGTAACATTCACGAATTAAACTCTGGCCAAAACTTGGGAGGGCAAAGCTATTGAAAGAAACGTGGAATTGCTCGAATTCAACAAGTATTTTCAGCGAGCGCCGACTCCGATAACAATTTTGATTATTAGTATCTACTAACCAACACAATCCATGATATTCTCCAAACATCTAAAGACAATGAATCAAAGAAACTAATACTTTTTGCTCTACGTGCGAATGATTATGAACCGCGCTATGAATAATCAATAAGGCTCCAAATCGATAAGATCTGCTACTTTCTGTACACCATACCTAGTTAGAGATCAGGAGTTGAAAAAGACCAGCCTTCTACAGCCGTAGTTTATGCGTGTTGGGTCTTGTAAGTGCTTTAGCAAAGTAATCCCGGATCTCGGGAACTATCCGCTGGATTAGATGCAAGTGCCTGCAAGGCAACGCTCAACTTAAGTCCATACAGTTAAGTTCCTACACGGCAAGTCAATTTAAGTACTTACCCGGGTCTTGTGCTCAATTTATCGAAATGCTCCAAGATAAATAAAATGCAAGTGTGCCTCAACGACATGGCATGAAAAGCTTCAGAAAGCTCATACATGCTCGAGACATTTTCGAGCAAGATATCCTTTCAATGAAATCATAGAAAAAATCGGATGTCAATCCCAGATTTTAAGGGCAACAAAAGGATTCGGAATATCTACAGATAACCTTTTTTGGCTCACCTGTGCAATCGTATATTCGCAGAGTCGCTTAAGTCCCTCCAAAAGATATTGATCAGCTGCTCTGAGCAGATCTTGTGCAATATCCAATGTAACATCTACTGATCCAGTATATATGAATCTGCACATTGATGTAAAAATAATTACGCTAAAAAAGAATAAATGATGTAAATCCGATGTATATACATATGGATCAAATGATTTGTATTACCTCATCATCAACTCAAAAACCTCCCACTTAATGTTCGGAATTTCAATATCCCTTGCATCTTTTTCCTGCAATACAGGCCAAGTGAGATTTTAAAAAGAACATCATGTAGCTTGACGTCTAAGTTTAAAGTTAAAGTGATAACGAGTACCAGTATTTCCGAATTTTCAAAAAGAATATTGTAAGGCAACCAGTAATAAATGAACAAGGCCCAGTTCAAAAAAATGAGTTCAGAGTTCTTCCAGAATCATTGAAATAGAGCAATACGACGTGGACTCTCCCACTTGTTAGAAAATATTTGAATACAAATCCTCGCTCCAAAATCAAGGATGAAGATAGCCCCGGCCCCTCTTGAGAATAGAAGGGACGGACAACTGGAATATTAAAAGGATGCAAAAGGGAACTCACCCGATAACCACCATCAAACATAGCACGAAATGCATCTGAAGAAGCAAGCAGGCAGATTCTGTGAGCATAGAATCGTCTACCTGCAAGAGAAGAGAAATAAAGGATCTTAGTTGCAAGAAAAAGCTACATCTTGACATGTTACCAACTACTTTCCCATAGTAAGTATCAGAGCCTTAGGTAAGCAAATCGTATAACCTTCGACTAGGAAGGTAACATCAGATAACGTAGCGTTGTTCACGAATTGCTCCCCCAAATAGACCTGCATTCAAGTTGTATGTTATAACAGGAACTTACATAGAACTTCCATAAGTATGAACTATTATCCTCCTTATAAACCAATTATTAGAATGTCGACAATCTACCCTAGCAATTGGAAACAATTAGCCTTGCAATAACTATGGAACAGTATATGGCCATGCATAACACCAATTTCTCGGAATGATGCTAATTCAGGCAACAGAAATGCATGACACTCTAACCCATTTTACAAACTCACTTGTGGTGTTGGAGAAGGGGGAGCTGCATCCATAGGAGAAAGTGTCATAGCTTTGTTGGACAACTTGTACAGAGCTACAGCACCATCAAGTTGCTGCTTAGCGCTTGTGGAACCAAGAAGACCAAGAAGCAGTTCAAGTCCTGCATGAAAACAGAACACAATCAGCCTCTCAAACCAACAAAACATTTGCGCTCCATTTATGCAGTATGATACTTTAAACCGCACAAACCAAAGAATATGACTGATTTTGAGTAACTGAGGAAAGGGCAAAGAAAATGACCATTATTATCAATGAATATAGTTCTGTGGTCATCAGGGGAACAAAGATGAGCTAGAGCTAAAGCCACTCGTCTTTGGACTGGCTTCTCCGCAACATGCATGAGATACAGCAAATGGTTCAAAACCTACAAAAGATAAATAAACCAAATGAGACCTAAAACATAAAGAGCATTGAACAGCCAGACATTTCTTTAGTCCACATATATACAGATATAAAGGCAAAGAGTAGCTATAGGGATGAAAATGCTTACTCGCCCATGAATCTTCTCCTCTAGTCTTTTCAATGTCTTGGCTACACAATCTTTTGTTGCCTGAAAGTACCATAAACCAATAATATTAAATCAGTAAGGAAAACTAAAAACAAAGCAATGGCCAATGAGCTAGTGAAAATTTGATATCTTATGGATATCATGCAGCAACTAAGAAACTAGTAGCATGGAAACTAAGAGAGTAAAAAGGCAACATCTAAAAGGATTGACATACTTGTACTATAAATTCTCCATCTTGCAGCCGTTGGACACCCCCCACCCTAATAAAATCGGATACATTATCCTACAGGAGAGAAGAATATATTAAAGTGTACAATGACCCCAAAAAATAAGTCAAAGCACTTTCTAAAGGTTGACAACTACCACACGCTACCATACCTCATTATCTGCAAGACCATAAAGAGCAAATGCAGCATTGTGTTGCAAAGATCCATTCTTTGAATCTAAAAGCTTCAACAAAGGAATCAAACCACCACTATGCGCAATACCAGCTTGATTATGTGTGTCCTGCAAATAAAATTATATTTTAGAGACAGAGCTATCTACTGGTTCCAGCTTATGAAGAAAGCAAATTTAGCAGAGTATTAAGTTTCTCAGAAGCAACTACAAAGACCTCATCAAGTAAACAGAAACCTCAGAAACAAAGAGAAAACAAAGAGAAACACAAATAGAATGAGCCTTTTCTGTTCAATGCTGAGGAGCAAAGTTTCTTAAGATATCATGCCAAAAATATTGATATGTAAACATGCATTATGAAAATTGTGAGGCAGGATATTTGAAAGACTGGAAAACAAGGGATGCCTGACAAAACCATCATAGGTACATGTCTTGCAACGATCATTAAACCAAGAGAACAAGTAGTTGGATTGATGGTTAATGGAATAAATTTAGTGTTAGAAACTGGCAAGAATTCATAAAATAAACTTTATTTTTTTAAAAAATATTTGAAGTAGAGATAATTAATCACATTATTATCACAAAAAAAGGACAAGCATTAGAAAGATTTGAAGACAAAAGCCAATATGCATCTTTCACAACACTAATGACAGCTTGAAATTGTACAACAAAGAAAATAGCAATAATAACCTGTGCCAACCTCCCCAAAGCAAAGGCTGACATCTCTTTCAGCTGTACATCAGCAGAGTGAAGCATTTCAATCAAGGGTCGGACAGCACCCCTTTGTACAATATGAACCTGCAAAATCCAAAGTAGCATGCGTCAAAAAGGAGATACGATGAAAAATTGAGGTGAAGGGAATGAAAATTATAATCATAGAGACCAATGCTTGTCCTAAACTCCTAATCACTTCAAGGACAAAGGCAATCACATGAAAAGCTAAACTCATACAAATATTACGGCAGTAAATCCAGAGCCAATAATTGTGTTTTCATCATGTGCCCCCTAAATTGACAAACAGAGCCAAGAAGAAGCATCTTAAGCCTAGTTAAGTGTAAAGAGAATGGACATTCTTCACCTTGCAATCAGAATCAGTTGCGGCAAATTGTCCAAGCAATAAAGCTGCTTCCCTTTGGCTCTCCGAGCAGCAGGAGCTGTTTTCCAATAAAAAATTAATTAATAAAGAAGGAGAAACCTCGCTAAAATGCAGATAAAAAGAACAGACCAAAAGTAACGAATTATATAACCCATGTTAAAAGTAAAACAAGTAAAAGAAACATGAAACCAAATTAATCATACTTAAGCAAACCAATGACAAGTTGCAGAGCTCCAGCAGCAAGAACTTCTTTTTTTATGTTTGGCGATGAATGCACCAGATTGCCAATCACACCAACCTACAAGCCATTTGGAAAAAATTTTATGGAACAGCCGATAAAAAATATATTAAAACCCAATGGAATTTTCCTAAAAATCATCAAGTTATGTTACTCCTACTTATTATTTGTCTTGAAGTACCCATGTCCTACACATATTCGGACATGGGTATGAGGATATAATCCCTTGAAGGACTCTCCAAATGCATGGAAATCTTAAATTTAACATACTATGACGGACGTAATCGGTATGCCCAAGGCTAAGTAACAGAAACAAGAATCCTACCGCTTCATAGTGTATAGCAGCATCCTCTGATCTTAGCATTAAGATGAGAGTAGGAAGAGCATTGCATTCAACAATCTGCAAAGCCATAGTATTCATTCCATTAACCAACACTGAAGGCAGTTTTATCCAGTCCAACTTCGAAAGGCAGATCTGTTACCTGATTCTTGTTTTCATCATTTTTGAAAGCTAGGGTTCGTAATGCCCCAGCAGCCGCTCTTTGCACCTTTGTATCAGTAAATTCAAGCAACTCAACAAGAGGCGGAATCCCACCTTCCATTCTATCAAACCAATCAAGATAATAATTACAAAAAACAAGGAGATACTACAAATAACTTCTGCTAAAACTGCACAATTTAGCAAACCTGACACGGGTTTTAATGCTGCTATTCTCATGAGCAAGGTTGGTGACAGCATCAGCAGCTCTTCTGATTACACTGATCACAGCACGAGAAATAGAACTATCCTTGTGCCGGCGCAACAAATTCACAAGATGTGACAAGGCCCCAGAATCAACTATAAGTTGCTGATGTTCTGGCTGTTATCAGCAAATGCAATAAAGAATTCAACAGATTCAATGATTAAGCAGAGTGAACAGAAAACATATTTCCATTAATACCAGGAACATAAATCATGCAAACCCAGAAATACACGACACTCAATACATAACCAAGATTTAGTGTTTTAGCAATTAAATCATCTCTCTGTCAAAAAACTTTCTTATATTTTCCCCCTCCATATAACAGCCTATATTAATAAGATTAGTGTAGCTCGAACTTTCTCAAAGTTTAACACTTAAACTTGTGCTACCATAAAACATAATTTTAATGAAGATTATATATATATATATCACGAAACAAGTGAACTAATATATAATTCAAATTTCAAAACGTAAACTACAGTACATACTACGCAAAATTAAATAAATAGAAGTAGGATAGTAACAACCATCTTTCATTAATTTTTGTTATAAGGAGAAATATTCAGTAAAATCACCTTTACGGCTAGAAGCCCCAGTGCAAAAGCACTTCCTTTTTCAACTTCGTGCTCGAAAGGCTTCGGATTTAGGTCGCCATCGTCGCATGGCGGCGCTTGAAGATGCTTCACTAAAGCCGGAACCGCACCACCTTCAACGATCACATTAACAACTTCCTCTGCCAAATAAAAAATAAAAACACAAAGTAGATCAACACCGTTAATCATGCAATTATAAAAAAAAGTCAGTAAAAACACAACACAAAAGAAAGCCGAAAAATTCAAAATAGAACGAGATCGGAATTCGGAACTGAAGATTTTCAAAATTTTACCGTTCTTAGCGAGCTCAGCTAGGACATGAGTGGCACGCTTAGCAGCGGCGCGATCTGATTCGCGCCAGGATAAGGCGGATTCGAGTACGCTAACCTGAGCGGTTACTTCGGCCAACAGGGCACTGCGGGTGTCGCCGGTTGGGAGGGAGATTTCACGGCCCTCTTGGATCTCTTCCTCCAGTTTCCGTTTCTGCCCCTTCCGTTCCGGACCTTGTTCCTCCGGATGCTGAAGCTCCATATCGAAAGAAGGAATAAAAAAAGAAATGAAAGGAGTAGAGAAACAGAGAGAGAAGGTTTTATCAGAAATGACAAGCGTGATTTGACAGAGAAAGGGAGAGACTGGATCAAGGGTATTTTGGAGATTTAGCATTAACAGGAAGCTTTTCCTTTCTTTTTCTCCCCTTTTCTTTTCTTTCTTTTTCCCTAGAAGAAAATTAAAAATTAAAAATTAAACCGGACCGGACCAACATATTAGTTCATTATTAAAATTTTAAAAATTAGGATTAATACACAAATTGACTCCTGAGTTTGTCAATTTTGTTAAACGGACCCCCTAAATTTTGTAACTTCCATCAAATTTGGCCCTACACTTTTTATCGTGAACTTTGTTTTCTTAAAGCAATAAAAGCACATTGATACACAAATAGTACTCGTTGGGTCAATTTAGTATTTTGTGTTAAAATTAACGTGTATTCAAACCAATCGTTTAAAATTATAATTTATAAAAATGTGTTTATTTAGGAATGGACCTGGTTCGAGCAAGTACATTTGGCTGATTGGTTAAGCTGTTCATTTTTGTTCCCTCATATTCTCTTAGGTCATGGGTTCTAGACCCACTAGAAACACTTCCCTTCTTTCCCCTAGAGTCTCTCATTCCCCTCTAAATAGGATTATGATTAAATTTAAATTTTGTCAAAAAAAATGAAAATGGGTGAGTCAAATTTTTGATCAACTCAAACTCGGCCCAAAAATATAAATACAATGAGCATGCGTATTGCTCCGAATACGTATACGGAGTCCGACCCGTTTATTTAGAGCTTGGAGATGCTTATATAGTTAAGTATCAAGCAATTTCTTTTGGAGGCTCATTTTATTGTAAAAATTAAAATGGCTAAATGAATTCTGAAGTGGGAGTTTCTTTTTCTTTATTGTTGAATAGGAGTGTTTTGTGCTATGATCAGATACCATGATGATCAATTTGATCGATATTGGGTGCCATATGAAGAAAATGTTTTATGTTACAACGAGCAAACAATACTCCACCTGTTTTTGGGTTCTGGAATATACGCCCTCCAAAATTCGGTCAGCATCGGATAAGCACACGGACGGAATTATTATGGTGGTTTCGAGATATTCACCACAGTTTAGACAGAGAATCGTTGTAGATGGTGGTCGCCTGGGCAAAATAGGCAGAGATGAGTTGAATGCATAAAGAAGCCACATATATGACTTTGTAGGGGAGATGATACCCTTTATACATAAGTTGCAGGGTTAGGTTGATGTCTACTGATGTGTTAGTCCGGCTGACAGGTCTGTCTTGTAAGCGGTAGACTTGTTAACTTTATCCGGATATTAAATAACCGTAAGGAATATGAGATAGTCTCCGGGTGATCCTTTGTAGTCTCTAAGGTGATGCTCCGAAAGCGGAAGAATTTTAGAGCTTGTTGTAGAAGGAGTGTTTTCTCGACGGAGGACTGAGTGGCGAAGATAAAGGGGTATAACAAAACTCAACCTATTACTACATTTGCTATGTATTCTGCAGATAATGATGTAAGGTATTGTAGCAATTTGGGAGTGACTTCGGCCGGAGCTTCTGTCTTCGCTACCAGATGGCTACTTGGCGGTCCAACTAAGATTACTTTGAGTCCTGCTGCCAATTCAAACATTAGTCCTTTCATCAATGCAGGGGAGATTTTTTATGCTCTTCACCTAGGAGGAAGAACTCATACAAGAGATGGTATGGTTGCTAATGATTTCTACTGTTATAGTTTATCTTTATCTACGCTTAGGATAGAGTTAGTGTACATTTAAACTACTACTAGATAAGAATAGAGTTACAAAGAGATTAAATCTCTATTATCTACACGTCTCCAATCTACAAGAACAGCTAAATTCCTCTAGAGGATATTGGCTAACTTGTGTTAGATTCAAGTTGCAGGGGAAATTTTGGATTAAAGAAATTTTGTTATGATATCTTTGATACTAGATGTGTAAATGGAGTAATCAGATTGACACTCTCTTGTGCTACATGATTTTTTAGATTGCCTCACAAAATGATGAGAGATGAATATGGTAGACTTAAAAGGTAGTGTCGTATCGAGCTTTTTGATGAATTTCACCGTTATGTGACCCTTGAACATATTATTATTGGACCCATGTACCTGGTCTATGCACATGGTTTTTTCCTATATTCATGGAGAATGACCTGACCTGAAAAATATCCTTGTTAATAGAGGCATAAGTTGCATAATGTTATCTTTGAATTGATCCTCATTTTAAAATGACAAAACTTGCCAAATTGTTAAAGCTTTAGAGTTTCCATCTCTTGTGCTCACTCCTTGTATATTATTATCTTCTCTCTCATTGTACCAAAAACTTGCCAAAATCAACCTTTGTGAGGTAAAAAAATCTATGTATGTTATCTTGAGTTTGTAAGTTTAAGGGGAGTGAAATTCTGAGATTTGGGTAAAACCAAGTGTGTCAGTTGAATTTGTGAAGGTTATACCTTAACCTTGAAAATGAAGTTGTAATATTGAAGGTTATACCTACATCGCACACTTAGCTTTGGTGAGTGTGTTTCCCGGCGGGGATTTTCTGTATATACAAGGCCTCGAACTCGATGTCCACTTAAGCGATACTAAGCTGCGTACCACTTGAAACAACCCCTTGGTCTTGTGTTTGATCTTTAATTTCTTTTAGAACATCCCTATCCTTTAGTTTCATATAGAAACTCGTTCCAATCAACCATAATTCCCCTTGCTTGGTTTATCTAACTCGTTTGAGCTAAAAACTGAGTTCTGTCGGATTAACATGTGATATGTCCTATATATTTGAGGGAACAGCTATTATTTCATATAGTTTGTGGTCCTTTACTTCTTTGCTGAACATAGGTGGTTAAGGGTTGAGTTCATTTCTGCCCTTCAATTTTTTTCATTTATATTTCCGTTTTTTATCTTAATACATTCATATAAAACACATATATTGTCACCTTCAATTATTTCTTACCATCTAAATTGTTTTTACTTAATTTTTTGTTTTCTAGATTCTTGCAAAACAACAATCTGATGGGTGCATACCGGATAGCCTTGTTGGAAAACCAGGACTGGACTTGAGGTAAGTATAGTTTTACACTAGTCATGTCACTCATTCTTAGCTTATAAACTTTGTTGATGCCAAAAACAAGGAGGCATCGAATAAAAAAAGTGAAGACGGTAGATCAAAGCGGTTGTGATAGAATCGGTCTGTTTATCCTGTAGATTTGAGATAGAGAGCCGCAGATAATACAACGATCGAAGCTAAAAAGATGAGAGAAAAAAGAGAAAAGTACAGCCCTCAAGTGATTGAATAGTGTCAAACCCTGTGACAACCTATAAATTGATCGGTAGAACTAGACTCAACTTTTAAGTATTAGACTTTGCATGTTGGCCACGTGAATGCCGCGCAGTGATATCTGGTTGTGTTTGTTCCCGAGGCGGTTATGCTAGTCTCCGGAGGATTTGCCTCTAGAAGAATTACTGTTATAAACTACCTTCAGAGTCTCTCGAATATGGAGACGAAGGTATTAAAGGATATTTTCCAAATCGTACGTAGGTGAAAGGATGGGGTATAATAAACTTCAAGCTTTAAATCTTGTGAATAATAAACTGATGGATTAGTTTAAACTTTAATCTGTTTTAGGACTTCTGGAAATCAGTTTTTATCCCCCAGCACCTCCTCAAGTAGATTTTACACGCATTCAGAGGTAAAATCACACGACTCGAATGGTCAAAATACTTGATTTCACCAAATTCTATGTCTGTATTTATGTATAAAAATCTATTATCTTGGTCTGATATTTGCCAGAAATTTCACCAATATTCTCTGTTTGATTGTGTTGTCATGTCTATACTGGAAATAGTTTGTCCATATTCAGTCTGTAAATCATAGACAGTTGTGAATGCTTTTGTAAATGGTGAAAAAATAACACCATTTTACTGCTACAAAAAAATAGACCGACAGGCGACAATCCATGTATGGTGTCTGTTTTTATGATTTTTTTTTTCATGTTTAATGTGTTATAAGATTTAGGATAAACCACATTGCTGACCACTAAATTATGGGGTCGATTTTATTTTGACCATCGAACTATAAATTTTGTCAATCAGACTATTCAACTATTTAAATGATATCAATCAAGTCACTAATCGTTAAAAACTAATGGAGAAACTGGTGTGGCAATTAAAAGAATTAGTACAAAACATATCTGGTCCTGGACAATTTACATTTGTTTTAATTTTAATTGTCAATTTAGTTTTTAATTGTTAGTGGCTTGATTGATATCATTTAAATAGTTGAGTGGTATGATTGACAAAACTCATAGTTCGATGGTCAAAATAGAATCGACCTCATAATTTAGTGGTAAGCAATGTGGTTTATCCTAAATTTTAAGACAATCATGTATTTGTATCTGTTTGTGTCCAAAATTATTACTAGGTCTATGATGTATTTGTGTTGGTAAAAAGAGTACTTGTTAAATTTTAGATGGCATTTTGCTTTCAACATAGCCATTTTTTGTACTTGTGAAACCCATTGGAAACAGAAATTGGAAACACTTTCCACTTGGGTGCTAGATGCCTTAGATCAGATGCACTAAAATACACCATTTTTTGAAATGTATTTCATAATGATGAATCAGAACCATTTTACCTTTTCAGATCCTTCTTTCCCAGAAATAATTCATTGGCTTTCCCTTGGCAGTGGGACCCTGAAAATTCATAAAACTCTGCATCTTTGCATGTGGTGTTCTGCTCAATGCCTGATGAAAGTGAAACCAAGTTGAAAAAACAAGAGAGGAAAACACTAAAACACCAGTCAACATTTACATTTGTAATACATCTGAACATTAGAGGGAAAAAGAGCAGAAAATTTTGAAATTAAGACAAATGTAACATGTTGAAGAAGAAGAAGCAGCCTAGATTTTCAGACCAAACTCAACTCAAATGTAACCTTCCTTTCTTAAGAGGAAGCAGAGGAGGCAATGCACTGCTTTTGACTTGTGTGCAAATAGGGACATTGATCATGGGCCTGATTCTAATGCTTGCTGATCTTGTTCTTTCCAACCCTTTCTTTATCCTCTTCACATGCTTATGTTTCCCTTCTTCCGATGCAGCTATGTCGGCCAACGAACTCGAACACGATGGCGACGGAGACGACAACGACGAAGCCCTTTGCTTCTTCAGCCTCAGCAATTCCTTCCACAACACGGTACATTTCGGTGGCCTTGGAGACGGGTCATCGTCCACGAACCAACTCATGCTACTACTTTCACCCTTGTTTATAACCTCCTCCGCGCCCACCACCTCACCACCACCATCGTCTTTGGTTTTCCTAAGGCTGATTTGTTTGAGCTTCTCAGAATGCTGCATTTGCCAAAAGGGGAGAAGCTTGCCTTCGAAGAAAAGCTCGTCGGCCGACAACATGGCGTGGCTACTCACTGACACTTTGCTCGAAAGGAACTCGAAGTCTGCAGCTCTAGCCTTATCTTTCTCCTTCTCTGCATCCATCTCTTCGTTTTGCGAATGCGGGTTGGTGGATATGAAGTTGGTTTCGTCAGGAAATCGGCCGAGAACGAAATCCTCGGACTCAAATTCGGTTCTATGATATTTCTAGAGCTTGCTTGAACAGCTTCTAGAGCCATTCTTTAAGATCCAGAGTACAATAGATAGATAGATATATAGATAGATAGAAGGTTAGAGCTGTGCCTGTTGAGATATGCATGGGATTTGTGAGAGGTGGAAGGACATGCATTTTAAGAGTTTCTTTCCTGATAACTCATTATTTAAATAAGGTTAATTACGCAGGACGTCCCCAAACTGAAGGCTAAATTTCAAATTGATACCTAAATTTCAAAATATTCCAACGGAATCCTTAAACTAAAGTGGACGGTGAGACTATAAAAGCACCACTTGATGAGTTCAAGAAACATGAACAATTTTAAAATAAGAAATATGCTATATCTTTTAAGCTTTAGTGACAATTTAGAATTTTAATTAATTGTTTGGATAAGTGAAGCAAATATGAAGAAAACGAAAAGCTTAGTTCCCTTTGACTCATCTTAAGCATGTGATCACATGACAGTAAATTTCAACCCATGTGACAATATGAATCTAATATATATGATTATCCCACTGACCAATGTACCCCTTCAAATAGCTTGACCCATTTCGTATATATAGTTAAAATTCCTTTTATCCAAGGGTATTTTTGTCATCGAAAAAATAATTGAACAAGTGTTAAATTTGATCATGCACAGCTACTAAAAAACTTGTTCCAAGATGTGCAAATCTCTTAATTAAATCTAGAGAGCTAATAATCAACATCAAGGTAAGGGTAAGCTTACCCTATACTTAATTTCCTTTGCCTTATCTTAAGTTAAGATTGATTATTTTATTCTTATTTCGACTTTTATTGGTCCATGATATTTAACAAGTTTGCTTTTATTTTCTAAGTTAGAAATTGTCGATGTGCGGCTCTGTCGAGAGTTCTAATAGGTTCAATAGTGAGAAGTCAATGAAATATCATTAAATAAAAGTCTTTGTACAAGTTTACAGGGTTGAACCATCTATATTAGATATTATATTCTTATGATATTTATTCTTAGTTTTAGCCTCCAAATTCTACACTTTGTTCCTAATGACGACACGATGACACCTCAAAGTCTCTAAATAAATGATATCATGAAAAAACTAAAGAGTTTGCTCACGAAAGACTCGACTCTCGACCATGACCTCAAACATGTTAACCATGAATGAGGGAGTGTGATACCACTTAAACTATCAAACCTATGATTACAATGATATTTGAATTGAATAGTGTTTATAAGTATGAGATGGTTAATTATTGGAGTGAGGGACAAAGAGGAAAAGGTCAAAAGACAAGAATTTAGTAGCATCTTCATAAGGTCCATTTCAAAGAGAGGGTGATGATGGGGACCATCAACTTTCTTGGTGGTCATTGGGGAAATTCAATTGATCCGGAATACACTCCAAGCCCCAAAGCATGAAAGCCAATGTGCCTAAACACTGCCAAAGAGTGGGGGACCATTAGTTATTATTGTATATAATCATTGGTATTCGATTCACTGACAGACTAATTCAGATCATATACTAAAAAGATTCATTATAGAAGAAACCCTTTCAACTCAATTTTTACTTTATTAACGCCACCAAAATTCAAACATGTAATCTTATTTAAGAGATTTAACGCATTATCATCATAGTGTTGTATGCACGATGTCAATGTCACTATTAAATTATTTAGCTCAGTGTGTCTCCATTACTGAGTTGCTGATGGGCCCTCAACCCAATGAGTTTTGACTCGAATCAACTTGTTTGACTAGCTTTGACCAAAACACCATTAATCATGCTTATTAATGGAGGTTTTGCCTTAATACACTTTGTCAGTCAGCTCATGAAACAGCCTGGTTGACAATTGCCACCAAAAGATCCAATCTCTATTTGAAAATATCAACACAAGAATTTTAAAATACTTTCGTTCTTCAAAATGATTTAATTGAAAATTTTGAATTATCAATATTATGTTAATTTGGATTTTTATTGACTTAAGCATTATCGGTTAATCATATAATTAATAATTACTTTCTTACTTTAAATCTGAATTATTAGATTAACAGATTTTCCATCCTTCGTATCAAGTAAAGTTTAAGTGCTAATTTAGATATAATGTAAAGCATATTTAGAACAAGTATGTAAAAAGTTTAGATATCTCGTGTTAAAAACATCGTCATTAGAATTTAAGAGGAATATTTTTTAAGTGCAAAATTATGATTTTTATGTTAGACTATCGGTATTCGGTATAAAATTATAAAAAAGGTAAATAACACCATTGGTTACTAAATTATTTTTTTTTGTCATCAAACTATTTTTTGGCAAAATCGTTACTAATATTAACATCTTTAGATAATGTTTTAAAAATCGAAGTATGATTTAAAATTTAAACCATAATTCGAGGACGGTGGTACAATTAACAGAAGGATGAGATTCACATGATAGGATATTCATCACTTGTTAAATTAACTGTGTTGATGTGAATCATTCCTTGTGGATATTTGGCTGACAAGTTTCCGGTTGAAGCTAAAGCTGTTGATGTGGAGGGGAATAGTATTTGGACTGACCCCGACAAACTGAAAACGATAAGAGGCAAAGTGCATGGGGACACATCGAGTGGCTTAACAAGCCAATGCCATCTTCAGTTGGTCCACTTCTACTTCATCATTGGGTCTTCAAATTCCACATTGAATGCATGAGAATGAGGCTGCAACAATGTTACAAGTTGTGATCCGAATTTCATTTTGTTCGGGTTTAAAAAGTTTGCGGTGAGATCAAATTTGTGATTAATGGTGGGCTACGGTCGCGGGCCAACAGTTAGTGACCGCAAGGATGGAGCTATTAAGGGGTGGAGAGGGACAATTGCCCCTCACCCTCGAATTTTTTATTTCACTTTCGTCCTCCTATATAAATATTTTAAAAATTGATTTATTTCTGAATTTGCCCCATCACTTTCAAACATTTACGTTTTGTCCCCCAACCCCAAATCCTGTCTCCGTCCCTGAGTGACTGTACATAAGTATACGTCTACAATTATACTTTGCTTTAAAGTAAAAAAATCAGTTTGATTACAATTCCTTATGAATATATACTTTGAGTAAGGGTTAGAAAATAGAGTTGAATAACTCATAAATCATGCTAAGTCATAATCAAATTGAACCCAACAAATGATTATAGTGGAAAAGCAGATGAAGTTCATCCTAGGAGACCCGGGTTCAAATTACTTTGTCTTTAAGGTGTGTGCATTGTTAAAGGGTTAAGAATATATATGAACAAATACTACAATATAATCACCTTAAATATATTTAAAAAAGTCACAAACAAATTGATTTTTTAAATATTTAATAGGTCCTTATTCTTTTGAAGTAAATCGGTTCTTTCTGGTATTTGATCTAGTTCCGTCTCTGCTTTTGCAAATAATAGATTTGAATATCCAAACTAAAATTCATCATGTTGCATATATGTAAAATGTAGAGATTTATGCATGTGGAGGGAACCCAACTTTGACCAACATAAACACAATCAAGCCATGTTGAGTGTTGGATTGAAACAACAGTATAAATGATTACAACAACAGATTATGTTGTAGAGGCTAGCCTCAGACAGAATTATTTGGTTTGATACAGATTTTGTGCATGTCCTTACCTTATTTATAAAAATAAAACCCAAAGTTATAGGGTACCTAATGTCCATGTATTTGAATTATACTAAGAGAGTTGCACTTTTTGTAGGGCAATTGGTGGACTAAGGAAAGATAATTCTCAGCATAATCATAGAGCCTTTGCTGCTCCCATTTCCAACAACTCATATGCTAGCTCTCTCTTGTCAAAATTTTCCCTTTTCCCATGGTATAATATCCTTGTCTTTTTGTTAATACAATTTAGTTCGGCATATCGTTGGTACAATAGACAAGAATATGTAGAATCGAGCATGGTTAAGCATTTAATATTCTTATATTTACAGGTGGGGAGGGATTTGGATAATATAAAGATTGTATCAAATATAGTTTTATTAAGGGTATATATACTATGTATCACGTGGTACATTCCTAGAGTGTCACGTGGCTTTTTATGTAACAGAGTATCACGATTGAAAAGCTTAAGTGTCAAACTAAATGGAAAAAATTCTTTAAGTACCAAAATGATAATAAAGTACAATTTCGAGGGTCAAAATATCATTTAACCATCTTATTAATAATGGATGAAGTTTTATTATAGGAAGACGCCTAAAATGATCAGAACTTTTAGTTGGTCATGCTCAAATTTTAAATGTTGGATTAGACTTATTCATGGGATGAGTCAGATCGAGCCCAAAGAATGTTTTTAAGTATATTTTTTTCTAAATTCGATATGTTCTGAAATATTATAGTATGATTACATGATAATATATGTTCTATATACTTAGTCTTTTGAAAATGCATGCACATCGTATATATTACGGTGCTTGAATTTGGATCATCTAAAAGGATCAAAACCAAGGATGGACGCAAGACTTTAGGTTAGAGGTGAACCTATAAATTTCTAGGGGGAGAACTTATAAAAATTTAGGGGGCGAAAATAAATTTTCAATAGAAAATACATAGAAAAATCTAAAAAAATTCTGAATCGTATAGGAATTTCAAATTTTTATCCCTCGATCCATCCCTGAACAAGACCATCTTTTATCACTAGGATCACTCAATAGAATAATTTAAGACTAGCTTGATTCGACTTTATTGAATACTTTTTCATAGCATAAATTAAACACAAAATTTATATATAAGAACTTAATGGTGGCATATTGCAATGGTTTGGCGGAGAAAATCACAAATAGGATCAAAGGGTGGCCTGTTAAATGCCTATCATTTGCTGGACGTTTGCAAGTGATTCAATCTGTTCTTTTTAGTATACAAAATTTTTGGTGCAGAATGATTGTATTGCCTTCGAAGGTGGTAAGTAAAGAAGATTGGTCGGGTTTGTAATGCTTTCCTTTGGAAGGGTGCGGTTAGGGATGCTCGGGAAGCTCGTGTCAGTTGGGAGGTTGTCTGTCATCCGAAAGGAGAGGGGGGCCTTGGAATATTTGATGGTTTGGCTTGGAACCGTGCATGTATGGTGCGATGTTTATGGTTAATTTGGGCGCAATCTGGTTCTCTTTGGGTTGCATGGGTAAACCGTTACTTGTTAAAGGGTGTTTCTATTTTAAATGCCCAAGCAAAAGGATATCATAGTTAGATTTGGAAGAAAGTTCTTAAATTGTGTGACAAATTGGTGTTGTCGAGGGACTTGCAATGGGATTTTAAAACGAAAAAAGCTATGGAAGGTTCTTAGACACAACAAGACAAGGTGCCTTAGGCTAAAATTGTATGGGTAAGTTCGTTATCCCTCGTCAATCTTTTGTATCCTGGTTAGTTATTTTAGATCGTCTGCCCACTAAGAGTAGAATGATTCGATGGGGTTGTGATGTGAATCCTATTTGTGTTTTATGCAACGTGGAGCTAGAGACTAGGATCATGTTTTTGGGGAATGTTGTTATTCAAAGCAGGTATGGGAGTTGTCTTGGATGCTTGCGAGATGCGGTTGTAAATAGTATAATTGGTTGGTTTCTTGGATGAATAAAAGTTTCATTTATCCAAAAAAACAAAATTTATATATAAAAGAAAAATATAAATAATTCATAAGAAAGAAAAAAACATAAAGATTTGCAATCTTATTATTAACAGTGAATATTAATTTAGGTGAGCAAGTATATTTGGTCGGTTGGCCAACCTATTTACTTTTGTTCTCTCATATTTCCTTAGATTAAGGGTTCTAGACTCACTAAGAGCACTTTCTTCATTCCCCTCTAAGGTAGGATTAGAACTAGGTTTTTTTTATAAAAAAAAGTCAAATTTTATAATTTTATAAAATATAATTATTTTATTTAAACATATAAATAACAAATATATAATTAGGTTGGGTCAAGCTCGAGTAAAAAAGTCTAGCCAAGACCGGACCCCAAATATAGAATCGGCCCAATTTTTTACATAAGCTTATTTTCCAAGACTTGTTTTTCGTTAGAATCTTTTCATATAACGTAATCCTTAAATGTTGTAAATCGAACACAAAAATTCATTCAACTAAATGGTTTAAGATAATATTCTAGATTTTTCACATTAACACTTGTTTGGTACGAATGATTAAAAATTAGTTAATCAAATGGTCAGAATAAAAATACTTTGAATCTTAACTATTTGATTAATTAATTTTCCATCTTTCATACATAGCAAAACTCAAATTCTTCGGATAAGATGAGAAAAAGAAAAAGAAATACTATCTTCGATAAATTAGGAAATAAGACTAAATTAAAAACTGTTAATTTAGGAGTAATACAGTAATAAAATATGTTGCACTCTTAAAAATTTAAATTCGAATTTCAAAAAAATATATTGTTTAAGATTGACAAGTACAAATCTTTAAATATAAATAACAAAATAAACATACAAAAATGAAGTTCAATTCATTTGAAAATAAGGTAAAATGCATATGGGCTTGGTATTAGTATATGATACTTTCCAGAATTTTTGTTGGGTTTTTATGATGTAGATTTATAATTTATGGGATTTTGCTTGTTATTTTTAGATTCTTAATTGTCGACTGACGATCAATATTTTCACTGGCGTGATATGTTAACGTTAAGAGTTTAATAAAAATATAAAAAATATTGACGAACTTTAAAAAATATATATTATTAGAAGAAAAAGCTACAAATTTCGAATATAGACTATAAAATGGACATGTAATTTATAAAAAAAATTATATATAAAAAATATTGAGGGCACTTTTATTATTTTTTTCTTTTTTCACTCTTGAATTACAATTTTATTTTGAACTAATGAATTCATTTTATAGTACTATTTGTTTATTTAAAATAATATTATTTTTAAAAAAATTTAATCCTAAAACTAAACGTAATCCTGTCTAGATGAGAGGGAAATGAGAGACTCTAGCATATAGTGTGCTACACAAAAGTTTAAAACTAATAAATACTAGATTTTTTGCACTCATGGTTGTGTTTAAAAATATTTTAGATAAATATATATTTATAATATTTTATTAAATAAATTATTAAAAATAGAATGATAAAAGATTTTTATATAGATCTATTAATCTTATATTCGATCGTCAAATGGTGATTTTTAATTATTTTTATTTAAACACAAGATAAACTTGTAAATAAATAGTGAAATGCATAATAACAAAAAAGCTCTCAACATTTTCTTGTTTTCCAATTTCACCCTTATCGTTGTCATACACGTCAACAAAAATCCTGATTGTTAGTTGATCATCAGTTGACCAAAAAGGGGGTTTATTCAAAAAGGTAAAAAAATAAGGATTCATCTTGTCATTAGTGATAGATTTGGTTTGTGTATTTTAATTTGATCAATTTTAATCTTTATACTTTTGAATTTTAAATTTTCAGTCACTACCCAAACAATATAAAGACAATATGACTCAATTATAAATACTTAAAACAATCAAATCGGAAAATATACAACTTACGCGGAATACATAGGCTAATTATAGAATTTAACTTGATAGATATAACGATTGTTGTTTAGATTAGGATCAAAGTACAACAACTAAAACTGACGAAATTATAGTACAATTACTAATTCTACAACTAACATATAGTATGAGGACTAATAAAAGAATTTAACCTAACAATTATGGGGCTAAGCAATATATGCATAATGCATGCATGCATGCATGCCTTTTTAGCTCCCTCAATCCTAATCCAAAATTTATGGTTTTACTTTCTCGTGAATCAGATTTCTTTTGAGCATTAAAGAAGTTACCTTCCTTATCTTATCTTATCTAAAAAAAATTAAATAAAAGTTTGGACAACCAACCAGAGGTGTCTTATCAACTGGATATAACCGACTTGGATAAAATCTTATTACATGACATCGAACTCAACTATTACTTTCTCATTTAAAATACATTATTTCCTTATTTTAATAATTATACATTTTATAATTAAGTTGAAACGAAATATCTTTATAACAAAATCACCTCTAAACTTTTGTCTTTAAGGTTGGGAAAGTGTATATATGTTAATTTGGTCGATTTTTGAATTATTTTTTTAATAATGTCTAGTTTTGATCTAAAATAATAATTTAAATAGTAATAAATTAAAAATAAGCTTTTTGTTATATATTTATTATTTTTAGTCTTTATTTTTCTTTTTTGGGTTGAAATTAACGTTGAGATTAAAATATAAATATTGAGTTTTAAGTATTATGGGTCCTTGGTGAAATTTGAGCTTAGATAGATAGGTTGTCCTCCCGATTCTTAGGGTCTTGCCCTGACTAATCTAGATTAACTTGCGTCGCATATCTGGTTTTTGGTGGGTGAATTTTCTAGCAAAGATTTTTTGCATACACAAGACATCAAACTTGAGATCTACTAAACTGAATTAATTGATAACCAAATTTAAAAAAATTAATCATTAATCGACCGATTCACCGAACTAAAATTTGTCAAAACCAATATAAAAAGAAATCCAAAATGTTTCTTTAAATAAACTAATATTAAAGAAATAAATATTTCTGTCACATTCGGGATTCAGACAAGTCCAGACAACTTTATCATCACATGTTTTAGCTGATTCATCACATGGCCAGAAAGACGAAATTGTTTCAAATAAATTTGTATTTAATTCTCAATTGCAACTTGAAACTCTTTTTGCTAAAGAATTGTATTGGAACAAATAATGGTCCACACAAAGCAAAGGTTTCCTTTGCAAACATATATGAAATGTGACATTTTTTCCACACTGTGTTTTCAGTCATTGAGTAGCTTAAAGAATTGTATGTATTATGAGACGACTATTTTAACTTTATTTTCTTCGTTCATAATATTAAACTTTAAATTTCTATTTTTTTTAAAGAAATTGGTTGTTTTATCTTATTAAATAAGCTAATAATTTGATATTTAACATGCCTCTCTTAAATTTATTGTGAATTTAAACATATAAAGTAGAATAACTATAAATGTAAAGGCTTTTTAATTAATTTATTAATAATAGTTTCCTTGAAACCAATAAAGTAAAATTAAATTGGGTGGTCTTAAATGCCCATATGCATTTCCCAATTCAGTGGATTAACTTAAACATGAGCCATAAAACACCATATTTTTCTTCAATCCTTCTAATTATTTTTCAGCACCAACGAATACTTAGTTGAGTCAATAGACTTTGTCTCTGATTTGATCTTATCAAATGTTTTTTTTTTCAAAATTTCTTATGCATGACTGTAACAAGTTGATCCAATACACCAAAATCTTCTTCCTCTTCACACTTCAAAACTTTTTTTTATTTATTGAGATATTCACATGAGCAACTTTAATGACTAATTTTCCGCTTTCTGTTAGCCCATAACAGAGTAGAAGATGGCTACAACTTTTAAAACTACTTCATGCCTAGGACGATGATCGAATGCTCGATCGATGGTTAAGGTATGAGAAACTCTTATCATCTCACCTAAATTTCGTGGTTCAAATCTAACTTTATTTAATAACATTGTTAGTGGACTTACTGAAATTTGAGGTCTTAGCACCTTGACTTCCAGGTCGAGTCTCATCATTTGTAACTCGTTGTGTGAGTTTCGTCTAGAGTTATAATCAAGATTTGTTTGATTTGTATTTTATATTAATTAATTATGTTTATTTGCCAGTAATTATAATTGTAATACTTCTTAAAAATTATTGTTGGAATTACAAGGAGAGGAATTGGATTTCAAATTTTTAAAGAGCACAAGGACTATGGCATAATTAGACCAAACTTAAAAAAAATTGTTTGCTAAAAACTATGGACCTGTGGTAACCTCAGACAGAGAACAGTCAAGATACACGTGTAAAGATCCTGATGGTGGAGACCCACTACGTCATCCAAGTTGCTGGTGTTTGTGTTTCGAACTGTACACATTCTACTTCTATATAACCCCCCCCCCTGCTTACTTATTTGCATATTCCAATTTCCTAAACCTCTCTCTGTCTGAATAAGAATAAAAATAAGAATAAGAAGAAGTGGAAGCTGCAGTTATGCCGGCGGGTGGATTCTCATCGGTGCCACCTGCGGGGGTGGAGTTCGAAGCTAAGATCACTCCGATTGTTATCATATCTTGTATAATGGCCTCCACCGGCGGCCTCATGTTCGGTTACGACGTCGGTGTTTCCGGTAATCCACTCTTTCGTTTCGTGTTCGCATGAAAATTTAGAATATGATTATATCTTTTCATTTAATAGAGAGTTAAAAGGGGTTAAATTGAATTATTAAAGATTAAGGGGTGACTGTTATGTAATTAGACCATCAAACAATAGTTTTATTTCGTAAAATAAATGAATTGAAATTGATTAATTTGTTTTTACGTAGGTGGCGTTACGGCCATGCCTGACTTCTTGAAAAAATTCTTCCCGGTTGTTTATAATAGAATCAAAAACCCAGGACCCGAAGGTAATTACTGCAAATACGACAACCAAGGCCTGCAGTTGTTCACGTCGTCGCTTTATTTGGCCGGTTTAACGGCCACTTTTTTCGCGTCCTACACCACCAGGGCGCTCGGCCGCCGCCTCACCATGTTAATCGCCGGTCTCTTTTTCATCGTCGGTGTCGTCCTGAACGCCGCCGCTCAAGACCTTGCCATGCTCATTATCGGCAGGATACTGCTAGGTTGCGGTGTCGGTTTCGCTAATCAGGTATCATCGAAAAAAATTACTCGGTAGGTCCTTATAAGTTTGAAAATTAGTAAAAAATCATTTATTCCTCCCAATATTACTGGTTTATCTGCTGTTAGTCAAATCAAGTCCCTTTTTCATTCAAATATTTATTACATCCTATGAATTTTAAAATTAGATAAATTAAGTTTTTAACTCTCATTATATGTTAAAATATTCTTTATGTCCATGTCAATTTTAAAGTTATACAATTTGACCCTTAATATTTTATTATAGTTCTATCCTGCTTTTAATATATTTTTTCACCACAAAATTTAAATTCAACCTTATTTTACTATTATCAAACTTCTCACTACTTGATCCTTCGAATTTTACCAACATACTGCCTTTGCCACCAATCCATTTGCGACACGTAGCCAAAAACACACTTTTCAATCAGCATAGTTTTGGTATGAAATGGATGGACTTTAGCGCTAAAAATTCGAACATTTGATTTGATTAATTAATTAATTAGTTCTTGTTTAATTAGATTACTTTAAGTATTAGTCACGGTCCAAACTGTTGTCTTTTCCACTAACTTTCAAAGTATAAAAATTAATATATTCTTAGGGTTGACGTTTTATACATGTGATGGTGAGTTGTATGATCTTTAAAGAAAAATAAAATAATAAAAAAAATGATCTTTCGAAAGCAAATTTGTGTACATTTTCTTCTTGCTCTTAGTTTTTTTTTTGAGAAAGTCTTGTATGAATTACGTGATACTTGATTGGGTTCATCTAGTCTTCTTCACTTGTATCATATGGTGAACAGTTTTGAATTTTACATTTTCTATATTTATTTGGACTTTAAATTTAACTGAAAATAAATTTATATTAATTATTAATTGGTTTGACAAGATAAAATATTAAATTTTTAAGTAATATTAAAAGTTCGAAGTCACAAGATTATAAATAGAATAAACTGGATTAGAATGATTGTTACTATAATAAAATACTGATTTGTTAATTTATAAAATACAGGCAGTACCATTGTTCCTGTCGGAGATAGCACCTACAAGGATTCGTGGAGGGTTAAACATATTGTTCCAACTTAACGTCACCATTGGAATTCTCTTTGCTAATCTTGTCAACTACGGCACTGCTAAGTAAACCTCTTGTTTTTTATTCTAATTTACTCCTTAATTATATGTTTAATGTTTAATTAACAGTTAAATAATCCTAAGCACTTATAATGTGAATAATTCTTACATTTCTGTTGATCTCACAATCATTCAATACTTTGCTTTGCAACGACAGAATCAAAAGTGGATGGGGTTGGAGGCTATCATTAGGTTTGGCCGGCATCCCGGCACTTCTCCTAACCGTGGGGGCCATCCTGGTAGTCGATAGTCCCAACAGTCTCATCGAGCGCGGTCGTCTCGAACAAGGAAAGGCCGTGCTCAGGAAGATTCGGGGCACCGATAACATCGAGCCCGAGTTCCTGGAGCTTGTCGAGGCGAGTCGTCTGGCTAAACAAGTGAAACATCCTTTCACGAATCTCCTTCAACATAGGAACCGACCCCAACTCATCATCGCTGTCGCCTTGCAGGTAATAATAAGAACATAATGGTCGATATTCGATAATGTAGTTCGAGTCCTGTCTGGTAGTAAAAATGAGTAACGTTTTTCTGATATGGCTACATGGAAATTGGAACAGATCTTCCAACAATTTACCGGTATCAATGCAATCATGTTTTATGCGCCGGTCTTGTTCAAAACATTGGGATTCGGCAATGATGCTGCACTTTACTCTGCTGTTATTACTGGTGCTGTCAATGTGCTGTCTACCGTCGTATCAATTTACTCGGTCGACAAAGTGGGCCGTCGCGTGCTCTTACTCGAAGCCGGTGTGCAGATGTTTTTATCTCAAGTGATCATAGCAATTATTCTCGGACTCAAGGTTAAGGATCACTCCGATGATCTCCACAAAGGTTTCGCGATCCTCGTAGTCGTTATGGTGTGTACATTCGTGTCGTCCTTTGCGTGGTCTTGGGGTCCTCTTGGTTGGTTGATCCCTAGCGAGACGTTTCCTCTCGAGACCCGATCAGCGGGGCAGAGTGTGACGGTTTGTGTCAACTTGCTCTTCACCTTTATCATAGCTCAGGCTTTCCTATCAATGCTCTGCCATTTCAAGTTCGGAATCTTCTTGTTCTTCTCCGGGTGGGTCCTGGTCATGTCGATCTTTACGTTGTTCCTAATCCCGGAGACGAAGAACATCCCGATTGAAGAGATGACGGAGAGAGTGTGGAAGCAGCACTGGTTTTGGAAGAGGTTCATGGATGATGAATATGATGGAGCAGCCGTTAGTGTTGCCAAGGGTGATTTTGCAGAGAAAAATGGGCATGCTTAAGGTTAATGTTATGATGGCATGTTACATGTACCAATAAATATGTATGTATGTAAAGATAGTGGCAATGAGCCATCATTGCAGTATAACACTCCTTGTCGAATTTGAACAACATTTGATTGATTAATTAATTAAATAGTTAATGTATCTGCAATATATATATATATATGTATGTATATGTTTCTACTTAACTGACCCAACAGCAACAGCAGCAACAACAGCCTATGAACATTCTTTCCTTACAAGCATTGTCCTCTAAAAGGTTAGAACAAATACGGGAATGGGAGGGACATGTCATCAATGATAATGCCAACAATAAAATTAACATACCATATCGATCAAAAGCTGTATATAAACACCTTAAGAGAAAGTAGCCCTTCAGATCCTCACAACAAAAGAAAACAAAGACTTGTTCCTTCTCCTTCGTTGCTGGTTTTTGCATGGGGTTTTCGAAGAGCGCCGCCGCACGGGCTGTTATCGTGGTTGCTGCATTGCTGCAATTGTCTCATGCGGCTGTTTACAAGGTTGGGGATGGTGGTAGTTGGACCTCCATTGGCAACCTTGATTACAAGCAATGGGCTGCTACTAAGACCTTCCATGTTGGTGACATTATTCGTAAGTTTCCTTTTTTCAATGTCTGTTTTAAGATTTATGCTCGAAGTTTATCAATGTTACCTATGTTAATAGCCTATGTATATAAACACATAGGTTTTGAGTACAATGCTCAGTTTCACAATGTGTTGCGAGTAACCCATCCGATGTACAAGGCCTGCAATGCATCAGCCCCTTTGGCCACCTACACCACCGGAAATGACACCATCAACATAACCACAAAGGGTCACCACTACTTCATCTGCGGAGTTCCCGGCCACTGTCAATCCGGACAGAAAGTCGACATCAACGTGCTTCGCGAATCGGAAACGGCTCCAACTCCTTCTCCCTCGGGATTTCCCGCTGCTTCTGCTTCGGTTCCTTCGGCCGGTGCGCCCGCATCTTCACCGAGCGGAGCTATCTCCTTGAAAGCTTCTTCCAATAAGCTTTGTTTAGCAATGGCTTCTTTTGCAGTTATTGTGTCGGTTTTTCATGGAAAAATTTTGATATAATCCTATATAAAACTGTATGTAAATAATTCTTAAACAATATAATTCTTAATTATACGGTCCAAATAAGAGATTTTCACCGTATAGTTACTCTCTCCGTCTTATTTTATATATCTAGTATTAATTTTTTGTCAAATTTTTTATACTTTGATTCATTATTACTTTAAATTTATTATAATAAAAATATAAAAAAATATTTTTGAAACCTTAATTAAGTATTTTAAAAATATATATTTTATAAGATTTAATTAATTAAAATATTAAAATTAATTAAGCTCAAGGTTAAAAAATAATTTTTAAAAAATCAATACTCAAGTAAAAATACATCTCATCAGTTGTGTTTTTACCATATGTATCAGAAAAAATAATTTTGATGACCGCTAATTTTTGTAATTAATTAAAAATAAAAAATATATATTTCGATTAGAAAACGGTAAACCAAATCTCTAATCCTATAATTTATTCCATGACATGTGAGCCCCCCTGAGTAAAAGATCCCACCCTATTCATCTGCCACCACCTCAAACCAAGTCAAAACAAGCCTTTTAATTAGTTTCAATTCCTCAAATATCGCATCCTTATTAAATATGATAACAGCATTTATTAAAAAAATGATTTTATAAGACCAACAAATTGATTTATTAGGACGAGTCATTAGGTACAATAAGTAAAGTTATAGATTTAAATCTCGACGTCATAAATAAAAAAAATTGAATTAGAAGAGTTACCCCTCTTATAAACTTTTATAAAATTCAGTTTAACTTAATCGGCCATACTAGTTAGACTATTAATCTTCGATTCGATTAGTTTAACATGCGAGTATAATTGGGACCCTAAAAAATTGACGGGTAAACCAACAATTAAATGGTCTAACGAGATGAAACGCCAAATTTTTTAGCAAAGTCTGATGTACAAATGTTGACGATGTGAATAAAAAGAATTAGATTGACATATCACCTTAAATTGAACCTTTACAAAAACTCAATCCAGATTAATCAACTAATCAGTCGGATATCGGTGGTTAAACAAAAAAAAAACTGGCGCGTAAAACTCGTTTTCATGAAGTCGCGTGAAGTCAAACACAACCCAAAGAGGCAAAGATCCATCCCTTTCTCTCTTCTTCCCTTCACTGTCCCTACCTCGTCATCATAAATTCATAATAGAAAAGCACACACAAATCTTAGTTCTATGTAGCTAGGCTAAGGCTTTTGAAAAACAATGGCGATGGGGAAGAGAAGGGAGAAGCTAGGTTCAAGATCCCAAACGCTACCCTCATCTCCTTTCCACTCTTTCTCCTCCTCTTCCTCCTCCGACTTCGAGTTCACCGTCTCACGCTCCCTACGCGCTGCCACCGCCGACGACCTCTTCTACAAAGGCCAGCTCTTGCCTCTCCACCTCTCCCCTCGTCTCTCCATGGTACGTACCCTCCTCTTCCTCCTCATCCACCGCCACCGCCTCTCGAGACTCCACCGCCAGCTCCTCCAACGACTCCCGCTCCTCTTGCTCGCCGCCGATAACTGCAGCTCCTCGAGGCCGAGCTCCGTTTCTGAAGACAATGCGAACCAAATATTTTCAACTCATCGTCAACAACAACAAATCAAGAAGAACAAGTATTTTTCTTTGTCGAGATTCTCCTCCTTGTTCAACAAAGAAAATAACAACAACAAGCATGAGCAAGTAAACATGGCGGCGCCTTCTTCATCGGTTAAAAAGATAAGCATAACGGCGAAACGAGTCATAAGCAAATACTTGAAGAAAGTGAAGCCATTATACGAGAAGCTATCGCATAAACAAGTTGAATCAGTTCCAGATTCGTTCTCGGTCAAACCAATGAGATCTGTCAAAGAAAGCAACAATGGCGGATTTTCTCACTCTTTCTCGGGAAACTTGAGGTACCCAAGAAGGAGAAGCTGCATTTCGAGCTGCCCATCGTCGATGCGGTCATCGCCTAGCTACTCCGGAGTGCTTTCTCGAAACGGGTTTCCGATGAATACGGGTAGGGTCGGCGGTGGAATGCAGTATCCGGATCAGTCGTCGATGGAAGAATTACATAGTGCGATTCAAGGTGCCGTTGCTCATTGCAAGAACTCTTTGCTTCAAAACAAAACTACTGTAATGGGTAACGAAATTTGACCGTAAAATCTCTTTTTCGGTAAATTTTCCCAATATTTACCGCATCTCGCAAGATAAAAAAAAATAACGTAATATGAGCACTTGGTTTTTTATTTCACTGTCATGTCTTTGTTTTATTTCAAGATCTAGAGAATCTAAAATGGAATCTTTTATTAAATGTTTGATATAAAACCCATCCTGTTAGGTCAAAAACTCAAAATTCATAGCCTTGAGCTTTGTCCGAAAACTCAAAAATAAATCGTATAAAATAAAATTATATTTTATTATTTTAAAAAATTAATTTAATATTTCATTAATAAATCATATATATGATTAAATTTTGTTAATCATATTATTTTTATTGTTTTGTTAAGAAAATTTAAAAGAATTGAATTGTGGTATGATATGAATCTTGATTTTGAACAATAAATACAAAAAATTGAAGAATATTGTATCCAGGGACGGGCATGGGTCGGGGTTTTGGCCCGACCGACCCGAAAAATACTCTAAACCCGACATGACACGACCTATAAAAAAATAATTTTAGGGACCTAATTGTAAAAAAATAAATTTAGGGGACTTAATTACAAAAAATATTAATTTTAAAGACTAAATTGTAAATAAAAATTCAATTTTTAGGACCTAATTGTAAAAAATAAAGAGCGGTAATATTATAAATATCCCTAAAAAATTAAGGAAAAATTACACAATTAGTCCCGAATTGGGTCGAATATTTTCACCCTAAACCCGAACCCGCCCCACCCCGCCCCGACTCAATCCTTAATAAAAACCTGACACGACCCTGATTTTTTTATTAAAAAATTCGACCCAATGGTCCGGATCGGGTAAAATTCTCATCCCTAATTGTATTATTTTTTGGTGTTAGATTGGAGAAGAATAACGAATTAAATTTTGAAAAATAAAAATGAAAATTTGAGATTTGGGGGAGAGAATTAAATTTCACCATTAGATTATTTATAAAAAAAATTATTATTATTAGAATAACTTATACATTTGATAAATTAAAAAAAAATAAAATTTAACAAATAAAGATAATTAATTTTTAGGGACCCTCGGCTGGTTGGGAGCCTTGAGCGGTCGCTCGTGCTGCTCCCCTTCTGAGACCTCACTGTAAAAATTATATGATAAAAAGTTTAACATCATTCGAGTAAACTTTTGTGGGAGAAAATTTATTTATAGGATAGTTTTGTTATTGATCTAAATTCTAAGGTATCAATTATTTTTCAAATTTTTATTCAAATCTCGTTAATAGAAAATATTAAAAAAATTATATTTTATTTAAAGTATTGATCTGTCTCGATTTTAAATATCATAAAATTTTATGTAACTATCTAATATCAATAGTTTTCTCAAAAAAATGAAATGATGATTTTAATTTTTTTTAGAGAGGTATGAGTATAAATATTATAATACAATTGTGAGTAATATATTTGATAATTATAATTAGAATAAAATATTACAATGCATAGTCCAAATGAAACATAAATTATAAACCCCAAATCCTTAAAATAAATTATATAATCTAAACATCAACATTAAATTTTAATTATAAACTGCAAATTTATTATTTTAATATTATAACATAAATAGAGACAAAAAATAGTAAAAAATTATATTTATAAATATCAATACGTAGTCTAAATTTTAGACATGAAAAAATTTTCAATATATTAACGTTTAGTAGTTTATTTGAATGAGAGAGACGTGTGATGTGATGCGAAGAATCTAAAGATTCGGCCTCCGATATGAAGTTTTTTAAAAAAGAAATTATATTTTTTATTGGGACAAACTCACACAAAGTTATAAATTATGTTAATTAAATCGAATTATCAAGAAAAAAAAACGCTATCATTGTGGTTTCCCTGTTAAATCTCTATAGCCTGTAATTTTATTTTTTTTTTGTTGGTAATCGGTAACTAATTTTAATATTAGTTGTCCACTATCAGATCTATTTTTTTTCTTGTTTTTTTTTATTTTTTATATTTTAATAAGAATCTTTGCCTTTGTGGCACGCGTTTGCTCTGTTATTGTGACATTTTTTATTTTTGTGGTTTATTTCATCTGTAATTGTGGCACGATTTTAGCATATTTTAGCGGTCGGTTAGTGCTCGTACAAAGATTTTTCATGACGCTAATCTCTGATTATGGTTCTGTTGGTGGTCTTAGAAAGATGAATCCTCACTCGGTTGATGGTTGATTGCCGATGTAATCAGATCTGGGTAGCCGAGCAATCTGTCTGATAGTTTAGTTCGCTCACCACTCCTTTTTACCCCGTAAAGCGTCTCGTTTGAATAGATACAAAGAGATTCAAGAAGGTTTTTAATATGCTAATCTTGATGGAAATATGCTTTTCTTTGCACCATTATAAGACACTTTTAGTGAACTAATTCTTTTTTATGCATTGTATTATCTTTTATGGTAATTAATAAAATTCATATATCATTATTCAAAAAAAAGTTAGCATCTCAATAAAATTCAAATCCATAAAAATCAAGACAATAAATATAATAAAAAAATAAAATTTTAGTTAAACTGATGTCATTATTATTATAACAATTTAAAAATCAGTTGTCGAGTCAATTTAAAGGTCAGCTATCAAATCTTTCGATTACATATAGATTAGTCTCTCTGCTATTAAATATGAATAAAAAGTGTTTTTAAATATCTTTTTAATAAATAATGCTAAGTTTGGTCGTGATCTTTTAACTACATCGGTTAATCAAAACTAATAATACGTAGCTTTTGGCGCGTTGTAGGCTCGGGGAAGCAACCATTAAGAGATTAGGAGAGGTTATGACTCCTTTGAATTTTTTATATAATAATATTTAATTATTTTTAAAAATTGATATTAGTTAACTAAAATATTTATTATAATTTAATTTTTATATTTTTAGTTGTTTTTTTTAGTTCTTAAGGTTTTGTTTTGACTAATTCAAATAATCAGCGTCGTATACATAACTTTGATGGATGAGTCTTCCAACGAGAATTTTCTATATATATAAGGCATCAAACCCGATACTTACTTAAGCGATACTAATCTATTTATTACTTTGGCAATCCTGTTGGCTATTATACTTGATTTTTAGATCTAAATACTTAATTGATTTTATATTTTTATATAAAATAATTTAATTCTTTTTAATATTTGATTTTAACTTTGTTTACGTGGATATTTAAAGTTGTTCATGATATTTCATTTTCATCTCATAACCTCAAATTTCGAAGCAGATGAAATTAGATTTTCTGAAACAGAAGAAACACACAAAACGAACGAGAATCTTATACTAACAGGCTTTTTTTTTTTTAACGTCTCGTGCATGGTTTGTTTCTGCTGTTGTGTCTTAAAAACCAGAACAAAACAAGATACAATGTGCCACCAATCGTCACCCTCCGATCCACACAGGGATGAACCAGGGCTAGAGGGCAATCATTCTCTTAAAAATTTAAAATTTTATATAATTTAAATTTTTATCTATTTTTTTATTAAAAATTTATTTTTACTTTTTTAAAATTTTCTAAATTCGCTCTTTAAAAATTTATAAATTCATATTTCTTACCCTAAAGTCTTAAGCCCGTCCTGGATCCACACACATCATTTGGATTATAAAAAAAGCTCTGTTTCCAAAGAATGGGTCCCACCAGTGTTTCAGTGGGACCTGATGTAGGGTATCTTTACCACCAGGCAGCAATTAATAACTTGTGGTCATAATTTTAATTACACGTGTTAGTACTGTTTTGCCAGCATGGCCCATGGCCATGGGTCCCATACCCATTGTGTTGTTGCTGTTGGAATTGGATTTGGATTGGTGGTCCCACAGCATCCAAAGATTTGTAATGTTTGCCTTTTTTTGTGTGTTATCTACCCATTCCTCTCATAATTTATGTAAATTCAAAATATAAAAGTTATGTTATTTTTTTTAACAAAAAATTATGTTAAGTTGTTACTCTCAGTAAGAATAGAAATCAATTGTTTTTCTGTGCCTATTTATATTTTATACTAAAATTTAAATTTAGGACTTTAGAGTCAAAATTTAACGCTAGATCTTAAAATTTGATCTTTTAATATTTGGGCATAAAAAAAGACATTTTTATCTTCTTAAGAATATTATTTCTAAGAATATTTTTATCGAAAGTGTAATATGTCTCATCGGACAATAATTAATATTTTTTTTACTATTATTAGTACATCTAAAGTAATAAGACTGTCAATTATTGTCATGATATGATTTTCTTTAAACAGTCTTTAAGTACTCATATAAAATGTAAATTTATTATTAATTGAACATAATTGATTTTTATTTATTTTTAAAATTTATAATTTAATCTAATATTTATAATTATAATATTTTTATTTAATAAATTAGTGTTATCCGATAAAATCACGTGTCATCATTGCACCAAACTAGCTCAGAACATGTTACATTGTTGACAAAAATAATATTTAGATTAAAATTAATTACATTTATATTTATGAAAATAATTAATTATATTAAATAAATTATATTTATAATATCAATTAAAAATATATTAATTTTATCAACGGCGTCTAAGATAGAATTTTAAACCATCAAATGAAGGCCCAACATTGTTTAATATGCTCCTTATTATTGTTTAATGTGCTAAAATAAGGGCCAAACCTTTCAAAAGGATCGAAAAAAGGCTGAGGTTTTCGAATTTACTCAAATAAAACCATAACGTTTTGGAATCTGTTCAAATAATAAATAAAAATAACGACAAGGGGACATGGAAACAAAGTTGGAAGTTAAAGAATTATGAGGTTTCAAAATTTTCCAGCATCAATCAAAAAGTACTTTAACAATGGGAGAAGAACAACCCAAAACAATGATTTTAAACTCCTCCAGACCACACAGCATTACATTGGATATAAACTGATCCTATACCCCTTCTGTTGACTGTGTTCCTATGTTTTGTCTGTACAACATTCTGACAAGGGGACAAGCTAAGTGCAGGGGATTTCTTTCAGGCTTCAATGATAATAATATATGAAAAGACCATTAATTTGTAGTTCACCAATGCTACTTGTGAATTTAAATAAAAAATACTTGAGGAAGAATATGAATACACGATACAATGTAGCCGTTTCATCCGGGATAGCGCGGTCAATCTGAATCTGTTGAAGCAGGTAAGTTATCGGCTTCCTCATCCAGCTGCTTTTTAAGATGCCTCTGAGCAGTTGCATTAACAATCTTGACAAAGAAGTTCATGAGCATAAGCCACACGACAGTGTTCCAGATTGAAGCGAATGAAAAACCCCACTTTCCCTATGGCATTGTTTTGCATGACAGGTTTCCGAATTCGTTAGATTCGAGTCGGTCATAACTCAGATTGAATTGTTTATACTTGGTTTAAGAGAGTGGTGTACCTTGATGTTTGAAGGCAGAGAGCGCGGGGTGGTCAAGTACTTGTCTTTGGCTGCATGAAGTTTTGCCGTGAGGGTGGGCAAGAAAGTATCAAACCCGGGTATGAAGCCAAGAATCCAGATCAATTCGTTCTCGATCCAATCAAGGAGTTGATTATTACAGACAGAGATGATGAAAACCATCTGCAGAAAAGGAATGAAATAGTTACTTATTAGATCAATGCAGCTAATGATTCGAGAATTGAGACATTTTTTTTGCCAATGCCAGTACCGAGAATTGAAAAATGAGCATAAAATAAAACCAATTCAGGTAATCGAAAGAAATCAGTCTGTTAAACAAGAAAAATATCGAAGCAACTCGGGTTCTGCTTGCAGAAAAACACAGAGGAAATCACAAACCTGTATGTAAGTTTTAATAAACGCCTTCCCAATCAATGTTGAGAGAAAGAACTCCCAGAATGGAATTCCAATTTGTCCACACATGATACCGGCAAGGTCGAATAAAGGATTGGGGACCTGAAACACAATTCAGTTGATCAGCAGATTTGCAAAATAACATCAATCAACGGTAGGATAAATACCATATATAAACCCCAAGTCAACTTATATGATCTTATGGCTTGGGAAAATTTTACCAGGATGGATGTCGTCTTATACTACGACATTTACTTGGGATAAAAACATTAATATTTTTAGGCAAAGTGTGTCCTAGGTATCATGAAGACAAAAAACAGTAAAAAAATAGTCATAGAGAAATGAAATTGCAGTGAAGAGAAAGGTTCTGACCGAGGCAAGAACTAAAATGGTAAAGAAGTTCAAGTGTTGGGCGTGGGATAACAGCCAGCCCTCAATCTTTTTCAAGTGAGTAGCTATGACTCCAGATTCCTCACTTGAGGAAGCATCCAATTCTTCAATGGCATCAAGTTTTCTGCCCGACTCTCTAGCTGCATAAAACAGAAGATCAATGTAGGGTAGATATTTAAAATTATATAACAATCGTTAGTAGACAATCAATTTTCGGACAGAGAACAGCTGAGGTTTTGAACTTCGTACAGAAAACTAATTACCAACCAAAGCAGCATCAAAAGTAGAAAAAGGAATAGCAAACTCAAGATAGTTTGGTCAAGAAACAACTTACAACATTTTAAATTTAAGTAAATTGCAAACCCTATGGCTTGCTTGCAGACTACATAATACTGAATAAGGAGATTGAAGAATGAAATACTCATTTTAACGGTGAACCGAAGCCGTCACATTATGGAAAATAAATATGCCCAAAGCATTATATCCAGTATCAATGCCTATGAAAATCAGAGTGGAGCCTCTTCCAGAAAAGCTGTAACCAATACTTCTGGTAAATCTTGTTATTGTAAATAAAATATATCAAGTATAAAAGCCGGTGCACATACCAGCTCTTGAGATAAAGTACGGAGGAAGCTCTCCTAGTGCAGTCCCAATACCCCATAAGATAGCCTCCGTCTGCACCTGCAGCAGTATGCTGCTAAGAGGAACCCTTGAACCATGGGATGTTGAAAACAAAGGAGGCCCAAACTCTTCACAGGATTTATCCAGCCATGAAGGGCCTCTCTTTAACTGTATCGTATCATAGGGAGCGCTTTTCAGGTCTACTCGTCCACATTGCATTGCTTTTATGGTAAACAAGGCAATATGAGGACCCAAATATAAGACAAAAGTATGCAGACCAGATCCTGGAATGGCAAATTTGAAGTAGAGAAGTGACAAGTCAGATCAACGAAAATTTGACATCTTCTTAGTCTGCCAGCTTTAGCCTATAAATCATACACTGATATAACAGCAATAGAAAATCGGAAATTAACTCTAAAGCATGTAATATTCATCAAGCATACTCCTCCAGACTATCATAAGAGTTCATGAAATAAATGTTCTTACCAAGACCAATTGAAGATGCAACACCAAGTGCTATCCACCATAGTCCAAACCGAACATAATGAGAAACTTCCTCGACATGCTGATGAAAAATGCAATGAAGAAATCAACAGTTGATTATTATTCCTACTGATCAGGGTACAATTAATGATGAAAAATAAGAAATAGAAATTATTTCAATTTTCAACTAAATATTGAGCACAAATTTATCATCACCGCCATAGAAAATAAAATGGTTCAAATATACAGATAGCAACAAGAGACAATAAAGAACCAGCACAATCACCTCAAAAGTAAGACCCTTATGAACTACAAACAAAGTTGCACATATATGCTTTGCATCAACAGAAAAATATGATAAAGATGGATGAAAAAACTAGGCTAACCTAAAATTTTTACCAACCTTTTCATGAGGACCCTCAATGGTTACAAGCAAAATTCCAAGAACTGCTATTAGAGTGCTTGAAAGCATAAGCCAACCATCCTTTTCCAAAAGATATAGTGCTGATCGCTTAAAATATTGACAGATTGCCAGAACGAAAAACCTTAATGTTTTGAAGGGCTGTGTTGTCAATGTCAAAATTTCTAATTCTTGTTGATGACTCTCATGAATATCTGCCCCAATTAACAAGCCAATCAGTGATGGGTTTACAAGAACTCCACAACTAAATTCTCTTTACAAGGAACACAAAAATAAAGCTAATACCATTCAGCATGATTGCATAAAAGAAACTTTCATGTCAACCTATAAATATAATTCAATTATAGTGGGGAAAGACATTATACAAGAAAAGCAGCAAACATTCTTGCATTGAGAACATGAAACTTGCCAATGTTAAGAAATAACACTATAAACTCTATACAACATTGCCATGGGTCTGTAACAATCTTACCATCCCCCCTCCCCTATTAACTCCAAATTTTCAACAACTATAACCGTCCAATTGATCTATTTATGTCATGTTGACAAAGTGCTAGCCCAACTAGAAAGGACGAGAGAATTGAGCCATGAATGCTTTCAACGAGAGGGAATTCGAATTTTGAACCAGCCTTATAGTGAAAGGAAGAAAAAAAATGCAGCATATATAAGATGGATGATTTCTCCCAAACTTGATAACCACACATAGATATAGAGTTCAGTCAACTTTAAAGAAAATGTATAGAATTGTACACTTTATATCACCATATTTTGGGCACAGCAAAATAGACTCCAAGTACCTGAAGTCCTAAAGCACAATCTCCAAGCATTATATCATCAATCCACACTTGGTTATCCTCTATTTTCTTTCCCCCTACATTTTTCTTTTTTAAAACCCCAAGTCCATATAACATAACCCCCAAAAAAAAAAAAAAAAAAACAACACCAGCAGAATTATTCCTCAAAATAGAAAATTTTCACTCCAGCTAAAACAAGCTAAATAGTGTTCTTTTTTTTATGCAGCTTTACCAGGAAAAAAAAGAAAATTTTTTATTTTATCTTTAAACTTTTTTCCCTACATTCAACTAATTTCAATCCTAATGATAATTAAGCAACTGGTTTCCGAAGGAGATTTAACTTTTAATTATTGGTTTTGAAACTAAATCATAATTAACCCAATTAATAAACTATAAAATTCATAAACGATAAAACATCTAGAGAGGGGAAAAAGCAACTTGATTCAAGTTCCTAAAATAAAATTTAATCTGGAAAAAAAACAATGAAAATAAAGGAAAATTAAGAGTAGCATAATAAACAATAACTCTAACAAATAGTTATTAAAACACAAAAAACAAAAACAAAACCACTAGCCTCCAATCGATGATGCCATTTGTTGAGAAGAAGCAGCGCTTTTGCTTGAATCCATCACCAAATTGACATACTACAATGGGTTTTCTTTTTTGTTCAAATTCCTCAAATAAAAATTGAATTTTTTTTCGATATCTACCGCTTTTTCGAGATAAAAAGGTGTGGTTCTGGGGAATAATCAAAGGGCTACAATCGAATTACTAGTAAAGGAATCAAGCATTTTATGTTTTAAATCATAACAATGGCAACAGATTCTGGGTTTTCGAAATAAAACAGTAGCAGATCTAGAGAATAATAAATCAAGAGCTGGGAAAAAAGTGATTTTGCGTGAAGATCTCCTCTTATTCGAGATTTTCTCGCTCACTTGCGAAAAACAAAGGGTAAACTACACCCAAAACCACCTAATTATGTATTTCTTCTAAAAGTTACAAATAAGACGTTCAATTTAAATATTATTATAATTGTTAAAATTAAAACGAACATTTAATATGGTCTAATAGTAATAATTTTAGTTTCCAAAATAAACATTCTACTATTTATCTTAATTTTAAAAAAATAATATTGTTTTTTGTTTCTCTCTCGGTTTCCTAATGCTTTATCTTGACTAATCATGACTGATCCGGATTAACTTGCGTCGCACACCTGGTTAATTGCATGCTACAATATTGTAAAACCAAGTGAGTCAGTCAGATCAAAAGCAATAGTTGGATAACTGCATTCTACTATAAAAGCAATAATAAATTGGAAACTGGGTCAGGATTTCTTAAGCAACGTTAGGGTTTCGAATCTTGATGTTGTGAATAGAAAAAACTGGGTTGAAAAAACTACCCCATATTCAACCTTTCAAAACTTAATCCGAATTAATCGACTATTGAGTCATATACCAACGATTAAATAAAAAAATATTACTTTTGTATTAAAAAATAAAAAATGGCACTATGAGATAATTGAGAGAATAAAATCCCCATAATCAAATTGGAAACTTGGAATTTGGAATAAAGTGTTGCGTTTGGTATTGCTTCTAAGTCAACAATTAAAGGTGATTAATATTCTCATGTCAAGTCGTAATGACATTCTTTAATATTTAATAAAAATTGTTATATTTTAATAAACAGACAAATTAAAGGAAAACTGTTATATTTTATACGACTTATCTTTAAAAAAATAAAATATTTAATGTCATTTAATCACCAATTAACTAGATTTTGGTTGTCTCAACAAATGTTGAGGTTTTTGGGCGTTGAACGTTCATATTTGAGTCCGTTTTATTCGTATATGAGTTTTTAATTTGTATTTTTTAATATATTGATGTATTATACGATAATATTTGTTTATATTTTTTTAATTATTTGACAAGTCAAACGCACCTCGCACATGTAAGAATTTATAATTTATATTTTAATTTTGTTTAGATTCAAATATAGCTTGAATGTTAATTTCATCAGTTTATACATTATAATAATTAATTTGTTTATAGTTATATGAATGGATTAATTATAATTATAACCTTATGCATACATCGTATTGATTAATTCAATTTATATTCGAATTGTATAAATAGAGGTGCTTATCGAGCAAGTCTATCACGAGTTGAGAAGTGTTCAACTCGTGCTCATTAAAAAATCTCGTTGCTCGTTAAGCTTGATAAAATTTTGCTCGACTCGTGCTCGTTAAAAAATCTCGTTGCTCGTTATGTCCGAAAATTAAAAAAATTGAAGAGTGAAACCGAAATTTTTTGAAACGTTGAGATTAATATTGTTGTTATACGTTAAGTAAATAAATTATTTTTTAAAGTTAAATCATTGAGTTGTTCAATTTTTTTTATATTTTTAAAAAAAATAAATATTTTTTGTATTTTTAGAAATTAAGAACGAAATTGAAAACTAATGAAACATTAAAGACCACTTTTGTTATTATACCTTAATTAAGTAAATATTTTTTTTAAATGACTTTTGTCAAATTCTGACTAGTTCAATGGGTTACCCATATGTGACGTAATCTAACGTGGACATTAACTCGAGAGTTAATTATAGTAGAAGGAAATTAAACAATATCTGGTTTTTGATTAAGTAAATAGATATTATATTCTCAAAGTAAATATCGAGATTCGAACAAATTCATATAAGATAGAGCAATATAAACATTCTCGACTACTCGGTTAGTTAGTGAATTAAAAAAATGGTTTTGGTCACTAGTGGAAGAAGAATTTGACAAACAAGTAGTGGGAAGTGATGAACTTTCCAAGAAAGCAATATAAATTGGTGTTGAATTGTCGTAAGTGACATGCCAATACTATACAAGTTTTTGTTGCATAGCAATTATGGCTTGGTACAAAGAACAAAGTCATTGATTTCGGTTGGTAGGTATACTGGGTAGAGATGAATAAAACTAGACTCGATTCTAAAAAATAATTTTTTTATTTGTTTGATTTAACTCGAATCATAATTTCATAAGTTTGACACGAATTTTTTTTAAATAAAGTTCGAGTTATAAAATGAGAATTTGAATAACTGAAATTTTTTACTAATTAATATATTAATTTTTAAGTTCGAGCCGAATTCCTCATTTTTTCCCTAATATATGTGCATCACATATAAAAAATATGAAAAAATATATATGTATATCATATATGATTATAAAAAATCGTTTAAATGGTAACCAATTAGTATCATAACATTATATATATTCTACGATTAAATTTGAACATAACCTCGAACAACTTGACTCGAATTTTATAAACTCGACTTAATTTTTTTATATAAATTTTGATTTATAAAATAGGAATCATAAATTTTATGATACTAATTGGATACAATTTAAATGGTTTTTAATATTGGGTCCAAGAATTATAAATGCCCTATGAAGCTTAGGATTATATTGGATTATTCGTGTATTTATATTGGGTTTATACAAAATATTTATGTTGTCTAAATTTAATATTAATATTTATTAAACTCAACAAATGACTCAAGTTCGAACACTTGCGTAAGGAATTTGGAATTCTTTTTGAAGTCCATGCATGCTCCAAAATGTCGTGGATTGTCCATAACTCGACAATTAAGACGGAGCAAGTACCCAAACTTCTTGAAAGCCCAATGGAAAAATAACTCTATAATCCCTCTAAAATCCATAAAATTATAAGTTACATTAATGAATAATTACGTTTTGACCCTTCAATTATTTTTTATTTCATTCTGAACCCTTAAAATCATAAGATTTCAACGAATTGTTCGTAAGTGACGAAGATGAGATAACCACGAGAAGTGAACTGATATGACAATAAGACCACATAGGATTAGGAGCTATCCAGAATAATTTACCCATTACGACTATCTCATCTACTTCACTTACGAGTGGTTTGTCGAAATAAGTTTCTAATCCTCCAAGAATACACACGATAATAACTACATAAATAAACTAAGAGAAAAACCCGTCCAAAGGAACTACAGTCAAAGCTAATATGACCAAACATGGCCAAAACGATTATATAACAACCAAAATTTAGCCATTTCATTAATATTTTAACATAGTTTAGTGACCATTTGTGTAGTTTACTCAAAAAAAATTTAAAAATTTCGGTTAATTCGGTTAACCGGCCGAATTAACCGAAATTGTTTCGGTCGGTTAAATATTTTCGAAAGAATTTCGGTTCGGTTACTGGTTAATAGGAAAAAAATTTCGGTTAATGAAAATTTGAAACTTCAGTTCGGTTGGTTAACCGAACCAACCGTTTGAACACCCCTAAGCAGAAGTGCAGCAGCTAAAATATATAAAATCACTCTCCACACGAGAAATTATATCACAAGCCCATCCTGCCACGTCATCTATGATCCCAAGCAATAAAAATTATTCATTTCATTAATTTTTTTCATGTCATCGTTTTACTAAATGAATATTCATATTGCAAAAATTATTTTTAAAATTTGATTTACAGTAAAAATTCACTTGTTAAAAAAATAATATGAAAAAATTAATGAATGTATGATTTTTAATAGTTGAGACTATAAATGACGTGACAGGACGACCTAATATAATTTCTCCGCACCACATATAGTTTCGGCATCTAAAGTAATTTATGTCTTGCTTAAGTTAAGCCTTAAAATGATTAAACCAACGACAAAAGTCAACATTAAAGCCTTAAAATACACAGAATTATTGTTTGAATTCTAATTCCTTTCCATGAATCAAGCATGTGGGTTGATTTCTAATTTATGACAGATTATAGCGTATTGAAAGCTTTATAGGATGATTAAATTTTCAAATTGCAAAGAATTACTGACTAAATAATTTTCTAAAAACGACGAGTGGGATTCCAACTTTTATCTCACTAAATAATTTTCCTTGTTTTGTAAGGGTAAACAACGTCAAATACTACTTAACTTTAAGTTTAATATTCATTATATCACAGAACTAAAAATTAATATTATTTTAGCATTGAACCTTTGTAATCGGTATTATTTTAATATTTAACTTTAATTTCTCCTTTAATTATATCATTGAGCCATTAAAATCGGTATCATACACAGATATTCATGGCCAACAAAATTCAAACTTATTGAGTGATTAATTTGGATCGGGTACTGTAAAGACCCATCATAGAGGAGATTCTTCACAACACTATGATTCTAACCTCTAACTTTGTTTAAAAAATTTAGTGTCTCACCGCACTAGACCAACGAGAATCATTATCTTTGATGGTTACAAATTATTAAAGGGCTAAACCTCTAATTATACGGGAATAAATGCTTAATTCAAGTATCAAATCGAGGCCATTTATGTCAAAATGATAATGAGACCTTAAATTAGGAGCATCGACCAATGAAGAGAAATGGATTAAACCTAATACAACCATAAACGATAGATAATCTCAAGATTAATTGCTTTAGCAATATAATATTATATGTATACAATTTTTATTTATTTATTTAACAGGAACAATTTAATTGAAAAACTCCAAATTCAAATAGTCCAAACATTGCACTGTTCAATTTTGCTGAACTCAGTTGTACTCTTTTCTTCCATTAAGCTTAGGAGTTTTTTAACGAGACACTCAGTTTAATAAGGATGTACAATTTACTTAATAAAAATTGTGCATTACCGAACAAAAAAACTTTGAATAATATTTTTAGCATTCGTCAATTCGCGACGAATTAGGAAATCTTAACGTAAATAGAGATTATTACCATGATCAATAAGAATCTAGCACCATTGAATGCGATAGAATCAATCAATAATTTTAAGGAAATCAAAATCTCGAATATTCAATAAAAAAATAAAATGTTGATATTGGTCAATTAATTCGTCCATGGGGAAAACCTTATATAAACAACAAGAAGAACATGTTTATTTGTTCAATAGACATAGAAAGGAGAAAACCCTAAATTGTTATAGTATCGAGCATTATGGAGCATAGGGTTAGGTTAACTATCGTGTTCATGGTTGCATTGGTTTTAGGCCGTTTCTCCCCTTCGGTCGATGCAGCCCTCAGGGTTAGGATGTTGACGAACTACGTTCCTAATCCTCCGGCGTCTCGTTATCATATCGGTTCACCTCCTACCGCTATTCTCACGTCTACATTGTTTAAAAAATTGAACTTTGGAATGTTACCCAAAGGAGTGCCTATTCCTCCGTCGGGACCTAGTAGACGTACGTCGGATCCACCTCCTCCACCACCACCGCCGCCACCATTTGTGTAATGGGATTTAATCATCTAGTGTCCCTCTTCAAGAAATAAATCAAATAAGATTAGGGCACTATATGTCTATTCAATGTTCTACTTGCTTTAGCAATAAGATATGATAGCATTATATATGTATATTTCTATAGCTCCAAAACTTTCAACCACTCATGTATCTCAACGAACTGTCTCATATTTCTCAACCAACTCCCAAAATATTTGCATTACCTACGGATATTATCATATTAATCAAGATATTCATCGATGGTAAAAGCTACTATATAAACAACAATAAGAACATGTTTATTTGTTCAACAGACCGTATAAAATTTAAATCGTATAAAATATTAAGTTAACTATTGAAGATTTCCCACTAAATTGATTGATGGTGCTATCAATCTTAAAGTATTCGTTACCGGAATTTTCTTTTATCATTCTCAATATCATGTTACACGTTTCTTGGTGTTACGACAAACTACATATGGTCCCTTTTTTTCAAAAGGGGGGGGGGGAAACAATTTCTTTTTTTTCCTTTTGAGTTATTATTATTGTTACTCATATTTTGAGAAGACAACGAGGGTTTGTATTGCTTAATGTATTATATATACTAATTATTTTATGTATTTGTGATGATTTTTTATAGATAAATTTCACCGAATGTCTCTTTTGTTTGGGTTGTGTTCTACTTTGGTTACCCCTTTAAAAAAAATTA
Organism: Hibiscus mutabilis; assembly: GCA_019671005.1. Lineage (NCBI taxonomy): Eukaryota > Viridiplantae > Streptophyta > Magnoliopsida > Malvales > Malvaceae > Hibiscus > Hibiscus mutabilis. The sequence continues at coordinate 47,077,641 of CM033733.1, forward strand.
TTCTTGCAGCTTTCGTTTTCGATTTGTTTTATTTTGGTCACTACACCGTTAACACCTATTAGTTTGATGACATGTTATGTTAGTCAAATAGGTTAATTTCTAGTTTGACTCCTGAAATTTAAATAAAATATTAATTTCTAGTTTGACTCCTTTATGGTTAGAATTTAGTGTTTAGAGGTTCTATTTAGGTTTTAGGGTAATATGGTTATGAATTTATGTTTTAATCTATAAACCCTAAACTTTAATCACACCCCTAAATTCAAAACTACTTCACTTAAAATCGACATAAACTCTAAACAGTCCCTAAACCCTAAAAAAGAGACGCTTGTGAAAACTTTTTATTTCCAACGCATGTGCATGAAATAATTACCCGGATAATTAAAGGTTTAATATTTGATACACCGCTAGTAGACTTTTTTTATCCACAAGCAGACTTTTAATGATGCCACATCATTTTAGAGACACTAAACCTTTAAAATCTAACTCTAAACATTAAAATTAAAATTTAAAATCCTAACACTAAACTCTAAAAATACATCCTGGTAAAAAAAAATCGTTTTTCAGGTTCAATGGATCAAATCATTTTCCATAATTAAATATAGAATTTCTCAGAATAATGTTACCTAAAGGATTGCCAGTCCGCCCATCAGGACTCAGTACACGTCCACTCATAATAATGGGCTCTAACCAGCTATTTAGTCACCCAGTGCTTTAATTGAAGAAATAAATAAAACAAAAATAGGTCATGATATTATTTTAATAGTCGATCATAAAATATGATCCCCCTCGCAAATATATATGAAAAATGTATTAATATCTTTTATAAATGTCATAATATTTTCTCCTTTAAATAATGTAGACCGTATAAAATATTAAATCGTATAAAATATTAAATTAACTATTAAAGATTCTCACTCGATGGTACTATCAATCTTAAAATATTCCTTGTCGGAATTTTCTTTTACCATCCTCAATATCATGTTACACGTTTCTTGGTGTTACGACAAACTACATATGGTCCCTTTTTTTCAAAAGGGCGGAAAACAATTTCTTTTTTTCTTTTGAGTTATTATTATTGTTACTCATATTTTGAGAAGACAACGAGGGTTTGTATTGCTTAATGTATTATATATATACTAATTATTTTATGTATTTATGATGATTTTTTTATAGATAAACGTCACCGAATGTCTCTTTTGTTTGGGCTGTATTTTACTTTGGTCACCTATTTTTAAAAAAATTATTCTTGCCGCTTTCAATTTTGATTTGTTTTATTTTGGTCTCTACACCGTTAATACCTATTAATTTAATGACATGACACGTTAGTCAAATATTAATTTGATGACATGTTACCTTCTTTAGTGGGCCATAGCTCCAACAACTTCTATCTCTTTTTCCTTCTCCTTCTTTTCATCCCTTTCCTCCTCCTTTGCCCTTTATCAAAATCTGAAATAAACTCTATGTTTTTCCCGTGTCAAATTTGAACAGAAATATTCTCATGTTCTTACTATATTTATACAGTACTTAGTCATGCCTGACTGAATTATTCTTGCTGGACAAACCGATCAGACAGCAGGATACCCTTCCAACTCTTGATTAGCCACCACCCTGTGGCCAGTGATAACAAATACCTGGTGGCCCTCCCACTTGCAGAGCCACTAGAACGTTGGAGGCCATTTCCAGTGGAGATCAATTGGTAACTCTCTTGTCCAAATCCTTATGGGCACTATCTGATTAGTCACCAAATCCATCCGCTTGTATTAACATCCCTTGGTTAACCTGGAATGTCTTTCAAACATGTGCATTCTAGCTAGAATCCTGTAGCCATTATTCCATACACATTGATGTGTGGCCCAAGCTTCATTTAAGCACTTTGGTCATGAAAATCTCTGTTTAACTAATTTTTCAGGTTTTGATAAAGGGCAAAGGAGGAGAAAAGGGGTGGAAAGAAGGAGAAGGAGATACGGTGGTCACAGTCATTACCCACCAAAGAAGATGGCTGATCAACGACATTGTGGGGGATAAAAGTGAGGTTGAGAGAGTTTAGGGGTCAAATTAATATTTTGCTTAAAGTTTAGGGGTCAAATTAGAAATTAATTTTTTTAACTAACGTGTCATGTCATCAAACTAATAGAGGTTTACGACACCGTGATCAAAATAAAACAAATCGAAAATTTAAATGGCAAGAATAATTTTTTTTAAAATGAGTGACCAAAATTGAACACGTCTCAAATAAAAGAACTTCCAATAAAGTATACTCTTTTTTATGTGAGATTTTATGGATGTTACGTGTTGCATTTAAATGCTCTATAAACACTAATTTTAAAATGTAACATTAAAGCCTAAATCTTAGAATCTAAAATCGTAAATTTTAAATAGGACATGTGCAACGTGACAACTTTAAAACTCTGTTTGTGAAAAAAAATTATAACCCGTGCATGAAATTTAATAAGGTTTTGTGATTTAATTTACAACATATTCAGATTTTAAAAATAATTTTGATTGTCAAAATGGTAAAAAGAAATAGGTAAAATTATCTATATTTCTAACGATAAATTTAATCTTTTTATATACCGCCGGACATTAGTCATAATCTCCTCTTAAAATTGGATAAAATTATCTTTTTCCTTTGTATTTTATAAGCAGAAAAGAAATACAAATACGAATAAAATACAAATATATTTTTTAATGTTTTTACTTTTTCTTTTTTTCTTTCTCTTTTTTTCCTTTTATATACTCTATTATTTTTTCTTTTTTCTTTTTTCTTTTTTTTACCAAAACCTCTCGTTAAGTCAATGGCATGATTCTTTGTTTTTGTTTATGTAAATAATTAGAGCGGAACCACCTTTTCTGATATATCATGCTTTTTTTGTGAAAGATATATCATTTTTTGAGTGTGGTTTAATATTGAGATTATTTTTAAGATTAAACATACAAGTAAAAAGCTACTAAATTGAACACTCAACCTAAAAAATATAAACTTAATTACGTGTGCCAAATGACTCACATACACTTGATCTCAGCCAAAAGGCCAAGATTGAATTGGTTCATTGTTTCAGCGGCTAAGCGCCTATTTATAGGTTGCTTTCTCTTATTGCTTTACGTATATTAAGGATGTGGGATATTGGGTGTGTACTGTATTTTTAACTTGTTTTAACTTGTTTTAACGCTTCTTCACTCAAGCTTTAAATAGGGATGGGTAAATATCCATTTTAGCCGTGTCATCTTTTAATTTTATTTTTTAGTTCTTGATTTTCTCTTAATTTAGAATGTAAAGTTAAATTTTCATTCAATTTAGTCATTTAATTTTAGTAATCTTCTAATCTAACTGTTATAAAGTAATTTAAAAATCATTAGAAGTGAATTTAAATAATTATGAATATAATTATTGTTTCATACAATTATAATTTTAGTCCTTATTGTATTATAAATTTTAATAATTTTTTATTTTAAATATATATATATTAAAATTTATTTTATATTTACCGTACACTTACCGTACTTGCACCCTATAATTTTGAAAATTGTCGTTTTATGTCCCCATACCCATCCCCGTACCCGTCTCCGTGCAACTTAGAGCGAGACAAAAAGATAGTTAATGAGTGCAATTACGGGTCAAATTATGAATAGAACATTTAAAATATTACACCAAAAATACAACACACAAAATAATACAAAATTTTTTTATCGTTATTTACCCATATAATTTATTTAATAATCATTTAAAATTAAATTCAATACTCCTACACAATTAAAAATATTTTTAAATTATTTTTTAGTACCCTAACAACCCTATTCTCAAACCTAATTTACAAAAATATTACCCCATCCCCTAATAAAATTCAACCTTGCACTGGCCAGAATTCCATAAGTAATTAAAGGAATCCTTGTCGTGCAGGATTCCCTTACAATATACTGAGAAGTGCCCCTGCCATGCATGAAGTCGGATCGGAAACAATTCGACTTTAATTTTTTTTATGAAGTCGAATTGAAAGCAATAAATTTTTAATATTTTTTATTATTTTTTAAGAAGACAGGGTAGAAGTAATTTGACTTTAAATTTCACTGTAAAAAATGTAATAAATTCAAAAATAATTTAGGAGTTGCTATAGATTTAAAAAAAATTGAATGCAATATTGAGCCAATTTTACCAGTTAAATAGATAAAATATAAATGTTAAATCTATTATTATTTATGTAATATAAAATAAAATGAATTAAAGTGGATTAGGTACAACAACCTTGCAAAAGCCCATTTTTATATTACTTGATTCCCAGTTTTATAGCATGAGATTTGACGATCTCTGTGTATCTTTTTCTTTTCATTTTTTTATCTTTGGGAAGCGTATGTGTGAAATGGATGATATAACAAATTTAATATTTTAAGTTGGTGTCACACCTTTAAATGAAACGATATTAAAATAATATTATGGTAATTGTGGTTAATGTTTTAATATTAAATTTGAATTGCGTGTCAGTATATATTAGAGCAGATGATTAAAGATTTTTATTAACTTTTAATCCTTTTTCTTAAGTTCTAGTCTTAGCAAGAGCAGTTCCCCTTTCTTTTTTTTAAGTAGAAATTGTAAAAAAGTTGAATCGCGTATTTAAGATAATTATAAAAGAATTTTTTAAATAAAATTTTGTACGATGTTAAAGGTTTTTTTTATCAAATTGTACGATGTTAGATTTTTTTGATCAAATTATACGATGTTAGATTAGGCCTCAGATTCTAATAATCCTGTATAATATCATGATTATGTCTGTTTATATATGTTGTATACCCTGTTATATTGTAGGGCACGATTTGCATGAACAAAAACATTTATATAAAAATATAGTATAAAAATCGTTCAACCAATATTTATAGGAAAAAACTTTGATATACAGGACGTGCCTTTTAATTTTAGGGGTTAGAGTTTTAGTTCAGTGTTTAAAGTTTAGGTTGTAGGGTTTATAATTTAAGGTTAATGTTTAGAATTTAGGGTTTAGAGTGTGGGTTTATTTTTTAGGGTTAGGAATTTAATATTTGAATTTTTATAGCGTAAATACACAAGCTTGTGTAAAATTAATTTTACACAGCCTGTGTATCAAAGTTTTACCCTTATATATATAGTTAGATTTTGATATTGTGTAAAAATAATATGCATAACTCTTCATATTTAAACTATACAATCTAAAATCAACATCCATAAACTCTAAACTGTAAATTAAACTCCTAAAGCCTAAATTCTAACTTTACATTTTGATACACAAGCTGTGTAAAAAAATTACACTACCCTTCATATTTAAACTATAAAATCAGAAACCTAAATCCCTAGCCCTAACACTCTAAATTTTAAACTATAAACTCTAAGTTCTAACCACATAAATTCTAAACCTTATCATCCTTAAACCCCTAAATTAAAAAACTTGTATAGACTATAGTTTACACAAGATTGTATATCAAAGTATTTTTTCATATATATGGGTGACTGAGATTAAAGGTACGAAATGAGCATATTATTAAAAAAATAAAGAAATAATCCTAACCGTTTATTTTCTATTATCCAACAGTTTAAAAAATGTGTGTATATATAGGGAAATGTTTCATGCACGGGCAGTTGCAGCCGAAAAGTTTTTTTCCACAAATGGTCCAATTTAAAATTTATATGTTTCGAATTTAAAATTTATGATTATAATATGAGGTTTAGATGTTAGCGGTTAGGAATTAAATTTTACAAGGATATTAGTTATATGTGGGAATAAAACTGTTCTACTATCGGTGCATGGAATAATAACACTTATATATATATATATATATATACCAAGTTATATGGTAGGCCAATGAGCATGGACCCATCCAAGTTGGAATCAGATACTTTAATTGTGTACTAATAAAGAGATAAAGGCTGTGACCTGAAATGCTTTTCAAATAAAAAATGTATACAGACATGAAGAAGACACTGGCATTAGCTGTGATGGTCAAATATTTAAGATTTTGATGCCTTCATCATCTCCAATACGCCTTCACTTAAACCAGCTTCCATTTTTTACATTTTTCATTTCACAATCACCAACAACTTGAAATAAATTACCCAAATTTCTCCGATGGGGTACTGTCCAAGTTCAAAGATGCTCGACAAAGCCATGGCCAAGTTCTGCGGGAAGCCTAGAACAAAGGACAAAGCCATATTGGAGGATAGCCAGAACGAGAAGAAGAAGATGATGATCAGAGGAACTGTGGCTTTAATGAAGAAAAACGTGCTGGACATGAATGATTTCACCGCTTCTTTTCTCGATCGAGTTTACGAGCTCTTCGGCAGAGGGGTTTCGTTGCAGCTCATCAGTTCTGTTTACACTGATCCTGGTCAGTTTTCTTTGTAATGTTGTCCATTGAGTGTTTGTTTTATTAGATGTGTTAACATAAGTGTGATGAGCAGACAATGGGATGAAAGGGAAGCTTGGGAAGCCAGCATATTTGGAGAGATGGATCACGAAGATTGCTCCGTTATCGGCCGGAGATGTCATGTTTTCGGTCAAATTCGAGTGGGATGAATCCATGGGTGTACCTGGTGCTTTCATAATAAAAAACAAACACCATAGCCAGTTTTATCTCAAGACAGTCACCCTGGAAGATGTTCCCGGACACGGTCGGGTACATTTCGTTTGCAACTCCTGGGTCTATCCGACACATCGGTACAAGTACGATCGAGTTTTCTTCTCCAACAAGGTAACTTCGCTTTCGAATCTAAAGCATTTTCTGTTTGGTTGTTAATTTGTGGTGACATATAACTTTGATTCATTTGGTTTAGACCTACCTTCCATGCCAAATGCCGGTACCTTTACGCGGGTATAGGGAAGAAGAGCTGGTAAATCTCAGGGGAGATGGACAAGGAATGCTCAAAGAATGGGACAGAGTTTATGACTATGATTTCTACAATGACTTGGCAATGCCGGAAAAGGGTCCGGATTGTCACCGTCCGGTTCTCGGAGGATCAATGCATTGTCCGTATCCTAGAAGAGGAAGAACAGGTCGGAAGCCACATAAAATTGGTAAGGATTGTTTTTATGATAGCATCCGTTACATTCGTCACAACAGTAAACTTGGCCTAACCGGAAATGCATCCCACAGATTCCAAGACGGAGAGTAGGCTGTTCCTTCTAAACTTAAACATTTATGTTCCGCGAGACGAACAATTTAGCCAGGTGAAGTTCTCGGATTTCGTTGGCTACGCTTTGAAATCTCTGTTTCAGGTACTGGTCCCCGAGATTGCGGCATTATGTGACAAAACCATAAATGAGTTCGACTCCTTTCAAGATGTACTTGATCTCTATGAAGGTGGTATAAAACTACCAAGCGATGCCACTATTAAGAAGATAAGGGATTGCCTCCCTTGGGAGTTGATCAGGGAACTCGTTCGTAACGACGGCGAGCGATTGATGAAGTTCCCGATGCCCGCCGTTATCAAAGGTACATAAAACCTTTTCCCACTACATACCAGAGATACGAGATTGCAGAGGAAGGGTTTGTCTTACATCTTATGTATGATGCCATGTGTGGTTATAGAGGATAGGTCTGCTTGGAGGTCGGACGAAGAGTTTGCACGAGAAACTCTTGCTGGGGTCAACCCGATTATTATCAGCCGGCTCGAAGTAATTACATAACCTTTTTTTTAACTAAATCATAAAAATGTTATATTTTTTTCCTCATGTCAAAAGCTATTTATGCTTTTATGGTCTGCAGGAATTTCCCCCTGTCAGCAAGCTTGATCCTAAAGAATATGGTCACCAGAAAAGTACCATTACAAGGGAACATATTGAGTGTAACATGAATGGACTCACCGTGGAAGAAGTACAATTTCACACATTATATGTTTTTGCTAATTTGTAATGTTCATTTCTAGATTATTAACTGGTTTTTTTCAGGCTCTAAAGCAGAACAAACTGTTCATATTGAATCACCATGATGCCTTCATGCCTTACCTGGGGAGGATAAATTCGACTACCACGAAAACATACGCCACGAGAACGTTGTTCTTCCTGCAGGATGACGACACGCTGAAGCCATTGGCGATCGAGTTGAGCTTGCCGCATCCACAAGGGGACAGCCAGGGTGCCATAAGCAAAGTTTTCACCCCGGCGGAGGACGGGGTCGAAGGTTCGATCTGGCAATTGGCCAAAGCTTATGCTGCGGTGAACGATTCCGGCTACCATCAGCTCGTTTCTCATTGGTATGAACGCTGAATTACTGAAATAAGGCCAGTGCTTACATGTTTTACAATGGTTGTGTTTTTCTGCCACGATTGCAGGTTGAACAGCCATGCTGTGATTGAGCCATTCATAATCGCCACTCATAGACAGTTGAGTGTGGTTCATCCCGTGTATAAGCTTCTTCATCCCCATTTCCGTGATACGATGAACATAAATGCTTTGGCTCGTCAGACGCTCATCAATGCCGGTGGAGTGCTTGAGTTGACAGTGTTTCCCGGTAAATATTCAATGGAAATGTCTTCTGCAATTTATAGAAACTGGGTTTTCACTGACCAGGCTCTCCCTGTTGATCTAATTAAGAGGTAAGCCATATGATATTTTATAGGATGCCAAGTATTTGACATTGTGCATGAAATATTCATTAAATCGAGTAGAGTTAAAAAAATTCGAGTTAATTAAGTCGATGAGTCTTATTTTATAACTTAAAAATTTCGAGTTAAGTTGAGTTATTCGATTTTCTATTCGAATTTAATTATAAATATTTAGGGATATAAACGAGCATAGTCGAGCCTGAGTAGTACTCGGCTCATTAAGAATTTGAGCAAAGTTCGAGCTTGAGTCAAGTATTGACCGTGTAGAACTCAAGTAGCTCGTGAGTTTTTCGAGTTAGGTATCGAGTAGCTCAACTCGACTCGTTAAGTACTCAAGTTTAGTTCTAGCTTGAGTCAAGTCCAGTCGAGTTGAACTTTGACCGAGTCGAACTCAAATAGCTCACGATCTATCACGTCTCATTTATAACCTTAGCTATGGTACTAGTTGGTTCTAATTTAAATGAATTTCTATAATCATATAATATATATATATATATTCATATTTTTTTTCATACGTGAAATACATATATCGGGTAGAGTTGAAAAAACTCAATTTAAAACTAAAAACAGATTCGCTAATTACAAAACATTTCGAATTATCCGAGTTTTGTTAAAGTTTAAAATTTCGAGTCAAGTATAGTTTATAAATTACAATTTGATTCGAGTTCTTTACATCTAGTTTTTCTAATCTCTTCACCTTCATTTTCAGGGGAATGGCAGTCCCGGACTCAAGCAGTCCCCATGGTCTCAAACTCATGATAAAAGATTACCCGTACGCCATCGATGGGTTAGAAATCTGGTCCGCCATTGAAACATGGGTCACCGAGTACTGCACCTTCTACTACCCATCAAACGAAGCAGTCAAACACGACGCCGAACTCCAATCATGGTGGTTGGAGATCAAAAACGAAGGCCACGGCGATCTGAAAACCCAACCATGGTGGCCGGAGATGAACACAAGAGCCGACCTCATCCAAACATGCACGATCATCATCTGGATAGCATCCGCTTTCCACGCAGCCATCAACTTCGGACAATACCCATACGCCGGCTACCTCCCGAACAGACCAACGGTCAGCCGTCGGTTCATGCCGGAACCGGGAACCGACGAGTACGAAGAACTTAAAAAAGACCCGGACTTGGTGTTTTTGAAAACGATCACCGCACAGTTCCAGACCATGCTCGGTGTGTCGCTCATAGAAGTATTGTCACGGCACTCGACCGACGAAATATACCTCGGGCAAAGGGACACGGCGGAGTGGACGACGGAAGACGAGCCCTTGGCTGCTTTTGAAAGATTTGGGAAGAAGCTGGTGGAAATTGAGAACAGGATTATGGAAAGGAACAGTGACGGGAGATTGAAGAACAGAGTTGGACCGGTGAAGATGCCGTACATGTTGATGTATCCTAATACGTCGGATTATTCTAGGGAAGGTGGACTTACAGGGAAAGGTATCCCTAATAGTATCTCGATATGAAGGTATTGGCCGGAGTTTCCATGGCGGAAAGTATTTAATTTATGAAAGTATAATAGGAGTTTTTTTTTTTTTTTGATAATTATTGTGTGTAAACTTCAAGTAAATGGTGATTAGTGCTGTAAAAGAATAAAGAAGCTTCATTGCTTCCAAACAAATTTATTGATAATTAAATTTCAATTTTAAAGGATTATAAAGAATAAATTAGTATATTTTTGGGTCATTCAACTTTTCTCGGGTTTTTGTTTTGATCATTAAACTTAAAAAAAATTAGTTTCATCACCAGACTCTCGAATTTTGCTTTTTGTCACTCAATCTTCAAGTCTTTAACGCTGTTTAAATTTTTTTGAATAAATCTATGCAAAAAACACTAAAATTTTACTCTCAAATTCAGATTTCTGAACTCCCTTTGATGCACTGGCGTTGGAGCATTTTTTTTAAAATTTGAACATCGAGGAGGTCAAGAAGGAAGAGAAAAATAATATAGATTCCAAACTAATTGGATGTTGGAGATTGTATATCGAACGTAAAGCAAAAAGGAAATATAAGGAAAGTTAAGGACCGATAATGTAGTTTATCTAAGTTTAAAACCAACCGAGCCTAGTTAAGGAAATAAAATTCCAGATTGTGGTCTGGCTCAGGCCCGCTTGGAAAATACTTTTAGAGTTAGAAGCGTAGGGCCCATACCCCACCTTATATGATATGCTGTATCTACTTTTTAACATAGGGTGTGATCTGCGGAAGTATTTATAGTATTTATTTTTTTAATCTTTTAATGACGTATACAAATCTTATAAATAAATTATTCGAACAAAGTTTTTATTTTTTATTTTTGTTTTTTCGATTCTCAAAGTTTAGTCTTGACTAATTTGGGCTGACTCGTTTTACACATTTGATTTTGATGAGTGAGTTTTTCTAAAGAGAATATTTTGCATACACAAGAACTTGAACTTGAACTTGAACTTGAGACATGATTAAATGATACTAAACTGCTTATCACTTGGATCAATTATGTTAGTTCATTGAGTTGAGAGGATCTCAAATTAGGCCTATATAAAATTTAATCCGAAATAATCAAACAATAAGTCGGATATCAATAATAAAAAAATTATATTATGTATTTTTTTCAAACAGTCAGAAAAGTAATTTATATTAAAAATTAAACTAATTCTAATGAATCGATGAATATATCAGATAAATATGATTATATTTTTAAAAAATAAAATAAAAATTTGCGTCTCTCTAGGGGACTCTAGAACGTAAAGCAAAGCTCCAGTGTAGTTCAATATTGCCTAGTAACTCTCTCAAGTCTCTTGTCGCCTCTTCGACTCTTTTCATTCTATTTCTTTGCCACCTTCTCCTCCCCTCTGCAATTCAACATTCTCCAAGTTTCTAAATTTTGCTCTACCATTCTGCAGTTTCTTTTTACCAGGTTTGCATTTCTCTACACGCTTCTCTCCTTATTGTTCTTACAAAAACTTCTTTGTTTTTCTTTTTTTCTTCTCCTCTTGTTAGTAATCAGGTTATATATAGCTTTGTATTGGAAATTCAAATACTTGGTTGTCAACAAGATTGTCTTTCTATGCTCAAAGGTTTCAGCTTTATGATCTTTGATGGGTTGTTAACCATTTTTAGGGAATTTCATTTGTTGGGTTTTTATAATTTTAATGGCTTTTGAACGGAATTGTTAAAGTTGATCTTAAATTTATGAGTTAGAAATTAACACAAGCATCTGCATATAACTTTCTTGTTGATGGTGGGGTTTTGATGTTTTAGTTTAGAAAATCTCAGAATTGTGGAATGATAGCATATTTCAATTGTTTGTAAAAATGCCTACATGAATAAATTGTTTGTATAATTCCATTAGTGTTGGAGGCTAAAATGGTATTCTACTGGTTGGTTATGGGTACTTGAAATGACAAAGTTTACACTTTTTAAGAATGTTTTTGAGGCAATCTATGTTTCATCTGTTTATCAATCTGGGTTTTTGTTCTTGGTTAAAAAAGTTTAAATTTGGTAAAAGAAATGAAGGTATGATCTATGGTGAGTGGCATTAGATTCTGTTTCGATGTGTAGAGAAGGACTTCGAATTGCTGCTTGAAATTTCTTGTTATAGACTCAAAAGGCTAAAATCTTTCAGGATCTTGAGTTGTTTTTCTATGAGTTGTTAGACTGTCTAATTCGTTAATCATGTCTTCTGATCAATATCGTTGCTGTTTAATTGTTTTGCCAGTTTGAAGTAATGACTGAACCGGCATACACTGTGGCATCCGACAGTGAAACGACAGGGGAGGAGAAATCTTCATCTGCTTTTCCAGAAATCGCAATTGGAATCGATATTGGAACTTCGCAATGCAGCGTTGCTATCTGGAATGGCTCGCAAGTTGAGCTTCTGAGGAACACTAGGAACCTGAAGTTAATGCCTTCCTATGTCACTTTCAAAGATGAAATTCCTTCAGGTGGAGTGAGCTATCAACTCTCCCACGAGATTGAAATGTTATCCGGAGCTGCTATCTTCAACATGAAGCGTCTCATTGGAAGAGTTGACACCGATCCGGTTGTTCACGCAAGCAAAAGCCTTCCTTTTTGGTTCAGACATTGGACATTGGCGTTCGTCCGTTTATAGCGGCCTTGGTGAACAATATTTGGAGATCCACTACACCTGAAGAAGTTCTTGCGATATTTCTGGTTGAACTAAGAGTCATGGCTGAATCTCGATTGAAGCGGCCTATAAGAAATGTTGTTTTGTCCATCCCGGTTTCGTTTAGTCGGTTTCAATTGACTCGAATTGAACGAGCTTGTGCGATGGCTGGTCTTCATGTTCTCAGATTAATGCCCGAACCAACTGCTGTGGCATTACTATACGCACAGCAGCAGCAACAGTTGATACACGATAATATGGGCAGTGGAAGTGAAAAGATCGCTCTCATCTTTAATATGGGTGCCGGGTATTGTGATGTAGCTGTATCAGCAACAGCCGGAGGAGTTTCCCATATAAAAGCCTTAGCCGGAAGTGCAACCGGAGGTGAGGACTTTCTTCAGAACATGATGCGCCATCTCTTGCCGGATTATGATAACCTCTTCTCGAGCCGAGGAATTAATGAGATCAAGTCCATGGGGTTACTTCGAGTTGCAACTCAGGATGTCATCCACAAACTCTCTTTTGAAGAAAGTCTACAAATTGATGTAGATTTGGGTAATGGATCAAGAATATGCCGGAAGGTTAATCGGGAGGAATTCGAAAAGGTAAACCAGAAAATATTCGAGAAGTGTGAGAGTCTCGTAATTCAGTGCTTACATGATGCAAAGGTAGAGGTAGATGATCTGACTGATGTAATAGTCGTGGGTGGCTGTTCGTTTATCCCAAAAATAAGAAATCTTGTCAAGAGAATATGCAAAAGGGAACTTTACAAAGGTATGAACCTACTTGAAGCAGCGGTCTCCGGGACTGCACTGGAAGGAGCAGTGGCTTCTGGTATCAGTGATCCTTTTGGCAACTTGGACTTACTTACCATTCAAGCCACATCTCTTGGAATTGGAATACGAGCTAATGGGAGCTCATTTGTACCGATTATACCCAGAAACACTACAATGCCTGCTCGAAAAGAACTAGTCTTCACGACTGTCCATGACAACCAGACTGAGGTGTTGATAGTCGTCTACGAGGGTGAAGCGGGTAAGGCCGAAGAGAATCATCTGCTCGGCTATTTCAAGATTACCGGACTTCCTCCAGCACCTAAAGGAGTTCCGGAGATAAACGTATGCATGGACATCGATGCATCAAATGTGCTGAGAGTTTTGGCTGGGGTTGTACTGCCGGGTTCTCAACAACCTGTAGTTCCGGTAATGGAAGTAAGGATGCCTATGATTGATGGGGGGCACGGTTGGTGTGCCGAATCGCTCCATAGAACTTACGGGTCTACTCTGGACCTGGTGACGGTGCAGAAGAAATGAAGCTGATGCACACTTTGTTGCATTTGGTTCTAGTGTTCTCTGTCTCTTTTTTTTTATATTTCGTCTTAGAGAATCGGCGTAGCAAGAACGATCGTGTTATGTGTGTTTTCAGACATGAATCAATAATTTCATACATGTGAGCTTTGTGTATGAAATAAAGCATGTAGCTGAAACTACTTTAGTGCTGTCTATTTATAATAAAAAGGCTTTTTTCCTGTGTTTAAATAGATTGATGGGTTGAAACGCAATTTTACCATTTAAGATTTTATAATTTTTAAAGTAGTGTATGTTGCAGTTTTACCAATTTAGGGGACGTGCCCCTCTCCCCAGCTTCGCTACTGCTCTCAATCCTTGCAGTCTTCATCACCAGCTAACGGTCGCTTTGGCAGGCTAAATGGAAAATTTTCCTTTAGTCCCTGAAGAAATCATGAAATTGTAAAGGTTCAATATTAAAATAAGGGCCTAACCCAAGAAATCATGAAATTATAAAGGCTAAATAGTAAAAAAAAAATAAGGGCCTAACTTTTTAGAGATTGTTTAAACAAGGATCTAATATTTCAAATCAGTCTAATAAGGTTGTAATATATTTTTTTCATCTTAAATAAGAGTTAAATCTTTAAAATGATCCAATAAAGATTTAAAATTTACGAATATACTCAAATAAAGACCTAATTATTTTTAAAATCTTCAATAAGAGCCATCATTTGAGTAATTATGAACAGAGTTCAATTTCTGGGTCAGCAAGCTATGCCCACTATCACACTTTAAAGCCACCCAATAGGCCAGGTGTTGTATGGGAACAAGACCCTTGCAGCTGACTTCTCATCTAGGGATTTTTTTTCAAAAAAAAATCTCGGTATTCGATAATCACATTAGAATTCGATTATTCTAAAATAGAGCCCTATCATATTTTAAATGTGAGAAAACAAAACTCTTTTATCGGATATTAAATTTTTTATCACTCGATCTGGCAGATGTTAATAATTTTTGGTGAAGAGAAAAAGGCAAAAAGAAGCAACCCCACAAATGGGGTATTTCCCTATCCACAAAGTAGGAAAACTAGAAAAAAAACCAGTGGCTTGAAGCACAAGGGAAGTTAAGTGAGACAAAAGTAGGGCAAGAAAAGGGTTAAGCAGAACCCTAAGGATCAAAGCTTATTGGTGGGGTGGCTTCTTATTCCACAAGGGAAAACAAATAGGGTTTTGACAATGACACTGCAACAGCACCAAAATCAACCCATGATTAGCAACCGAGTAATAAGCAAAACCTACACAGTTCATTGTTTCAGCCTTCCTGCATGAGCCAAGGCCATTGCTTCTGCAAATGGGGTGGCTCCAATCCCTCTTTTCTCCGTTGAAGAAGCTCTGGTTTCGCCTACACTCGGCTCCGAAGAAAAGTACGTCCATCCACACCCTTTGAACAAGCTATTGTTTTTTGTTTTTAGATCGAATGCGGTCGGAACTTTAACTCGTCCGATCGGTTTTGTTTTTTCATGTAGGAAGAGGGATATACATTCTGTATGAAGATGTGAAATCTTGCCCCTGTGAAGATGTTCATGTGTTATGGTCAATACTGATGGAGTCAAATGCACCTTCCTTCCCTAAACATTGCAACCCTGAATGGCAGATTTCAGAGATTTCCTCTGTTTATATGTACCGGATGTGAATATCGAAAAAAATAATATTTAGAATGAAGAATCGTAGTAATTATACATGGTTGTTGGTTTGTCAGTTTTCAGCAGTTGGTTTCTTGTTTTCAATATCCATGTATGAAGTTGACTGGGAAAACCTTTGAATGGATGCAATAACCTACTTGATTGCTCAATGTCTTTATTTGCTCAAAATAATTTGGATAAAATGTTACACTATCTACAACATTTTGCATGTAGATTGGTCGGTTCATTTTAAAATAAGATTCGAATTATTATTGTTTAATACATGAGTTACATTCGCATTTTAAACTTTTATAATAAAATTTATTGGGTGGACTCAGTAGTAAAGAGTGACATGTTCTTTTTAGGTGACTCGAATTCGAACAGTATATTTTTTTTTATAAGTGAATGTGAATTATTTAATTTTGAAACCGGGCATAGATAAAATATTAAAAAATATATATTTAAAATAAATACAATCAATAAAATAAATAATTATCAGATTTTTTTTTAAATTTTGAGGTAAACATTTGTCTACTCCTGCTCTGGATTTTCACCTGCATGAGAGCCTGACAATAATTTATTAAATAGGTCCACAGGTGATGTGAATATTGAACAAAGTCCGAACAAAGCATAATAGTTAATTTGAAGTTCATCTATCCATTGATGCTCAATGAATTAAATGTTTGGATAATTATTTTATATATTACAGTGAAAATTAAAAGTTTTCACAAGTATTTTAGTTTTAGGGTTTAAAGATTTAGTTTAGGGTGTATGTTTAAGGGTTTAGGTGTAGGTGTTTAGAATGTAGGGATAGTTGTTAAAATTTAAGGTTCAATGTTAGAATTTAGAGTTTATAGGTTAAAACCTAAATCCTAAAACTCTAAATTCTAATTACTATCCCTAAATTCTAAACCCCTACACCTAAACTCCTAAACCTTACACCCTAAACTAAGTCCGTAAACCCTAAAACTAAGACGCTTGTGGAAATTTTCAACTTTTACCGCCAGTATATCGAATATAAATCATAAATAATTTGGGAAAACATGTATAGAAAAGCAGATTGGATTGGGCCATTTCAGCCCCATTTTTTATATACGAATAGGGAGAGTGAATTTTTTATTCAACCAAACAAATATACAATTAATTCTACATATATTGGTTATTTGTAAGGTTTTGTAAAAAAAAATTATTCAAAAAAAGTTGATTAGCCACTTTGTTGAACAAATTCTACAACAATTAAAGAGGGCCCATTAAAAAAAGACTTTTGTATAGTACTCACACATGTACTATTTTCTTCTAATTACGTATAATGGTTTTAAACGAGGCATATGTTAGTACAGTCGGTGTATGATTCTTACATTAACGCAATTATACCTTTTCATATATATATAAAAGAGAAAACTTGCGTCCCAAACCCTACAAAAAAAATACACGATAGTGTCTAATTTCAACTAGTGCTTTTATTTTATTATTCGAGAAAGCTTTATTGTTGAAGCTAGAGACGAAGCTATAGCAAGGTTTGGAGTGTCTCCAATTTTTTATACTAAAAAATACAATGAGATTTTTACCTATTTGGACCTCCAATTTTCAATTCATTTCAACTTTATCCTCTTATTTTTTATGGTTAATTTTATTTTGCCCTTAATCCGGATTCATGGCTCCATCATTGATTGAAGAACATATTAGTTTATTGAGAAACACTGTAAGTTTGCAATTGTGAGTTCTGTAAGATTTGTTTACACCAAGTGCTAACATAATCAATAATGACCATTTAAGGGGGAGAATAGCTAGAATAAAAATATACGCGTGAAGACCTACAACTAGCGTAGTGCATGCAACTTTCCAAGAAAATTCAAAGGGAAACTTTGGCCCATCGTAGTGCATGCAACTTTCCAAGAAAATTCAGACAACATATACCTCACTTGACCAACCTCGACTGATATATATTCATAAATTCTTTGAAATTAATTATATTAACCCTAAGTCTTGTTGCTCCTCCTCCAAAGTAGCCAACGATCAACCATGGGTTTGCTCTGGCCTGTCATGTTAGCTTCGAAGCGGCAACGTGATGGGAAGAGTACGGGATCTTCCCTCTTTGATTCCCGGTCGAGGAGCTCATCAACGTCTTCGTTGCCGTCACCGCAACCGGAAGAGTCGGATTTGTTCGATGAATGGTCTGCTGATTTTCTAGTAGTAATGGTGGTAGTAGTTGTTTCGAGTTCTTACTTGCTATACCTTTCGATCTTTGGGTAAATTCTGTTGTGAAAACTACAGCTCTTTCACCCTTTCTTGTACTCTATGGGATATCGGTGATTGAAGTATGTAAAAGGTAGCTGCCTTTGTATGTATTTTTTTGGTAATATGTATTTTTATCTTCTAAATTCTTATGTTATAAATGTATTTTTATATATCAATATTTTATAACTTATTAATATATTTTTAATGCTTAATTGAAAAGGTGTATAAATTATATTTTTTAGGTGACTAATTTTTTTTGATCTTATTTTGTTATATTTTAAGGCTTTTCAGTTAATTATAGTTAAAAAATCCAATGATTGCATGACATATGACTTATTTTGTAGTTCATTTAATTTTTTAAAAAAACCAATCAAAATTATATATATTTTTTCAAACCTAAAATCCTTAATTTTTATAAACTCTCTAAATCTCTAACCCCAAATCCTCAAATCTTTATATTCATTCTATACTATCACCGAATCAACTACCACCATCTATCTTTTCTGTTGTCGAACTCCGCCACTATTACTTTACTCTTTCGCCGCCACAAATCAACAAACGAGGAGTCAATTAATGTCGAACGATGAACGTGAAGTATATTCTACAAGCGATGAACACAATGAACATTGACAGGACTTTGTGGCTCTTCCGATAAGAGGAAGAGAGTTTATTGGTGTGAAGGCGTAGTGTTCGTGGAGGTAGAGGATTTGGAGATTTGTAGGGATTATGATGAATTTAAAAGAAGAAAAAAGAGTTTTGTTTTTCTAATAATTTTTTATTTTAAAAAGAAATTAAAAAATTATCTATGTATCAAGTAATAATTAGGTGATGATTTTTTAACAGATCAACATAAAAGATTAACGAAATAAAACGTTAGATACCTAAAATAGTAACATTATAAATTTTAAGCACGTGTTTCGACAAAAAAACTTTAAGCACCTAAAACCAAAAAAATATAATTTTAAAATTTTTTTCTTAATTAACCTATTCTCAATAAAAAAAATATTAATTATAGAATAATTTATACCGTAAAATAAAATATATTAATACAATAATATATTTATTAACATTGTAATAAGATTCTAGTTTGATCTAGTGTTAAGTATTGAGTATTTTTTATTAAATAGAGATGTATTATATTTTTATATCAGGATTCGAACCCATATAAGATAAGGTAAGATGAGCATCCTTAGCCACTAGGTTAATTAGTAGATCTCTAAGTATTGAGTCTTTGATCTTTAGAAACCGAGCTTTAAATCCCCTCACTTGTATAATTTATTTCTTTACTTGAGTCATTTTAATAAAAAAATGAAACGTTAAGTATTAATGAAGTAGAAACTAAAATGAATATTTAGTCAATCATTTTGGAAAATTTTAGCATAATGTCTAATGTTACAATCATGTCGCGGGTAAGCAAAATGTTTTATATAAAAAATTTATTCAATAATCAAAAGTAGAGTGATAAATGACCAAAATATTTTATATGGAGATATATTTATAAAAATTTAGGAAAATTCTACAACGCTCGACGAACATCGCTGAACACTATTAACGCTGAACACCGCTGAACACCATTAAATTAATCTATAAAGATTAAAAATCTCAAGGACTCAACATATAGTTATAAATTATTTAAAATAAAATTTAAATTAAATTATTATATATATGTTATTTTAATTTTTTTAAATAATTAGATTAAATATCAACCTTAGTCAATTAAAAAAATAAAAAACCATAAACCCTAAATTTAAGTATTAAATTTAGGGTTTATAGTTTAGGGTTTATAGTTTTGGGTTTGTGGTTTAGAGTTTTGGGTTTGTGGTTTTGAGTTTTGAGTTTATGGTTTAGGATTTAGAGGGGTTTATGGTTTAAGTTGTAGGGTTTAGGGTTTTAGGTTTAGTGTTTATAGTTTAAGGTTTAGGGTTTAGTTTTTTTTTAAATTGACTAAGGTTGGTATTTAATTCAATTATTTAAAAAAATTAAAAATATAATATATATGAAAAATAATTTAATTGAAATTTTATTTTAAATAATTTATAATTATACGTTGAGTCGTTTAGATTTTTAATCTTTATAAATTAATTTAATGGTGTTCAGCGGTGTTCATCGTTAGTGGTGTTCAGCGGTATTTGTCGAGCGTGGTCGACTCATCCTAAAAATTTATCCAATTATAAGTAGAGCGATAAAAGATTTGTATATAGATTTATTAATATTGTGTTTGATTATTAAATAATTATTCTTAGTCGTTTTTAATTAAATACGGGATAAAATTATAAATAAAAAATAAAAAAATACATATTGACAAAAAAGTCTTCAATATTTATTTATTTTTCAATTGGGTCCTTAACGTTGTCAACAGCGTCAGTAAAAATTAATTTATACGACTATAAAGGAAAAAGTGAATTAAACATTAAAATTAATTTTAAATTAATACAAATAAATACTTTTTCTAATTAATCATAAATTAAAAAATACTAAATTTATTAAAGTTTAGGGACCCATTTAAGATTTGATACAATTTTGAGGAGAAATGTGCCATTAACCCAACAAGTAAATCATTAAATCTTGTAGTGCAGAATTTCATTGTAGGGACAATACCGGTTCAACTAAGGATACAATTCTCCTATCAACCAAACACGACCTTAAATACTTCCCTCTTTATTCACCGTAAACCCTACTTTAACATTCTTCTACATTTCAGCTTCAGCGGCGGCGCCTTGCACTGAAACCACCTACAACCGCCGCCGCCCTCAAACGAAGCAGCATCTTCAGAAATAAAACCCTAACTGAAGTAAGCCCTTAGCATTCTCTACCCTTTAGTCAACTTATATATATACATATATAACTACATATACTTATAAATTGCTTTACTTTTTTTTCTCTCTTTTGTACGTACAGAACAATGGCGGACAAGGCTGTTACCATAAGAACTAGGAAGTTCATGACCAACAGGCTTCTCTCAAGGAAACAATTCGTGGGTTATTTTTAAAGTTTTAGCTTTTATTTGTTTTTTCCCTTTCCTTAGGTTGCTTTATACTGTTTGTTTACCGAGAAAATGTATGGAGAACTTGAAACGTACGAGATTTGACAAAATGGGTTTTTGTTGAAAACTTAAAAAGTTGCTATCTTTATTTTTTTTTGTGATTTTGGAACAGATCATAGATGTTCTTCATCCAGGAAGACCCAATGTTTCAAAGGTATTTTAATGAGTTATTTGCTTAATTCAAGTTTCCCAATGTGATTGTGCTTTCTTACATTTTGACTCATTTAAATAATGAACTCGAATGTAGGCCGAGTTGAAGGAGAAATTGTCCAGGATGTATGAAGTAAAAGACCCGAATTCCATTTTTGTATTCAAGTTCCGTACTCACTTTGGAGGAGGGAAATCAACTGGTTTCGGGCTTATTTATGACTCAGTTGAGAATGCGAAGAAGTATGAGCCTAAGTACCGCTTGATCAGGGTAAATCACTGCCATTTTCAATGATTTGTATCTCGGTTTAAGAATTATCATTTAAATTTATGGTTATTTGCCTTCCACTTGTAGTTCTTTATGTTTACTGTGGCTTATGATTTCTCTAGTTGAACAAGTACTTGGTGTTGCTTTACCTTACCAAATGAATTTAAGGCTTCAAAAGATCAAATTTATATATTAATCGCAAATGCAGCACTTGTTTAGATTTTTTAGCATTTGGCAACTTTGGTTTAGATTCTCAATAGTTGTAGGATGGCAAGAACTGGTTCTGTAAGTGTATTAGAATATGGAGTAACATAAGCGGGGAAGCAATTTTGCTTACAACAAAATGGAGGCAAATTATTACTTGTTACTAAATTGCCCATTCTTTTTCATGGTGGTTGTTGAGACTTGAGAGTTGGAGTGATAAATTACCTGCTGTTTAGTCTCGACTCATTTCCTAGAGATAAGGTGCCAACTTGGAAGCTTGAAAAAACTTTGCAAGAGTTGTTTTTGTGATACTTGGATTAAATAAGTTTATCATCTTTGTACTTTAGTTGCGATGTTATTGACATATTTTTTGGCCGGGAAGTCGTTATAGATGGCATTATCTATGCTATTCGGTTTTTGTTATTTTGGCTCGTTGCTTGAGGTGAGGTATCATCTCATGGGGTGATATTTTTGTAATGTAGAAATAAGTTTAGTGAAGTCATTAAATAACCTGTGTTTCCTACGTCAAATGCGTCTTTGTATAAAGAGTATTCCTGTTGCATCGGACGAAAATATCTTTTGCTTTTAGGGTGACACAACTAATGAACATACTAGCTTCAAGCAATATGCACATACACGCCTATGGTAATATGCACTTTTATACAAGTGAGTGCATAATATGTACATCATGCTTTGCTTCATTGATGCTGAGGCTCTTTTCTTCTGATGACAGAATGGACTCGATACCAAGGTCGAAAAGTCTAGAAAGCAGATGAAGGAAAGGAAAAACAGAGCCAAGAAGATCAGAGGTGTAAAGAAGGTATATCGGGGTGTTTCATTTTTCGATTATTCTTTTCCCGAAATTTATTTTGTCTATCAATGGTGACTTTGCCCTCATTTTGCAGACCAAGGCTGGAGATGCTGCCAAGAAGAAGTGAGATACCCACAGGCATGAGCTAGTTTTCATGCAGCAATACAATCAAACCCCCTTGCTCATTTACCTCCATTATCTGTTGTTTGCCATTGAAGCACTGAGCTCATTTTACTTCTTTTTGAGTTATCCCATTTGAATTTTGTATTCTGGACCTACTTTACTTACCTGTTCTTGTGGTGATTTAATCTTAAACGAATTTTGGGGGTTGAAAATTGAAATCTGTATCAGTACCTTTTATGCCTCTTAATGCATTTGTATTTGTGGAGCTTTGTTTTGTTTTTTTTGGTTATATTGATACACAAGCTTTGTAAAATAAATTTACACAACCCTTCATATTTAAGCTATAAAATCTAAAGGAAAAAACCTTGATGCGCATAACCTAGCCTTTTAGTTTTAGGGGTTAGGGTTTTAGTTTAGGATTTAGGTTGTGTAGGGTTGAGAATTTAATGTTAGTGTTTAGAATTTAAGGTTTAGTTTTTAGGGGTTAGGGTTAAGAGTTTAGGTTTTGGGTTTTATAGTATAATATACGGTTTGTGTAAAAGAAATTTTATATGGCCTGCGAATTAAAATTTTACCCAAATCTAAAACTTAAATTTCAAGCCCTAAAACTTAAACTTTAAATTTTAACTATAAATCTTAAGTTTTACTCCATGCAATCTAAACCCTTAAATTACAATCTAAATCTCTAAACCTTAAAATTCACAAAATTGTATATTAAAGTATTTTCTTCTTCTATTCATCTTTTATAGTTGGTTTAATTGATAAGTAAAGTTTTGGTTTAATATATAAATTAGCACTTGAATTTTGTAACTTTTCTTAATTTGATATTTGAACTTTTTTTGGATAAGTTGAAACTTGAATTTATTTTTTCTCTCCTCAAATTAGTACTAATATTTTAACTATCAATTAAGTTTAACATGCGATAATTAATGACATTATTATTTTAGCCTATAATATCACATCAATAATGTAATTGGCCGTTGAAATATTAAATTAACAGGATTAATTTTACATTGAAAATTTAATTAATTGTTAAAATGTCAAATTAATAAATGTTTTAATTTGAGAAATTTTTATTATAATGGTCTAAAAATGTTTGGGTACCAACATAAGAAAAACTAACAAATTCAAGGGCCAATTGTATATTAAACCTTTTAGTTGAAAAAATAGAAACTAAGAACGCCGCATTTTCGTTCACCCTGGCATCACTTCTGTTTGTATTTTCGGAGCATCAACAAATGGAGCTTTCGATTTCCTCTCGCCTACTCCACACCTCCTCCTCCTCTAACGCCGCCGCAATTACGCTATTAAAATCCAAGCCTGGAGTTCATCATAGACATACTTCAATCCCTCTTCTTCCTCTCCAACACTCACTCTCCCCTCTCACTTTGAAACAAATGAATAACAACAATTCCCAGTCAACGCTTTCTTGTTCCTCTCTTCCCCTAAGCAACGCCTCTCCTGCCCCAATTTCCCCTTCAACTGCTTCAGGTAAACAAAACCCAAATCCCAAAATACCATAAAAACCATTCCTTTGAATGTATCTCATCTTTTTCCGTCTTGGGTTTAACTTTTTTTTCTTCTTGGGGAAAAGGTAACGAAAGAGACGAATGTGTGGGTTAAGATAAACTTGGATGGAACTGGAGTCGCTAATTCTACTACAAGTATTCCCTTTCTCGATCATATGCTGGATGTATTATTCTTTGTTTTCCTTTTAACTTTTTGGTGTGATTTTTTTGGTTCTTCTGAGCTGTTGATTTGATTTACTTTCCATGGTTTTTAATCTTAGCAATTGGCATCTCACGGGCTGTTCGATGTGCACGTCAAGGCTACCGGAGGCATTCACATTGATGATCATCACACCAATGAAGATGTTGCCCTTGCTCTTGGAACGGTAGGTTTCTGTCAACAGTTCAAGATTTTGTTTTTTATTGCTGGGCGAGTTAAATGAGTTGTCTGTTTTCTTTCAGGCGTTGCTTCAGTCACTTGGTGACCGGAAAGGGATTAACCGATTCGGTGTTTTTTCAGCTCCTCTCGATGAAGCATTAGTACATGTTTCACTGGTATGACATTCATTGCATAGTTATTTCTTAACCATGATCCTATGGTACTATTTGAAACTCGAAACCATCAATGTGTATTTCGAATCCAAAATATTCCGTCATATTTTCAGATGATTTCTTGAACTTGTAGCTTTTGAAAGGAAACTATTCAGTGAACTTCGAAATTTAGTAGGATTTACAAAGCCTTGAGGCTTGACCGAAAAGTGAATCCTCATACTTTTATAATGTGACATGATGATGACGGTTCTGTGAAACATTACTGAATTTGAATTTATATTGATGTAATTCTTCAAAAACCATGTTTCCTAATAAGTTCCGTATGGTTTTTGTTTTAGGATTTATCTGGCCGGCCACATTTAAGTTATGATTTAAACATTCCTACGGCAAGAGTCGGGAAATATGACACTCAGGTAATCCACATTGTTTTTTTCGTCTGGTTTAACTGTGTTTATTTTGTTGACCATGGTGGAAACTTGTCGACGGGGATTCGTCGTTTTATATAGCTTTCTTGCGGGTAGCTTCCTTATATTGCTTTCTTTCGAAATATATTTGTGCTGAATTTCACCAACACACTTTTAACATCTAATATTCACAGTTAGTGGAGCATTTTTTCCAGTCTTTGGTCAATACTTCTGGCATGACACTACACATACAGCAGGTAGTAATACCTACTCTTGCTTGTATACAAGTTATTTTCAGCACATTGGCTGCTCTTTTATAGTACTCACAAAAAATTGCAAGTAACTGAGCTGTAGAGCTTTTTGATATTATTCTTTTCATGTTTACAGATTGCAGGAAATAATTCACATCATATTATTGAGGCAACCTTTAAGGCTTTCGCTAGGGCCCTTAGGCAGGCAACAGAGTACGATCCACGTCGCCTTGGGACTATACCAAGGTTCGATATTCTGCTATTTTGATAAATTAAATCCTTATCTTTTTGCTTATCATACAAGTTTTTCCCCTTCCAAAGTAGATTTTGAGTTTCTGAAAGGTTAAAGGTTGTTGTTATGTTGCAAATTTGCATTGGTTTTTGTTGTTCTAATCATATATGGCAACATTTGATTGATTTCTAAAGTAAGTTTCTTGATTGAATGAGTTCCATGTTTTCTTATTCATAAGTTCATATTCACATCTGATTTCATGTTTCATGTGTGCTTCCATCCTTATGAAGTGTTGAATCATTTGTTTTATGCAGCTCAAAAGGGGTTTTATCAAGATCTTGATGTTTATTTTAAGTTCGGCGGCTTAAGGTATTTGAGGCTCAAAAGCTATGTTACTTGGACTTGAGATATCCGACTCGAGTATGGTTATATTTTTTTTGAGATTTTACATGCATATAGAGGATCATTGGATGTCATATTGTCATATTCATGAGTCGGACACGTGTATCGAAAATGGGTACTTCAAGCAAAATAAAGACTCGGAGCAACGTAGTTCAAAAGTGTTGTGTTTTTTTTTTGTTTTCCTCTTTATTGAACATTAATATGTATTAAAAATTACAATTTGTGTTAATTGGAACCCCCACCCCACCCATATTTTTGATGTAATGAATCATGACTTCATGATGATGAACAATGGTTTGTCTGGGAGTACTTTGCAGTGAAGAAAGACCTCTCTCTAAAAATTAAATCTTCTAACCTTTCTCTAAAACCCCTAGCCTCTCATCTGGTCTCATCAGGTGACGTCGTTCTCAACCGTCGAACGGTAGTTACCCCTAGCTCCTCTTTTCTTTTCCTTCTTTTTTTGCTTTTTGTTTTTTTATGGACATTCAGTTTTTTTCGACCATCCGATGATCATTTGGTTGTGGAACCTCTCTCGGTTCTCGGGGCTTTACTCGGATTGTCGTACGTGAGAAAAAAGTTGGAGTTTGCAAATGAGTGGTTGGTTTGGCCCTTTACTTCTTATTTTGTCAGATTTTCTCGATGTTGTTCTTGTTTTTTGTCTCCACCTTCGGCGGTTGATTTGACCTCGTTTCTCATGTTTCCATCCTTCTTTTGTCATCGAGCCATTTTTAGATCCTGAAACGTCGACTCTAGTCAATTTTTTACTGCATCTCCTACTCTCCTTCTCATCCTTATGCGTTGTCATAAGTATTTATGTAGGTTCAAGATTCGACAGCTGGCTTGATGCTCTTTTCTCTCTCTTGTCGGTTCTGTCTTCCCCCTCCTGTGAGGTGTGGGGTTTTTCTTTGTTCTGATTGTGTTTTCTATTTTGTAATGCTTTTTTTGTTTGTTCTTGCTAGATTGTTTCCTCTTTTCCCCTGTATCTCTTTGTATTACGAGTGAGTTTGTTTGTGTTTTCTGTTTGTTATGCTTTCTTCTCTCTCCCCTGTACTTTTTTTGTGTGTTTTTGTTCTTCTGCTTTTGTTGATGGATGCCTGTTTTATTGTTCAAAAAAATTAAAAGAGACCTAAAATGTAATTTGACTCAAAATTGCATTAATTAGGTAATTATTTTATACACTAACGATGGAAATTGAAAGTTTTCAAGCGCCTTAATTTTAAGGTTTAGGATCTTAGTTTATGGTGTATGGTTAGGGTTTAGGTTTAGGGGTTAGAATTTATGAATAGTGGTTAAAATTTAGGGTTTAGGGTTATAATTTAAGGTTTATATGTTAAAATTTAAATCCTAATTATATTAACCTAACCTTTAAACCTTGAATCTTAATCCTAAACCCTAAGTTCTAACCAATATTTTTAAACTATAAACCCCTAAACCCTACACCTTAAACTAATACCATAAACCTTAAAATTAAGGTGCTTGTGAAAACTTTTAGTTTTCACTGCCAGTGTAGTGTATAGGATAATAATCCTAATTACAGCCTTGGATTATTTAGGTTAGCATTAAAAATTTAGGTAAACTACACCGGTGACTTCTAAACTATTTGAGGATACATATTTTGACCACCAAACTAGGCAACTTGTCAATCCGACCACCAAATTTATTAAATTGACTTATTTTGACCACCGCCGTTAAAAAACTAACGGAGGGGTGACATGACAGTTAACAAAAATGTGTAAAATTACACATTTGGTCCTTGTTATTTACCTATAATATCAATTTGGTCTTAATTTTAATTTAATTAAATAAAATTAATCATCCAATCAAAAAACGACACATGTCATCACCCAATTAGATGAATTTATTTTAATTTTTGATTTAATATATTTATTTTTTTCAAATCAGGTGGTGACATGGTTAAAGGAAAATTAAAAAGATAAGAAGTGCGCTTAATGTGGAAGAACTTGGGACATCTAGGGTAATAACCCATGCCATTACCACTGAACCAATGCATTTATACTGATACAATTTACACCTTTATATATATATATATATATATATATATTAGGAAAATTAAGTAAAAATGAGTGAGATGGGATTCGAACTTGGGTCCCTTGGGATGAGTAAAATTATACAAACCGCTAAATTAATTCAATTCTTTTAGTAGAAATTTAAATATATTTAAAGTATAGTTAAAGCAAAATTTAAAATTAAAATGGATTTATAATTTTTATATTTTTAAATTAAATTAAATATTGTTTTCTTTCTCACATTTATTTTAATAGTTTTACATATGTAATATTGAATCATTTTTTTATTTAACTAATAATTTTAATTTTTTATTAAATATCTTAATTCATTGATTATATATTAAAAATTATATATTTAATAAAAATCACTTAGTTCAATGATTATATATTATATGAAAAAATAAAAATAAAATTAGATCAAGTGGTTTTTATTAAATATATATTTTAATATATAATCAATAAATTAAGATATTTAATAAAAAAAATAAAATTATTAATTAAATTAAAAAATTGATTCAATATTATATATATAATTATTAAACTAAATGTGAAAAATAAAAAATATATAATTTAATTTAAAAATATAAAAATCATAAATATGTTTTCATTTTAAATCATACTTTAAATATATAATTTTCTACTAAAATAATTTACTTAATTCAATGGTTTGTATGTTTTTACACATCCTAAGTGTCCTAGGTTCGAATCTTCTCTCAATCATTTTTACTTTTCTCCCCTAATATTTACCGTATTATATATATATATATATATATATATATATATATATATATATGGGTTGGTGCAGTGGTAATGGCATGGGTTTTACCCTGGAGGTCCAGGTTCAACCCACACCAAACACACTATTTATCTCTTTAAAGAACAAATATATTAAATAAAATAAAAATTAAAATAAAATCATCCAATCGGGTGATGACACGTGTCGTCATCTGATTGGATGATTAATTTTATTTAATTAAATTAAAATTATGACCAAATTAATATTATAGGTAAATAATAGGGACCAAATGTGTAATTTTACAAATTCCCGTTAACTATCACCCATCCGTTTTTTAATGGATGTGGTCAAAATAGGCCAATTTAATAAGTTTGGTGGTCTGATTGACGAGTTGCCTAGTTCGGTGATCAAAATAGGCGTGCCCAAATAGTTCGGTGGTCACCGGTGTAGTTTACCCTAAAATTTTTAACTTTTAAAAATACAGAGATTAAAATTAATCAAATGATTTAAAAATATAATGCAAAAACTAATTACAGAAGTTGCCATTTAGGCTTATATGATTTGTCTTTGTTGGTACATGAAATTGAATGTCTTTCAAACGCATTAGAATAGAGTATAGTCGTTGTTTCACCATCATCCGGTGAGTGAAATCAACAATGGCTGGTGGTGGTGAAGGTAAGGGATCGTGGATTTGAGAATCTTCAGTGCCAATGAGAGTGCAGGATCACTAGTTATGGTGCAATCGAGTGGAACTCAAATCGTTTAAGGACTTGAGCTAAATCGACTTTTTATTTTAAGTGTTTGGTTAGCATAATAAGATGTAGGATGGATTTGAACGTGCATAATAAGAACTGTCGCACAAGATCCCAAGAAAACGAGTTAAGTTAAATACTTGCAAATAAAATTAAAATATTAGTTTTGGACTAGTGATAAAACAACGAGGGTTAGTTCAAGTGGTAAACAGTTTGGTATCGCTTAAACATGTCTCAAGTTGGAGGCCTTATGTATGATGAAAGTCCCCATTAAGAGACTTACCCACCAAAATCAGATGTACGATGCGGGTCGATCTGGATTAATCATGACACAACCCTAGAGAACGAGAAGAGCAACCAGCAAAAATCAATCTATCACATACATAACAAATTAACAAACATCAAACTTTTTTAAAATTAAAGATTATATTTTAATAAATCATACATAATCTCTTAAAAATTTGAACTACCCCTAACAAAATGTATAATAATATTACATTTCAATATTTTTATTCCTAATTCATATGACAATAAAATAAAATAAAACCTTCAATTCAGGAATTTATGAACCAACCATGTCATATCATGCCATCTCTGGTTGTCTTTGTCGCATGTAAACACCAACCGGGGGAGGTTCGTTCCGAAGATAAAATCAAGCCTTACCCAGCACACTCAACCTACACACCAGGCGTCCCAGAACCAAGCCTTACCCCCTGCCAGACCCGCACAACAACCAAATCCCAACTTCTCATAAGGCAGACCTGCAAAAATAACTCACTGCGCACCACCTAAACCACGCTATACCACGACGAACTCTCAGCTCCACTCTTGGCTAACGCATTAACCAAATCATTCGTCTCACGCCACACATTCTAAAAACACACACAAGACAAAGCTCGACATGCATCATCAATTTGTCGAAAGTGACGCCAAAGGCGCCACGGTCTACGCTCCAAGTGCAACACCCACGACACCGCCACCGTAGAATCGGACTCAATAATAATAGAGAGAGCTGAAATCAATACCGAATTAACTAACATGTCATGCGCATAGACAATTGCTCGAACCTCCGCCTCGTTAGACTCCATCACCCCTAAAAATGCATAAATGTTATACTTGACTTCTTACTTCAAACTTATAATTTAATTCTTGTCTAAAATTATTTTATTATAATTTCAAATATTTTTAAGTATCTAGGGATGGTACCGGGATTAAATCACGAGGGATAAATTGTATAACTTTAGAACAATCGAGATCTTAAAACGTAATTAACCATAAAATTAAAGAAGTTAGGATTTAATCTCACTAATTTTAAAATTAAAAGATCTTAAAAATAATTAAATTAAAAAAAATTAGAGATCAATACTTAATTTAATTAATTTTAGAACTAATAAAAATCCTGAATGATAAAAATCCTCAAAATACCGCCGCCAGGGTGGTTCAAGAGAACACCGATGGTGCTAGTGGGCGAACGACGGGCCGTGCGGCTTGTGGTGGTGTGATCCGCCATCCTGATGGCCGTTTGGGTGCAGGGATTCACTAAGTTTCTAGGGGCTTGCTCGAGCATTGAGGCGCAGTTGTGGGGAATCTATGTCGGCCTCTTGTGTGAGTGGGATTTGGGCATCCCGCATGTGATCATTGAGTCTGATTGCGTGGAAGCTTTGCGCTTGATCCGGTCTCGACGAGAGCATTGTTCGACTGTATTATTGCACATCACCAGACTACAACAATGTGCCTGGTCTATCCGGTTTCAGCATGTTGGTCGCAGGGGAAACCGTGTTGTGGATCGTATGGCCAATCTTGCGTTTGATGCCACCCTAGAGGTCTCTAAGTTTCAAGCTCCACCTAATGAAGTTTTGACCCTTGTGCACAAGGATTTGGAGGGTTTGATCTCCTAGTTTTTTGTTCCTGTTTGTTTTTCTTGGTTCGGTTTATGTTGCTAATTTTGCACCAATACGTGTACTATTCTTTTCCGCTTAGGTTAAATTTTTTTTAATGAGACACGTATTGATCCCGCTCTTGTATGATCACTCTCTCATGAAATCATATTTTTTTCACTAAAAAAACCCTCAAAATAAATTATACCAAATAATTTCAGGAGACAACGACTTAATAAAAATAATATAATACTATTAAAGACTTAAAATATAATTAAATCATGAAATTTGATGGCAATTACCCTTCTAACCTCAAAATACGTCCGTCCCTTCATAGATTATTTTAGGATTGTAATAATTCATTCCAATTATAATTTATAATTATATAAATACATTGATTGTTATTATTATTTTACTTGTATTATTTATATATTATAATTGCAGTTTAAGAAAACATACTAAAATATTATTAACTTTTATTATGAAAGTACTATTATTATTCTCAAATTTTAGGATCTGATTTATGAAAAGACGTAATCACATCCCCCACATATTTAAATTTCCACCCATTGGGAAACATCATTATGGGCACTCACATCCTCACGTGTCCAAATCTTCTAACCCCCACATTCCAATAATGATCCCATTTTATTAAGATAAATACATTTTTTAATCTGAAATTGATTTTATAATTTATATTTAAGTATTTTTAGTTTAATTAGATATTCGATTTTTTTAAATAAATTAGATATTCAAATTTAATTTAAAAATTCAATTTTTTAGTTAACTTAGGTATGTAAATTTGTTTCTTTTAATTGAGACCATATTCTTATTTTCTAAATATCACCATCTTATTGATTGATAAAATTTATCAAATTATTTTTAATTAAAATTAAAAATAAATTGACATAGTGTATTATTAAATAAATTTATTTAATTGTCGAGTCAATAATTCCCTTAAGTGTCTTATTTCCTAATTATGCTATCATCTTAGGTAAGGATGAGTATTTGGCCGAGGCGATGCAAAAAATTCAGAGTTAATTGAGTTGAAGAGTTATATTTTATAACCTAAATTTTATTTGAAAATTTTTCATTTTAGATTCGTATTTATGAAACTCGAATCGAATCAAATCGAATCAAGTCGAGTAGGTTGTTTGAGTTTATGTTCAATTTTAATTGTAAAAGTCTACAATATTATGATACTAATTAGTTGAAGTTAAACAGTTTTCTATAACCGTACACAATACACATATGTATATTTCTTTGTAATTTTTCATATATATAGCAGACATAATTGAGAGACTCGGCCTTGAAAACTGATCCACTAATTATTAAAAACTTTAAGTTATTCGAACTTTCATTTTATAACAAAATCTTTATTTAAAATTTTTTTGAGTTGAGTTTATAAAATTACAAGTCAAGTTAAGACGAATCAAGTATTTTCGTATCAAATTATGTCAAAAAATGTAATTTTTCGAGTCAAATTTTATTCACCCTTAATCTTAGGTATATAAATTGCTTGATTTAAATCAAATTGAAAAATTAGTGAATACATCGACAATTTTTTTTATTTATGAATCAAAATAGAATCCATCTATTATTAAGGATTAATAGAATAATTTAGTCTAAAACAAATTACTCATTTGAATAATTTAAAAATATAAATATTCGGTCATTTCAAATCAATTTTTCATTATTTTTTGTTGACCTCACATATCTTAAAGTTTTATCCTAACTAATTAAGATTAACTTGTGTCGTACATCAAATTTAAATAATTTAATCTTTAGTGGTAGATTTCTACACACAATTTTAAATTTTAAATTTATTTAAATAATATTAAATTGTTTACTATTTAAATAGACCAATCAGTTATTGTTTTTCTTTTTTAAATTATGTGTGTGTTTTTTCTGACGCCTCCCATGTGGGTACGTGGACTGCCCACTGGACCACTGGCCCCCTTTTACTTTGCCCGGCTTTTCCCTCCTTCCCTGTTTGTTTGTTTCCTTACTTTTTCCGCTCCACTTCGATTTTCGGAAAAAGCACTCCACTCTCTTAAGTTTTTTTATCACTGACAACCAAACACCTCCTTATCGTACGCACCCTTCACTCCTAGACTCGTATTTTAGTCCGGTCCACTTATCCTACGCACCACCGTGTAAGGTAGCAACACCCATTGATCTCTATCATTTCTTCTTCAGTACCCATTACACGTGTCTCCTTTTGAAGCTCCCACGTCATCGTCTCTTAAGCCTTTTTTTTTTACTTCCCATTGCTAGGGATTCTAGTTTCTTTCTTTCGTTCGTTTTTTCTTTTTCGGTTTTCGGCTACTGAGTCACCGAACGAGTTAAGTAAAGAGACGAGTTTCACCAACAACCAACCATGGGGTCGATCCACGATCCTGGTGAGTTGACTGAGTTGGAACAGCCGAGTTTTGATGAGTTCCAGCGGCAGACCTCTCTGATGACGAGCTGCACTCTCCTCTGGAAAGAACTCTCCGATCACATAAACTCACTCGAGCAGAACCTGCTGAAGCAGTCGGAGACCTTGAAACGCAAGATCGAGACGCTAGACTCGGAGACCAAGGCTTCACTCGACTCACTCAAGAAGCGCGAACTCAGCATCGTGGACAGCGTCAAGATCGCGCTCAACAGAGTCGAGTTCAACACCAAAGCCGCTATGAGAACACTTAGTGAGGACGTCGAAGAGAATCCGGACGGCGAGGTCGACGATGGAGACGACCTTTTGCAACGCCTGAAATCATCGTGCTTGAAAATGGAAGCTAAAGAGTTCTGGAACTTCGTCACCGGAAAAAAGAAGGAAATCGATGTGTTAAGAGAGAAAATCCCTGCAGCTTTATTAGAATGCATCGATCCGGCGAGGTTCGTTATGGAAGCCATATCAGAGGTATTTCCGGTGGATAAAAGAGGGAATGAGGGAGGAAGTGATTTAGCTTGGGCTTGTGTTTTGATTCTCGAAAGCTTAATTCCGGTGGTGGTCGATCTGGTGATCGGAAAATCAAGGATGCTGGTCACTCCTAGTATGAAGGAGCAGGCGAAAGAGATCGCGGAGACTTGGAAAAAGAGCCTTGAAGAGAGAGGAGGAATTGAGAATGTGAAGACCCCTGATGTTCATACCTTTTTGCAGCATTTGGTTACGTTTGGGATTGTTAAGAAAGAGGATCTGGAGTTTTATAGGAAGCTTGTTGTTGCTTCTGCCTGGAGAAAACAAATGCCCAAACTTGCCGTTTCTCTCGGGCTTGGCGATCAAATGCCTGGTATGATTTCCCTTTTTGATGTTTAACTGTGAATCTGTGATGGTGTGATTTGTCTGATTTATTCGAACCCTTGTCGGTCGAACTTTCTGAACTAACATGGTTGCCGTTTCTCACTTTCATAGAAAGTTTTTCCTTGTCTTTAGAAGGTTCGAATCAGAGGTCTGTAGGCATGTCGGTACGAAGAGACTTGAGCAATAGTTAGCATAGTTAAGTATCTTATAGTCTGAGATGTGGATTAGCTTCTGCTTATTGTTTTAATGCGTAGCTAAAACATGCGCCTGTTCTTTTTCCAGCTTACATGCTTTCAGAATGGTTCGTGTTATTTGCTTATTGTTATTTGATTGATTTGAGTGCCGGAAATAGTCATATTGTTTTTGGTATTTGGGGAATATATATGGTCTCCTCTTTTCCCCAAAGACCAGTCAGGGGAACTAATATCAAGATACAATTTCTTTTGTGATACATCTTGTGAAAAGTGTACTGATTGTGTTAAGAACTTGAACTTTATTTTAAGATGGGTGAAGCTAGATGTTCACGGGATTGACAGTGTATTAAGTTCCTTTTTAAAGTTGACAGTTATGTTAGTTTGTTAGAGAAGGAAAATGTGAATTCAACTGTGTTGGTTTTGCAACCAATGATGTATCCTGCATAACTCAAACATCACTATTTAATCCTTAACATGGTCAACATTTCATTTCATTCTATTGTTTTCTGCCGTATGAATTTGCAGTGATTTGTACCCTTAAGTTTCAATTATAAGGTTGAGTTTATAACACTTCCAATTTTTGTATATAGACATGATTGAAGAATTGATCAGCAAGGGACAGCAGCTCGATGCGGTTCATTTTACTTATGAAGTTGGCCTTGTGGACAAGTTCCCCCCTGTACCCCTGCTGAAAGCTTTCTTGAGGGATGCAAAGAAGGCTGCATATTCTATCTTAGATGATCCCATCAATACTGGCCGGGCTGTGGTATACCCATATTTACTCATACTGCTGACTTGTTTTACTCTACGATTTTGGATTATCCATTTTTTACTTAATTGAATGTTTGATGCAAGGGTTTCCTCCTGGGGTTTGCTGTAAGCTGTAAGCTGATTTATTTGACTGCTAACCGAAATAAACTAAAATGTGATGTTTTTTATATGATAAAACATGCGCAGCATGGATAATGGTGTTGTCATTTCATATATCTCTTTTGTGATGGGAAATCTTTGTTATTGATTTTTGCAGCAACTTGCCGCCTGCAAAGAGCAATCAGCACTTCGAGCTGTCATTAAGTGCATTGAGGAGTACAAACTCGAGGCTGAGTTCCCGCCTGAAAACCTCCAGAAACGCCTTGAGCAGTTAGAGAAGCCCAAGACTGAGAAGAGAAGGACGGTTGTAGTCCCTGCTAACAAGCGAACACGTGTAAGTAATGGCGGTCCTATGCCTCCAGCTAAGGCTGGCCGTTTGACGAACGCATACGTCTCCTCTTTTCCTGCACCTCCTCCATTCGTAAGGTCTCCCTCACACACCCAGTACCCCACTCCAGTCCCGGGATACCCATCCCCACCACCTGCCATGTATGGAAGCAGGAGCCCACCCACCAACCCCTATGCTTACTCACCAGAAGCAGTCCCTCCTCCCCTCGCTGGTTCATACCCTGTAGCTCCCATGAACTACCCCCCATACGGGGGCTATGGTAACGGTTTGGCACCGTCATATCAGCAGGCTTACTACAGATAGACAACGACGAACAACTTCTCTGGCGATGGTAACCACTGATACGCTGACTTCTACACGACCGATCTAAGTTTATATTTCTAAAATGGTTTGTTTGTAAATCACTAACCATTTTAATGGTAGCGATGCCTGTGTGTTTAATTATAACTGCCGTGCTTCTCACTTTTGCGAGAAGCCGTATTTCTAATGTTGATGGAAAAACTCTAGTACTAGGTGATTGTGGTCAAGGAAAACAATGTCTAAACTCAAGGCTACCATTGAGGATTAGTTTGTAGGGAAAATGTTCCTACTGTTTCTCATCTGATGAGCCTCTTTACATCCTTGTGTTCCCTAAGAGATGGCTTAATCATTACCAGACAGCCCTTGATTCCATTGGAAACATGCATGTTGGTTTTTATGGAAGATGGGATGGGACTGTTGTGGGGACTTTTAAAAGGACCCATCCTCTTTAATCAAAGTGTTTGTGGACTTGAACCAGAACGGTCTTGGGTAAAGAATGATGTTGTGCCTCTTAGGTGATTTGGATTCGAGCAGGATTTTTCGTACGGTGTGTTTTTAAAAGACTAAGAGTAAAGAATAAATGCTATCATGTAATCACATGAACCCATCAACATTAGGATCTAATAGAAGTGGTTTATTGAAGTTAAAGTAGGCTTTAAACGTAAAGAAACATTCCCAACTTTCATGCTCATAAGCAGATATTTCTTGGAGTAGAAACCGTTTGGTGAATTGCCACTAAAAGCTTCCTCAGTCTTGTCAATTCCAACCCGAAATCCAACTACTTCACGTTGCTTATAAGCGATTGCATTCCCATAGTTGGAACTTCTAGTTTCCTTGCTCCAAATTTAAATAACGAAGACATCTGGACAACCACATCAACAGAGCAATCTAGTAGGATCCATCTTTCACCTTTGTTCGTCGATAGGTATAACGATGAACACGGCAAGCGAATCAGAGGGTAGGTGATGGTTTCCCTATAATCGAGTCCCCTATAATCGAATTTGAGTACGTAGATGATGAACACGCAAGCGAATCAGAGGGTAGGTGACAATTCCCCTATAATCAAATTCGAATACGATCAAGACTTCGATAATGTTGCCAATATTAAGCTTCAAATGGTCAGGTCTATGATGGAGCTTAAACAAAGAAGACCAAAGAAAGCAAATTGACATTTACTTAGATGATCAAACACAAGGTATTGCCATTTACTTAGTTGACATTGTGTTCTTTGGATGCAAATTAACTTCCATTTCCTGCAATAATGGTATTTATATTTTCAATGCAAATGTCAGAATTCGAACTTACGCTAGGTTGTAGAATATTAGGAAATTAATGTTTCTATTCTCTCACATAAATGATCAAATGAACACCATTCTCCTCCTCAATCTGGATAACACAGAATTTTCCTGGAAAGTGATCTAGAAAACGATGGAATGTTTATCAAATAAGCATACTCCAATTCATTCAAGAACAAACTCAGCATCCAAAATAAACGAAAAGAAACAGAAAAGAGTTTCAATCATTAGCTGTTTTCAACTGCAGAGCAAGCAGTTCTTCCTCAGGAATAGTCTTGATATGGCAATCCGAAGTTGGATAAGAAACACAAAGCAAAGCAAACCCACTTTCCACTACATCATCACTAAGCATACCTTCACTCTGATCAACGCTGCCGCCCACCAGCTTCGCCGGGCAAGTCATGCAAACCCCGAGCTTACAGTCATGCGGCACGTCCAGGCCCTCGTCCAACGCCTTTGATAGGATAGTCTCGTCGTCTTCAACCTCTAGCTCCGTCGACTTGCCTTCGTGCTCCAATACCACTTTGTAAGAGTTTGCTATCAGTGCCGAGAATCTTCTATGTGACCCATGGTGGCTTCTGGGGTTGTGCTTTGAAATTGTGGTGGGGTGTTTTGTTTTGCTGAGAATTAATGGAGGAGATGGAGTGAAACGAAGGGTTGTCATTGTTGTTGTTTTGAGGTTTCTAGTGAGGACGAAGCTTGTTTTCTGCGTTAGGGGAGTGTGTGGTGATAGAAAAAAGATAAGGTTTTCTTTTCCTATTTCTTTTTTGTTAAATTCTGCAGTTAGTACTTGTACTATATATAAGTTGTAAATTTTGTCTTTGTAATTTAATTTGGTTACTTTCAGTCCTTGTATTTTAATTTGATATTTTTAATTATGTACTTTTTAGATTTTAAAATTTAGTTATTATCATTATATGTTACTTGTAGATTTAGTTTACATTTTTCGATTTGATATTTTTATGTTCTGTAATTTAGTTATATCATCTCTATAATATTTGAGTAAAGATTGAATTTTAAAAATATAAAAACTAAACTGAACAAATTAAATTATAAAAACTAAAATATAATGTAACCGATTCTTCTTTTTAATTCATAAGTTTAACACTCACATTATTTGATTTGAACCTAATCAAATTCTATTTTTATTCAATATACATTTTTATAATATGAAATAAATGTTTATATTTACATTAGTAACCAATAAAAATGAATTAAAATGCTAAATAAAAGATCTAAAAAAATTTTAAAAACAAATTTTTGGAATAATTATGGTGAAAAAGGATAATATTGTTATTCTAAAAGACATGCGTTCATACAGTTTGTTTGCTAGATGCATAGTATTAAGTTATAGGCTTACAACCACAACACAACGACCGCATTATAACGATTTTGAAGTTCGCTGTAACACCGTAATTACCTGTAAAGTTATACTCTCTCTGTCCCATAAAATTTGTCCCTTTTGTATTTTAAAATTATCTTTTTGAAAAATTCAACAACTTTTACTAGGCATATTTTTTTACCTTATTTTTAGTTTTTTTTAGATAATTTGTCAGTTTCATTATTCAGAAGTACAAAAGTGCTCCGAGTTACAGAAAGAGGGAGGTGTGATCAATGGTGATCCCCATGTTGTACACAATCGACTGTTTGCTATATCATTATCGTCTATACCTTTTCCCTGTAATCTATCTTTAACTATATTCTTTACAATGTCAAAAAGATCAATGTCACTACGAATGAAACCCCTATATAATTTTCAGTTTCGTTCCTGCCATACGGCGGAAACATATGCACTTCATGCAATTTTAAGAATGGTAACAAGTAGAGATCTAGCTATAAATGTAGTGCATTTATAGACTTCATCTCTTTTTAGTTTTTTAAGAAAATAGACTTTAACTTTTTAAAAATAAAATTGTCATTTTAATTATTTTATAATAAATCTCTCACATAAACTTTTTCTTTCTAAAACAACGTAAAAATAACGAAAAAAATAATTATTTTTAAAAAAATTACGACATAACATCTGCAATCGTGACATCGTCACTGTAATTGTAACTATAGCTGCGACTACAACTACAATTTAATAATATGACAAGAAGTATGTAAGTAATGAACAGATTAATTTAAACAAAAAAGGCCCAATTCCCCTTCAAAGTTTAATCTTTTCCCCAAATCTCAGCAAAGTAACGGCCCTCCTTTCTTTATTTTTTGAGAAGAAGAAAGAGAATTAATTAAAGATTCCCCCTATATAATTACAATATATTTCGATTTCCATAATACTTATATTTATAGCTCTACACAATTCGTTACAGTAATCTGGAAAATGGCGAATGAGAGTGTTGGGATTGCCAAAGATGTCACTGAAGTAAGTTCTCTTATTTTGATCTTCATTTTTGCTGGTTCAATGTTTTTCCTTTTTTTAAAATTTTTGGGTGTTTGATTTAAAGTTGATTGGTAAAACTCCATTGGTATATCTGAACAAAGTGGTGGATGGTTGTGTTGCTCGCATTGCTGCTAAGCTTGAAATGATGGAGCCTTGCTCTAGTGTCAAAGACAGGTATCCCTCTCTCCTCCCCCCCCCCCCCATTCAATCTTTTTTGGTTCATTGATTCCATGATTACTGTGTTCATCGTGCTAGAAACTTCAATTTTTATCTGAATTTCTCTGTTTTCTTAAGTTTATAATATGTCACCAGTCCTGTATTTGAACGAAGCTTGAGATTCAACCCCGTACTTGTAAGGTTGATAGTTAAATTCAATTTAAAAAGCTTAATCCGATTGTCGAAATTTACCATCGATACGCCTATGCAGTTGTACTAACTTTTAAAGCAAAGCATTATGAACTCATTAGGCATGCCTTATAGTAAGTAAATTTTGATGGAAAATAGTAACTCTGAATCTCAAACTTTGTCGAAGTTCGGGGATTGGTTGCGCATTTTCGCCTTTTGTTAATTTGTTGGGAAAACATACCAGTTGATTTCTGATGGTGTAGGATTGGTTATAGCATGATCTTAGATGCTGAGGAAAGGGGTCGTATTACCCCTGGCAAGGTTAGTAGCTTAGTTTTGGTTTCTTGGTTATGGTATATTGAGTGTCGGATACGGGTGTGCTTAATTTTTTTTAAGTTTTTCCGTATGTTAGGAGAATTATACCTGATAGTCATGTTTGAATGTGTCTGATAAGGCGCTTTACGGGGATTAAGAGTTTTGGAGCAACATAATTTATAAGAGAATAATCGAGTTGGTTGGGGGGCAGAACTTGTTCAAGGAAAATGACCCTTGGTTTTGTGTTTTTAACTTTGTTTTCCAAAAAGGTTATTTGAAGAGTGTCCTCATTGAACCTACAAGTGGAAACGCTGGGATAGGGCTAGCGTTTATGGCTGCAGCAAAGCAATACAAGCTTATCATTACCATGCCTGCTTCGATGAGTCTCGAAAGAAGGAACATTCTCCGAGCATTTGGGGTCGAGTTGGTTCTCACTGATCCGGCCAAGGGCATGAAAGGGGCTGTACAGAAAGCTGAGGATATATTGGCTAAGACGCCTAATGCATACTTCCCAGCAGTTTGAAAACCCTGCCAATCCAAAGGTGGTTTTGCAATTATATTTGAATGGACTGAATTGTTGGTTGAAGAAGTCTATTAACGTATACTGTTGTTGGTATAGATACACTACGAGACTACCGGGCCTGAGTTATGGAAAGGTTCGGAAGGTAAAATCGATGCACTTGTTTCCGGCATAGGTACCGGTGGTACCATAACAGGTGTAGAGCAGAATGTCGCACTCTGATTAATATGTATGTATAATGTCAAAAAAATAAATAATAATAATAAAAGAGAGAAAAGGGGGTCTGAGGATTTGAATGGTAGGGTCTTAGTGAGATAATTAGTAACTCAGCTACCCCACCTCTCGAGGGAGAACCATTTTGAACTCTGGAATTCTAGAAAACTCTCTCTCACTTGATCATTTCTTTTCCTTTTTCGTGCAAACTGGCCACCACGCCACTGTGTTGCTCACCGTCAGCACCGGTGTGCTCTCCGTTCCAGCCCGATCAAAATCCCTCTCCTCACTTGTTGGCACGTCGTTCCCTTTACCGTGGAAAATCGGTTGAAGCCTCGTCAAACCCTAAATCGTCTCCCCTCTCCCGGCCGTTACCGCCGTCCGTTCGAGACGAGAGTGAGGTGGTTAAATTCCTCGTCTTAGGGCAAGCAAAACCCCTAGCTTCCTTCGTGATTCCGGTCATCGATCGTGGTCGTCGGAGTTCATCTGTTTTGGGGGTATGTTCGGTAAGGATTTCATTTTAGTTTGAGTTGATTAAGCTTTGGATGGTTGATTTTCAGTGTTTGGTGGCTTAATCGAGTTGTTGCCATCATTTGGAGTGTTTT
The DNA here is from genome assembly GCA_019671005.1 of Hibiscus mutabilis. Taxonomy (NCBI): domain Eukaryota; kingdom Viridiplantae; phylum Streptophyta; class Magnoliopsida; order Malvales; family Malvaceae; genus Hibiscus; species Hibiscus mutabilis. Next base: position 47,119,537 of record CM033733.1, read on the forward strand.
CCGATCGTTTTGAGCTGAGCGTGGAAGATATGTGCGGTCTAGTGGCGATTTTCGACCACCGTTACATGCCCTTGGACCGAACCGTCTTTGAACCGATTTGGACCGATGAGGAACCGGTCTAATCTGTGAATCGGTACGGCCTTGAATCGGTCATACCAGACCAGGCCTGATGAATGGTTTTGAGCTGACCTGCTTATGGCCCAACAACCTTTAGCCCAAACATGAATAACTCGACCCGATTCGAACCCGTCTGCCTGACCCGCTAAACTGATCCCGTCCTGACCCATTGACCTGTTTGAGTCAACCCGTCCGAGTTAACTCAGCGAGTTAATATGTTCAAGTCAGCTCGTCCGAGTCAATCCGGTTGATCGTTGACCACTGACGTCAGCATTGGCCGTTGACGTCAGTGTTGACTTTGACCAAAAAGTCAAGTTTTCTGAAAACCTCTATTTTGGGTTTTTTGACATCTTGAGTTCGATTTTGAAGTCTGTTTCGCAAAATTCTAACCTGAAAGCCTCCGAATCTGACCTTGAACTCGAGCATGCTTATGTATTTAATTATTCAGTTAAGAGCAATGTGATTAAGGACTGAATTTGGAATTTGTGTAATTAACGTATTCACAGTTTCTTGTATCTGAGATGTTGAGGGACGTCGAATTCGAGTTTGAGAGTGATCGAATGGAGTATCAATGATCAATTGATGTAGCACGGATTTGAGATAATACATTACTATCTCTTGCATGTTTTATGAATTATGTTGGTATTTGGTTAAAGTATGTATAATTATGATTAAGTGCACTTTCAACTCTGCTTAAGTCAATTCTATTACGAAATAAAAGAAAGGTAATTTGGATAAGGTCAAGCTATTCGAAAGAGAAGTTTAATAGACTAAAAGGATCCTGAGTTCAGTAAGTGATTAATAAGACAATTAATCTCCCAATCTGATTAATAATGTTAAAAGATTTGATATTTGAAATATTTTGTTAAGAAATGACTATAATACCCTTGAGATATGTGAAAGTTTGGAAATTTTGAAATTTTTGATAGACCACAAATGACTATAATGCCCCTATAGGTTTAAAGGCTAACTTATGTAAATCAGAAATTCTTAATATTGTTACAATAATAAAAGAACACTGCACAAATACATGTTCAACAATTCGAGGCTCGTTCCAGGATAATTTGTGATCATGACCTGTTCAACTATACCACGCAGCTATAACTAAATATTGAACGCGTGTGAGGTATACTTATTCGAATGCTTGGAAGTAACGCATTAATGAGACATGTTTAATGGAATGGTCTTGGAAGCCTGGCAAGCCGTCAACAATCTTCAGTACATCAAATCTCTGACTTACCCTATCGACGTTAAATTACAAAATTGCCCTTGAGTGTTAAAATGACCAAAATGCCCTTATGAGAAAAATTGAGTGGAACTCTCCTGATATATCCATAATCTTGATTGGTCCTGATCTACCCGACTTCCTAAAATCTATCATGATATATCTGAATTCATGCATAGTCATAATATAACGAAAATTCTGAATGATCCTGAGGTATAATTCCTGAATACCTGGATGAAGTTAATAATCATCGGATTACTTCGAATATGGTTCTAGATTCTGAAATTACTTTAGAATGGACTATAGCTCAGTGTCTCCTTTCTGTAATTAGCAAGGACCCCTAAGTGATAAATTGGACCATATAGTGTGTTCCATGTGTCTATGCATATTTTTCTCTGTTTTAAACCAAGGTTATCTGCTCCGATTTAAAAGTATGACTCTGTTATCTGAAATGAAAGCACAATTCTTGGCTTTTGTTTTCTGATACAAAGATATATTGGACACCTGTTTTATGATATTTTTGTCTTCTGAATAAAAACCAGTTCTATCGGGGTATATTATCTGGGATATGATTGAAGATCTGTAGGCTCAACGCTGGTAAGTCCTTTTGGACCTAAGGAATCCCCTACACCCAATGGGCCTAGGGTAAGTCTTTTTGGATATAGTTATGAGATATTGCATATTGGTGTTCGGTTGAAGGGTAGTTAGGTGATTAAAATAAAACTTTCTGTCTCCTTCTGAAATATACCCTATTGAATAAATTTACCAAAGTCTGAAATTCTCATTATGCTTCTAATTTGCACTTAATGAAAAACACAATACTTTCTAGTTCGACTTCCATAATCTATCTCTCTTCTGATTATCCGGGCTATAGGTATCTTGTCTGGTACTCGGGCGATCAAATCAAGAACGACTTTGTTACCTTAAAGTATAACGACAATATGAAATTTCATATCATAACTGAATCCTGTTGATACCTGGCTCGTCATGTCAGTTTTATGTTTAGCCGTATACCTGCTTGTGTCTATAGCATCTTTTGGTAGTTCTGTATTACTGAGCTTTTCCAAACTCACGTTGTTCTTTTCCATAGCATGTTAAAAGGGATCAATCATGACATATTTAACGACATCAGTTATTGGAGTTCTTTCGGCGTTGTTTGTGGAGTATGGTACAATGTAATTAGGAGGCATGTAGGTCATGTCTTGTTTTTATGTCAGAGTCTGAAACTTACTTGTATCATGACTTTGTTTTATTGTTTCGATGATTTCTGAACTTAAGTTTTAACCCATAACTTATTTTATGGTTTTAATTGGTTTAAAAATTTGTTTATTTGAAATTTTTACTGTCGATCGCTCCGGTGACCCGAATGTGACATTTCGGATTGGATCGGATATCGATCTATGGGTGTTACACAGAATCCCAACATAAAGGTAAGATGACATATTTTACTTGTACTATTAATTTATAGTCAAATTGGTTAATTAGTGTGTGTGTATTTGGTTATCCATAAAATCAACTTTCTTATTACATTGTTTTATCTGGTAGCTTTATGGTGTTGAACCAGTTGAAAGTCCTGTTCTCTCGGGAGGAAAGCCCGGTAAGTTACAAATCATCCATCCTTGCATTTACTTGCAGTTGCCATTTTTCTGCAAAATCAAATGGAAGACTGAAAGGTTGTAGTTGTATCTTGTATGCACTGAAAATGGATGTTCAAGCGTGTCGTCGAACGATTTGATTCATCTTATCTCTTCGGGATATCAGCCTTTGACTGTTAAACTCATTGTTTTAGCCTTCTCTAAGATATTACTATAGGCAAAACCAAGTTTGTTGTTTTGCTGACTTTTGATTTGCTTCATATGCTTATGTACCAATATCAAGGTCCACATAAGATCCAAGGAATAGGTGCTGGTTTCGTTCCAGGTGTTTTGAATGCCAACATCGTCGACGAAGTCGTTCAAGTAAGGCTCGAAAATAATGCATCAAAACCGATCCCTCTTTGTTCTCTTGTAACATTTTAGGTTTATTGTAATGAACATGAAGATAAATCCGGGTTGTCGTCGTTCATTATTGTTTTAAAATTTGCAGGTATCAAGCGATGAAGCTATTGAAACTGCAAAGCTTCTGGCACTAAAGGAAGGTTTACTCGTAAGTTCATCCATCTTCCCACAATCTCCAAGCTAGGGAGTTTTATAAGACAATGCTTTCTTGAATCTTGACCATCTCTTTGGGATTGATCTTATCCATATTGTTTTCGGGCGCTGCCGCCACAGCCGCGATTAAAATCGCAAAGAGACCCGAGAATGCCGGAAAGCTCATCGCCGTAAGTTCATTTTCGGATCCGTTTCACCTGCAAAGTACATGTATGAATTTGAACATCTCTAAATTGCTCTGGTTTGTTGGCTAAAATCTGATGCAGGCCATATTTCCAAGCTTCGGGGACAGGTATCTGTCATCGGTGCTGTTGGAATCAGTAAGAAAGGAAGCAGAGAGCATGACTTTCGAGCCCTGAGCTATGTAATCGAAGCAGAGAACAACATTAAATTTCTCCATGGATGTGCTGCAAATAAAATGGTGTTTGCTTAATGTCGTTTATATGAGAGAAAAAGAGAATAGAAAATGGCCTGTAATAAATTATATTAAATTTTTATACATTTACATATTCATATATTTTTATATCATATCTTATTTTGTTATCTTAATGTATAGAAATTTGTATGTCCAATGAGATAGCAAGATTTAGTTAGTCGATGAATAGTCAATCATATCTCTTTGGCAATGTCAGAGAAGATGTATCCAAATCCAAGCTCCATTTCCCATTGCACGCCAAAGGTTTAAATCCATTTGCTTCATTGCCTTTTAACCTTACCTATTTCATGAAAAGGTCATAACATATATATCTATATATATGAAAAGGTTTATATATAGTTTTATACGTTTTTTGGATTGTTGGATGGGTGGAACGGATGGTTAAGATTAAAAGTAGGACATGCGAAGATTATCACTCGGAAAAAAGTAAAGAGTTATTCTCAATCATCTATTTCTTTCATCCAACGGTCCAAAAAGCGTGAAACTATGAGTTTTATATTTTTTTGACAAATTTTAAATCTAATCCTAATCCTACCTACAGGAGAAGGGAAGGGGGACTCTAGGGGAAGGAAGGGGTGCTCTTAATAGGTCTAGAACCCATGACCTAATAGAAATGGGAGATCAAAGATAAGCAACTTAGCCAACCGGCTAAATGTTCTTGCTCATGAGTTTTACCTTCTTTGTAAATGGATGGATGAGATTTACAGAAAAAAATAAGAAAATAATCTTAACCATTTATTACCTTCATCAAACGGTTCAAAAAAGATGTAAAACTAATTGAGTTTCACATAGTGTAGGTGGATCCTAATATATATATATATATATATATATATATGTTATGGTCATTTCATGAAATAGGTAAGGGTAAAGGCAATGGGCAAATGGATTTTAACCTTTGACGTGCAATAGGGAATGGTGCAGTGTCCAATGCTATATGCAAATACAATAGCCAATGCCTACACATTTTATTCCATTGTGGATGGCAAAGTTAAAAATGTCATTCAAAATCAAAACATGAAAAATGGGAAAAATACCCCAATTTCCAAGGAACTAAATTCCAAAACAAAACAATACTATAACTTTGTTAACTTCCCATATGCAAAAAAACAATTTTGACAGAATCCTTTGCTTAGTAGGTTTTTTGTTTTTAAAGAAATTGGAAACTTGAGAGGATTCATGTTATCTAAAATTGGTTATATTCGTATACTAGAATTATTTGTGTATTTTTAATTAAGAGTAATTATTCCATACACAGGTGAAAAAATATTTCACAAGCGGGCTAGTATTTAGTGGTTTTGAGATTTAGTAAATTTTACTTAACGTTGTAATTGAACGTAGCGTTTGACGAACTGTTCATGAACAAGTTCGTTTATCGGCTCATTTATAAGATCATTTACCCGGTTCTCATTTTCCTTTTATTTTTTATATTTTAAATATTGCTGAAGGTAGAGACTAAATTGAACACATTGTGAACTTTGAAGTTCAAACTGCAAAGCCTAAGAAGCTTAAGGATTAGTAGTGTAATTTCACCATTTTGGCATACATATGTACAAACATGTTAGCGTACATGTAAACGAACATATTCACTAATATTAAACGAACATGCTCGTGAACACTAAACTAATGAACACGGAATAATATTAAAAAATTGTTTTTTATCAAATCCATCAAACTCAGTTAATCTGATAATCTTAAACTAATGTAAAATAAATAATCTATACCGTATAAGTGGATCATAACTTATATATAAATTAAAATAATGTTGAAAAATATGAGAATAATGAGTAGTGGGGTCGGTAAAGATCTCTGTGTTGAAGAAATCAGTTTGGAGAGATGATCTCACATCTACTTGTGTTTCAATTCTCTCTTCTATTATTATTAATTATTATTTGCAATTATTTGATTTCAGCATTTCTTATAAAGTTTTATTTGTTTTTACTCCCTTTTTTCAAATTTGACATATTGATGTCAAAATCAAACATTTAAAAGATTTTAAAAATATATTAATTAGAAAAGGTTTAGGTAGGAGAAAATAATCTAATTCAGGGTTAAGATATGTCAAATATTTTATAGAAAATTAAAAATAATAACATTCACATATCACTCATAAGATAAAACCATTAGCGAGACTTGCATATTTATATTGGTTACCCTAAATAAGTGTTGAGTGTAATAATCAGACATGTTATAATATTAAAATATTAAAAATAACATTATTACGAAAGACAACTATAAATCTTAAACATTAGCCCTAAAATAAATATAAAGTTGTTTAATTTTAACATTGGTTTTTGTTCCCCCAAATGTCTAGAAAGGACTCAAGAACTTGAAATAGGGTCTTAACTATTTTAGTGATGGAGACGCTTAGGGACAAATGGTCTGGTTTTAAGATTACCTAAACCAACTAACTTTAGGGATTATTAATTAATTAAAAAGACAAAAAAATCAAGTTATTTAATTCATTCTTTTCTTGCAGTTGCTTGCATCTCTCTTTGGATACCCTTAGTTAGTCCCCCCCCTGGCTTCCAAGCACCTATAAAAATATGTTAAAAAAGTGAATTATTTTATCTGATTTATTGACAAATTAATACAAATTGTATGTTGCATAGAATTTTTTCAATTCAGTTTGCTTTATTCACAAAGCTAAAATTAGGACTTATAATCATCTTATTTAAGAGATTTAATGCCTCATTCTGCTAGAACAACCGATACTAAACGATTAATATTTAATACATTATTATTGTATTAACTTTCATTGGATCATAAGTTCAAATAGCGAAAAGATAAAAAAAAAATAGTATTAGAATTTAAGGGGTTTTAGTGAGATGTAAAAGTATGGTTCATTGTTATTGAATTCAAACTCGAAACGTATTGAATCTCACTTATTAACAAAAGATCATTGAAATTACATTTTATCGATAATTATTTGGTACAATAACAAAATATATTGTATACCTCAAATTGAAAGTGAATATTCGATCAAGTCGAGCCAAAATATTTTAAGTTAATCGAGTTGATGAGTCTTATTTTATAATTCAAATTTTATTTGAAATTTTTTCAAGTTTAATTGTATGTTTATAATGTTATTTTATTAATTTGTTCTAATTTAAAATACTTTCTATAACCATGTGCGATATACACATATTTTTTAATATGTGATATACATATATCAAGCAGAATTAAGAGACTCGACTCGAATTTAAAGATCGATCTACTAATTACAAAAAAATATAGAGTTATTCGAGTCTCATTTCATAACTCAAAAGTCTTATTACTTTTTGTTAAACCAAATTTATAAAATTATGATTCAAATCAAGTAGATTTTTTTTTCACTTTGAGTCGATTTTTACACACGCTCACTTTTATTTTTTTTGTTGCCCTCTCGGTTCCCCATGACTTTGCCTGACTAATCCGGACCAACTCTTGTCGCGCACCTGACTAATTCGGACCAACTAGAGTTTTCTGTATACACAAATTGCTTACCATTTAGACCAATCGCGTTGATACTTGTACTAAATTTCAGTAGCGTACATAAGTTCAAAATTTGAAAACAACAATTTTGAAAGAATCAGTCACGAACAGAAGATCAAAACAAGAGAATCATATAAAAACTTTGTTTGCTTATGCATTTTTTTAACCTTCTTTTGTTTTACTGGATAATGTTGTGCCCGAGATTGCCATTGAATAACTACAGACATGCCGAACAGCATGCTTAGAATTGGGGCTTTAATTATTACAATAATCATCACTGCATGGACCCGACATGTAGCAGCTACCTTGTCCGAAATACTATCTCCATAAACACAGCAAACCTCGTGATTTTGTGTGCCAAAAAAAAAAAACTTGCCCATCCCATGGACCACACAGAAGCACAAGCTCAAGAACAATTATAAACCCAACTTCGTCTCCCCCAAGAAATCACCATATTCATCCATGGAGGAACACTTAACAAGACAACATTATTACACCATTTTTCAATGCATGCTTAGCTATAAAAAAGCCAAAATTACAGTGTCTCGAGACATCGACATCCCCGTGTAAGTAAGGACTGATGCATGATTTTAGGTCAGAATTACAAAATTTTAAAAGGTGCGAACTTAAATTATAGATAAAAAATACATTAAATATATAAAAGTTTAAAAATTTTAAAGGGTGAGACTGACCCCTTACACCCCTCCATCCATCCTGCATGGAACAAGAGTCCAAAACACAAAAACAACCGCCAAATATGTTCATTATCTTGTTTTGAATTTTAGCATTAACTATTTTACTAGGAAGGGAAAAGGGTAAAGAGAGAGTATCACCGGCGGTGGTTTTCGGGTGTATCTGATTCTGGTGACGACGGCAACGATGATGACAGTAAGCAAACAACAATATCGGAAAAAGCACCAACGATGAACTTGTGGGTGTTTTCGGGGTTTAAATTAAGGTAACAAAGGAGTAGTTCATGCAAGAACTCCCAGTCTTTGTTCACATCGGTTAAGTTCCTGGCTTCGATCATTTCTAGCATCGAAACCCTGAAATCTTTGTACGGGTCCGGCGAGTACTTCTTTACCGCAACGCCTCCATCCACCGCGGGTAGCGGTGTTTTACTCTCGGGTACGGGCCTTGTATCGGGTGACTCGATGATGGAGTTGGATTGGCCCGGCGAAGAGAAGAAGAAACGGTGGGAAGCGAATACGGAGGCGAAATCGGGAGTTGAGTCGGCTTCGAAGTCGGAGTACTCCGTGGTGGTGGTGCGAGTGGAGGGTGTCAAAAGGGACTTGGAGGTGAAAGCTGATGATGAAGAAGAGAGTTCACAGAGGGGGTTGAAGTTCTTAAAGGCTTCCATTGATTCATCCATTGATTTAGGGTTTGGAAAGCAGAGAGGGAAGATTTTCGACAACATCTTTTGTCTCTAAGAAACGGAGAGATTGTTGAAGATGATCGAAAAGAAAGAAAACCCCAAAAAGTGAAAGAGAAAGTGGTGGCAGTGTGGGGTTTTAATGGGTGAAAAAACACGGCCCTGGTTTGGACTAAGAGAGCAACAAATATTTTGTTTTGGGTGTTTCTATTAGGCTGGGCACTTGCTTGCTGTAGATATAGTAATAATTTTAGAGGTAAATACGACACACAGGTTTTAAAGCTGCTTCATAGTTAGAATAAAAATTAAAATTATAATCATTAACTAAGATAGAAAAAATTCTTATTATCTCACAAAAGTCGGGTGGTTTGAACCCTTGGTTCTTTTGTGTGCTTTTTGTGAGAGAGATTCGTTATTATTGGACCCCAAAGATCTTTTGTTTTGTATAGTTTTGGACCCCCAAAGATTGAAGGTTATAATAATGCTAACAAAAAGTCAAGTATTTGGGGCCAAAAGAAACTCTCCTTTGTATATATACTTCGGGTTTCCTATCCGACCTTACAAGCTAACAACTAGTCAATGCACAAATTTGGGTTCATCTAAATTGTTCGGTTCTTCCCAAACCGTTATCCATTGCTTGCTGCTTGGTTCATGGATTGCGGGAAGTTCTGCTGAGAGGTATCTTTAGAGTACATTTAAGATGAGACGGTCTTACACATATTATTATTCTGCTTGGTAAGAAATTGTATAGTTTTTTACTCAAATAGTAAGAATTTAGGTTATAATATAAGAATTTGTATAACTATATAAGGCAAAATCTACACAAATTCTTACCCAGCTAATAAAAATTAATATAATTATACAAATTCTTACCATGTTAGTAAAAATTTTGATTCTACCTAAATTATTATTCAATCATATATAAATTATCATTTTAATAAAAATTTACGTAGAACCGCATTTTAACCCTCCTAAAGGGTCGCACATTAAAATGTACCGTGGATTGCTCCCACGTTTCACTGCAGACATTTAACATGTGGTTTCTTTTTGGGATTGCTCACAAGCACTACCAAAACCCTGCAAAGGAGAGTAGCCACCGAGGTCCACGACAAAATAGCTCATCTGAGTCCCATGGCAAAAGGTGGCCATTGCCACCGGAATCAGTCGAACAGGCCGTCGAACCATCAAGTCAAAAGACTGGGAGGGAATGAGGTGGTAGAAGTGGGACGGCCAGTCCCGACGGCTAAGCTGTTGACCCTCAACTTCAGGCAACCGTTCACACCAAAAGTAGTTTGCATCCCTTGTGAATGTGAGTGAACTTCAAACCAGGTCAACCGTTCAATTGACAAGATTCTAATATAAATGGAAGTGATTATATTAAAAAGTAGATGTTAAATATAAGTTAATTGAGTAATGAATTCGATTTGATTCAAATAACCCGCGTACTTAAATTTATTATACCTCCACCCTCTAACTCCTCCGCTACCACTCCTCTATACGTAGGGCCTCTGAAATCTTCCTTACACCTCTCCAATGTTAATATGGAGAAACCTATTATGTTCTCTATTTGGCTACAATCTTCTAACATGATTGATTGATTTTACTAGATTTATTAGTCGATTTTATTACACGACAATCGCGTTTATTCCTGTCGACCCGTCAATCCTTAGTCTGTTGTGAGTTAATTCTTATTAGAGACATATTAATGCCATGCAAACCACAATAGAGAAAGGATTTTGGATACACAAATCACTGTTCACATTCTTCTTCTCAGACTACCGACTGCGTCTCTTCGTCCAAATTAAAAAAGATGAACCGTAAAAAAATCCAGCATCCCACTTTTACTATCAATAAAACTTATTAACCATAAACAACAGCTCTCCTCAAACCATCGACTGCGGTTTTCCATCCAAATCAAAAAATATTTACCATAAAAAACTTCACTTTTATCGTAATAAAACTTATTAACCATAAATCACATAAATAATATGATTCAAATTGATTATTAATTTTTTCGGTTTCTTTCTTCAATCCTGTTTAAAGCCAAAGTTAAATTAATATATGTTGAATCAAATAATAAAGAATTTAATGTATCTCGAATTCAAGATATTAAAACAACTTTAACCTCTATAATCTATCTCAATTTAATTTTCGATATAATTATAACTTATGCGATTCATAACATCGAAATATACCATTAAATCGGAGTCTAAAAACTAACGTAAAATTAAAAAGTAACTGCGTAAATCATAGATGAAGTAAATTGTGACATCATCGGTTCAAGACAATTCCATTAAATGACCTCATCATCCCAAACATGACCTTAAGAAACAGAATTATCGAAGTACATTTTTCAAGTGTACTTACACCCTAAGCCCCTTATCTTTTCTCCCGCCTCTGTTTTAACCCCGGGACCAATTGCACTTCTGGTCCCTATATTTTTAATATCAGTTTAATTTTACTTTTATTTACGTTTTTGCCCTTTAATTTTTGTTTCTTTCAATCTGGTTCCTTTCCAGATCTTAGGTATTTTGCAGTTATTTAATTTATGCCCTTTTATTTCTGTTTTTTTTTTTACATTTTTAACATCTCTATTTCATGTCTTTTTTTTTTATTTTGGTTCAATATATATTATATATGTATAGTTATTTTATATTTATTATGTAATTACATATTTATATACGAAAATTTTATATTATGTATTGTATTATGTATCATATATGTAGATGTAATATTTTTTTGTACGTGTATTATACGTGTATATTAATTATGTATATATTAAAGTTTTTAGATAATATATATACCTATATTTTTACTTAGTATAATATGTGTTATTATTATACAATATATTATATTATTATTATTATTATTATTATAATATACGTCATTATCGAATGTATGGTATGTACATATATATCCATATTATTTGTTACATATATTTTGATATAAAATAGTTTTATTATTTTATATTATAGTTTTATATATGTATTTAATATGTATATTTATATACTTGCCCATATTTATTAGTCACTTTATGATTTGTATTTTGATCATGCATTTTAATTTTTTTGCATCATATATATTGTATTTTACGTCATCAAAAATATATTTTTTAAAGAAATTAATTTTGAATTTTAAATTAATATTTTTAAAACTTCGAGAAATCATATCCCATGCGTATAGGGATGTGATTTCTTCGAATTTTTCTAAGAAAACGAGAAATCGTGCCCCGGGCGCATAAGGATGCGGTTCTCTCAATATTTTTGGCATTTAAGAATCATATTTTAAATTTTATTTGAATTCAAAATTTCCAATACCAAGACATTAAATAATCGGTTAGGTACCAATTTTGGACGCTGTGGGGTGCTAATCCTTCCCCATCCGTAACCGGCTTCCGTACCTAAATTTATAATCTCTGGTTTTATTTTGGTGTCAAGTCTACCTTTTTTTAAAAATGATTTGTGGCGACTCTATATTTTTAACTTGAAAACCGGGCAGAGGTTTTCCGAATTAAATTAAATACATCAAAAGAAAAGCGAGCGCCGGACGGATTTGGGTGATTACACCTACCATATTACCCTAAAATCTAAATCTTAAATTCTAACCACAAACTATGAATTCTAAACACCTAAATTATAAACCTTAAACTAGATCCCTAACCCCTAAAATTAGGCCACTTGTATTTTGTTTCCACCACCATTGCCTCTTATATTTCCCCTTAAATTATTAGGCAAAATATAGTACATTGTCACTCAATTATATGTTTTTGTTATAAACATTCAATTTTTCTAAAAAGTTACATTTTAATTTTTTAATTAAAATTTTATAACAAAATTAAAAACAGATATACAACGTGACTTGGTGAAATAATAATTTTGTTCTCAAAATGTATATATTTTATTAATTTAGTTCTAATTTGAAATTATTCATTAAATTTGTTATTAGTTTTTAAAAAAATTCTATTAATGAAGTGATTATGTCTACTAGCATGCGATATTGAGGTCATAATGGATCTGTTCCATTATATCAGCTAGGGGTGTTTGAAGTTATCTGATCCGACTGACCCGACCCGATTACCCAGCGACCCAATACAAAATAGATGGGTATTTTTAAGTTTATTATTTTTTTATCGGGTCAGGTACCCGACACAGTAATTTTTCCAGGTACACGAGTTAGGCTTGGGCTAAAATTTTCCCCTTACCAGGTACCCGACCTGATAATTTTAATATATACTTTTTATATTTTAAATTATATGTTTATTTTAGGTTTTTTAATATTTTTACTCCAAAGCCAAATTCAAATCCCTAAATTTTTTCTATGTTTGTATTATATACTTTTAAGTTAATTTTTTTTAAAAATATTTGTATTGATTTGTCAGTATGATATTTGAAAAAAAAATCATGATCGAGGTTAATCTTTTTAATATATTCTTTTGGAGATAAATTTTAATACATGTGTCTAAATATTTCACCTTTCAAAGTTAAAATTAATCCAAAATCACTATTTTTTTGTTTGGATTATGTATTATAAATTTTTAAATTTTATATGTTTAATATGTGATTTTTTAAATTTTAAAATTAAAAAATAAAAAAATACAGGATACCCTTTACCTGATTGTTCAAGTACCCGAATTTTACGGGTACCTGAGTAGCGGGTACCCAGATGTAGCGAGCAAGAGATGGGTCGACAAATAAGGTACCCAGATGAACCGAGTACCAGATTTCTTGGGTAACCGAAAACCGAGTACCCGACAATGAACATCCCTAATATTTGATGTCCTATAAAGAAGTGGTTGTCTATCAAATTATTTCATCTATTGATTATCGATACGTGAATAATATTATATAGTGTGACAAGTAGTCAAAGGGTGCAATGCCAAATCTTTAAATATGAAGAGGTAAATTTGAATTAAGATCAAATTGATAGAATGCATGAGTTTTGAGATTAAAACTATTATTATATAAGATCATGTTTCAATTTTAACAATCGATGTGTTTGTAACAAAATTTCGATTGAATGACTAAATTATATTTTTTTAGAAAAGAAGTGATATGTTTGTAAATAAACATATAATTGAGTGACCCGACTCTATTTTATCCCTGTAACAGATCCGAGACCAGCGGTATAATACCTGTTGTTTTGGGGTTTACGGCAGTTGAAGCAATCAAAGCTTTTCCTTTTAGGTACCTCGCATTTCTCAGCTTGTAAAAATTCCAGTTCCTTAATCTGGTCTGCATAGTAATCAAAGCCCTCTTCTTTGTTTCAGTTTCCCAACATTTCTCACTGTTAAAGATCACATTTTTTACTTCTCTGTGAGAGTTCAAAATTCAATTTTTTTTAATATTTTTGATCTTTTGGGGTGCTTTGTTTTTGCAGATCAATCTGGGGTTTTTGTTCTAATGATGTCAATTCCATCTCCTTCTCATGCGGTTACTTCTCCTCATACTGATAACCCTACTGAAATGGGTAGTCCTCACATAGATATCCATCAAGATCTCTTTCCAGAGTAAGTTTTTTAGCTTTATTTCTTCACCCCAGTTGTTGTTCATTGTTTCTATTTGCTCAATTTCTTACATAAATCTATTGGTATGAGGTTTGATGTGGTAATCATGAGAATTTGGGTTTTTTTGGAAGGTAAACTGTGTTAGATAATAGAAGTTCTTGTGTAGAAAATTAGCAAATTTATGTTTAAAATAGTTTGCATGTAATGAGTTGAAGTTTTATTACTAGAAATTGAAGAATTTGCAGTTTAGGGATTTCATTTTTCTTTGCTTTGAGAAAGTCTGGAAAGCCCTAGTTTATTATGGTTACCAAATATCAGTGATGCAATTTTTGGGGTGGCTTTTTAGGGTTTTATTTGTTTCACCGTTAGTTTTTGGTTTTGAAACTTTGATGTTGGAGGGCTGCATATGAATCTAACCTTAATTTTGACAATGAAAACATTACCTGCAATCCGGTCGTCTTTCACGTGCCAAAATCGTCTACTATTGAACAAAGTTCTTCTCATTGTTCGGGTGTATTCGTCAATTAGTTGCAACCCGTGTTGCTCCGGTTCTTTATTTTTTTGGAGTACATGTGTTCATTCTTATTCGGATATGGGTATAGGATATGACCCTCCAAGTACATGGAAATTGAATATACCTGTGTCAGATCACAGATGCATACCTATATCTAACACTCACATCCAAGTTTGAGTAACATTAGTAGCTTCAGCTTATGTTCATATGAATTTTAAATTAATTTAGAAGACTTACCTTCTTAAGTTAAATGTGCTTAATTGTTTTCTTAGTCAGAATTTTATCCCAATTGCAGTTATTATGGTGGACCAGCTACCGCTCCATCTGCGCCAAAAGACGAATTTCCGGGAAATGATATGGATAATGGAAGTAACAAAGATGAATTTCTGGGACATGATAACCAGACTGGAAGTAACAAAGATGAATTTCTGGAAAATGATATACAGAATGGAAATAACGATTGTCCTCCTCCTGTAATTAAAGAGAATGATATCTCTGCACCACCAGCACCTGTTCTGCTTAATAGTTTCCCTGCACCAGCACCGGTTCCACCCAGCAGTAGCGGGCAGGGTTTACCTTATGCTCCTATACATTGGCCGAATGCCGGCGATATTTGGAGCTGGAAAGTGGGGAGGAGAGTCAACGTTTCTGGCTTCTTCAACGATAGGTCTCTCGGTGTTCCAGAAAGTCTTCAAAAGCCAAATGTTCCAAAATCCTTTGCAAGCAAGCCAATGCTTGAACGTTTTATCCGGTCAAATTTCCCGGATGCAGATATTGATGCGTTCTTTGCCTCATTTGTTTGGAAGATCCCTGCCCTTGTGGAACCTTCTACCAAAGGTTTGCTGAAAAACATTTAAGTTTTTTGTTTGTTGCTGCCTTTTTTCATCTTCTTAGAAAATTTGGTTTCTGAGTTCAAGATCCCATGTCAGTTATAATTACACCCAATTGATATCCTTAAAGGAACTTCCGAGTGCAGGCACTGTTAAAACGATATAGCACTTATAACTTAGTGTATAGCACGATAAGGGTCGGTATCGCTGTTTCATCCTGCAATTGTGACTCATGGTAAATATAAATGAAATTTTGATTCTATCGACAATTTCAACTGGAACTTTCATTGTGCTACCACTTGTTATAACAATCTTCTGCGAGAACTACTTTTTGGACAAGTGGTTTTCATCCTCAATTTTATTTATATGCTGGCATTCAATAAATTGAATATACCCGTATTGGACACATGTCCATGTCCGACATGCACATCCAAGTTCGAGTTACATAAATTTAGCCATCCTCATCAAATATGTTAGTACTTTTTTAATTACTTGGGTTCCCTAATTGAGGACGGTATCTAGCTATGTGTTAGTTAGGCTGTCAATGTATGTGCCAACTCGGACTAGTAACATTTTCATCGATTTCTGCTTGAGGAAGTGAACCTATACTCCCTGTGGACCGGCCTTAACCTCTCGTGCTTTCTCTCATATAAAGGTTGGGAAGGTTTGAGCCAAGTTTATTGAAGAGGGGGAAAGTTTGTTAGCAGAGGAGTCTGATTAGGATTAAATTGGGTTTTACATAATCTAAGTCCAAGTGAATTAGTATAAGGAGTTTGCATAGTGTGGTATTGGGTGTTGGATGTTTTTCTCTCCGAACCACATACATATGGTGTTCGTGTGTTGCTTTGCTCTTTATTTTCTTATGGTTTCTTCTGCTTCCTAGTTTAATTTTGTTTGTTAAATTACAGTTATCTCCCAACAAAGTTGACATAATGTAATTCAGGCTTCGGACATTTTTTCAGAAAGAAATGATAAAACATTTCATCATGTCGAGTTGAGATGAAGTGCAATCATCCAAATTGATTCATTGCCCATCATTCTTGTTTCATATAGGGATAGGGAATTTGCTGACATGACAGTCCTTGTTATACTCACTCGGATTTCTGTTCTTTTTGCCTATTAATCATAATTATTCACTATTTTCAGAAGTTCGAAGTTACATTATGTTCATTTTCTCTTGATTGCTCTGCTTAAATACTTATCTTTTATGTGATGAATGACAGATCTCCCCCCTTCAGCGCCAGCAGAAGCAGTGACAGTGGAGGAAATGGAAGATGATAAAAAAGGAACCGACAAAATAACTCCCCGTCGAATCAATAGGAAAAGGGCTCCTCCCCCTCCTCCATTCATTACTCCAACTCCGAGTGCCAGTGACAGTCAAAAGAAGCAGAAGACACCTAAAGAATCGGCCAAATCTAAAGGATCGGCAAAACCTCAAGGATCAGCTAAAGCTCACGGATCAGCGGAACCTAAAGGATCAGCCAAGCCTAAGCGACAAACTCGCCAGAATGATAAAGATTCCCTCCCACCCCAAGTTGAAATTCAAGATACAAATGATGGTCTTGATGATGTGTCTTTCTTAGACTATGAAACTGGAAGAGGTTAGAATTTGTTAATATTTACATTTTCCTGAAAATGGCGTTTTGCTTCTTCGCTTCATTTGCCTTTTGAAATGGTTGCAGCGGAGTTCGACAACTACCTCAGTTCTTTGGATGAGATTCTTGTTCAGACTCGGCCATCATCTGAAGAACCAATTTCCGAACAGGCAGCGATGCACAACTTCTTTGCAGCAGAAGGCGAAATGGCTGAAGCTCGAAGGAAACTATCTTCACTTCTCGATATGGATTTCCCTTCATTGATTTGCTTCAAAGGCCTCGACGAACTCGCCACTCTAGCATCCAAAATCCGGAAGGATCCCACCCTTACTGCCGAACAACTCGTGAAGCTGAAGTTGATAGAAGAGATCCCATCATTTCTCGAGGTGTTCCTCGAGAATAGGGAAGTAATGGAGCAGGCAGACAAGTTCTTTACAGCCCTCGAGGACAACAGGGCTAAGATTAGTTCACTTAAACAAGCATACAGCGAGTTAAAGCAACAAATGACTAATCTACAGTCCGAGGTAGATTCCAACATAACAACCGTGCAAGATATCGACAACCAGATAGCACAACTCAAAGCCCGTTGTGCGGAGCTCACGAAACTGATAGATAAGAAGAAGACGGACAAGGATGAATTGATATATAACCAGAAGTTGGTGGCAAACTCGATTCCGAAAGTTGTACATGAAGTTCAGATCGCTAATGACAAAAAATCGGAATGGGAGCTAAAGAAGGAAAATGGAATGAGGCGTGAGGCCGAAATAATCGCTAAATTTGCTCCTCTGAAAGGGTTTTCACTTTGAACACCATAGGTATGGTACTGGTGTTTAGTTTCTAGAGTAAGAATAAGCAGTGGTAGGGGAGGAGAATGTTATTCTTGTAGTGCTTTGGTTTTGTGGATTGTGATTAGCTTTATCAGTAGGGAGTTGTTCCCTTGTAATTTGGAGGGGTGAAACTTGAACTCACACACTCAATTACTGTGTCTGTATGTTAACTTCAATTAGAATTGGTACAACGATATTATAAAAGCTATAATATTTTGAATTTGGCTATAATTTGAAAATTATTCTAAAATTTGTAATAATTTATGTAATTGAATAATGCATTGCGTAATTAAACAAAATTTTATAAAAGTTGTATTAATTTGTTAGGTAATAAGAATTGCAAGTCCTGAAAGTTATGATGTAAAGATAATTTATATTTTTACATGGTAAAGGTCTTTTAAAATTTATAGGAATCTCCACGGTTGTGTCACGCGTTTTTTTTTTTTTTTGTAGTTCGTTTTATTTGTCATAAAATCATATTTTAGTGATCGTTTGTGCTTGTACAGAGATTTTTACGGAGTTAATATTTGATTATGATTTTGTCAGTAGTTATAGAAAGATATACCTCTACTCGATTGATGGTTGTTTGTCAATATAATCAGACCTGAGTAACAGACTAATCTGCCTGATAGTTTGATTCGCTCACAATTTTTTTACTAATAAAACCCTCTCAATTTTTTAATAATGGTCTTGAATTTGTGTAGGTCAAATTTGTTTTGAGGTGAGCGATCCAAAAATAAGAGAAGGGATAAATAAAAGGAGATTAAGAATTGGCGAAGAGTGAAAAAAAAAGAGAAAAGAAAAGAATGTTAAGAGGAAGAAGAAATAAGACGTGAAATTTAGGTATTAGTCTAGTATCTAGTGAGTTATTTGAAATTAAGATTAAATTGATATAACATATAATTTTTTGATTTATACTTTTATTAAATCATATCAATTAAATATTTAATACACAACGACTAAAATAAGAAATAAAAAACGTACCGTTAGTCATGTTTTTGTTAAAAATAAATAATATAGTGACCCAAATAGAAATGCATATATAGATTGATGACTAATGGTATAGTTTATCTAAATATTTAACTCAAATCCTCAACCTAACCCATCAAAACTGGTAAAACTAGCTCCTTTTAATCTTTCGGTGTTCAGGTAATTTTAAACACCCCTATTTATTAGTACAAATCTAACAAATTATGAATTAGTCATCTAATTTCAAAACGTTCTAATTATGACCTCCTTCTAATATTTTTTTAGTGCTATTTTACTCGACATTTCATTTTTATTATGGAGTAGGGTAAACCACGTCGATAGTCTATCGATTGTAGGGTACTGTTTAGTTAGGTCACCCAATCATAAAAATTTACACAATGGCCACTTGACAAATTGAAAGTTACAAGGAGGTCTATTTCCATAAAGTTTTTAACATGGGATAATGTGATAGTTAATAAGAATTACATAATATCAAATTTAGTCATCAACGATTACACATTATTTTAAATTGATCCTAATTCTAAAAAATAACCTTGGAAATTCAAATGTCATACTAATTTATTATATATGTATAGTTATTTTATATTTATTATGTAATTACATATTTATATACTAAAATCTTATATTATGTATTGTATTATGTATCATATATGTAGATGTAATATTTTTTTGTACTTGTATTATACGTGTATATTAATTATGTATATATTAAAGTTTTTAGACATTAATATATATACCTATATTTTTACTTAGTATAATATGTGTTATTATTATACAATATATTATATTATTATTATTATAATATACGTCATTATCGAATGTATGGTATGTACATATATATCCATATTATTTGTTACATATATTTTGATATAAAATAGTTTTATTATTTTATATTATAGTTTT
This sequence comes from Hibiscus mutabilis, assembly GCA_019671005.1. Lineage (NCBI taxonomy): Eukaryota > Viridiplantae > Streptophyta > Magnoliopsida > Malvales > Malvaceae > Hibiscus > Hibiscus mutabilis. The sequence goes on from CM033733.1 coordinate 47,139,470, forward strand.
ATATATGTATTTAATATGTATATTTATATACTTGCCCATATTTATTAGTCACTTTATGATTTGTATTTTGATCAAGCAGATTGGTCCGTTATCCATGTCTGATTACATCAGCAAACAACCATTAATCGAGTACCAGCAGAATCATAATTAGATATGTGAAAATCTTTGTACAGACACCAAACAACCATTAAAGTATGCTAAAATCGTATCAAAATGATAAATAAAACGAACCACAACAAAAATAAAAAACGCGTGCCACAACCGCAGAAATTCCTGTAAATTTTAAAAGACCTTTACCTTGTAAAATATAAATTAAATTATTTTTACATCATAACTTTTAGGACTTGCAATTCTTATTACCTAACAAATTATTGCAACTTTTATAAATTTTTGTTTAGCTACACAAAACATTATTCAATTACATAAATTATTACAAATTTTAGAATAATTTTCAAATTATAGCCAAATTCAAAATATTATAGGTTTTATAATATCCTTGTATCAATTCTAATTGAAGTTAACATACAGACACAGTAATTAAGAGTGTGTGTGAGTTCAAGTTTCACCCCTCCAAATTACAAGGGAACAACTCCCTACTGATAAAGCTAATCACAATCCACAAAACCAAAGCACTACGGGAATAGCATTATTATTACTCTAGAAACTAAACACCAGTACCATACCTATGGTGTTCAAAGTGAAAACCCTTTCAGAGGAGCGAATTTAGCGAGTATTTCGGCCTCACGCCTCATTCCATTTTCCTTCTTTAGCTCCCATTCCGATTTTTTGGCATTAGCAATCTGAACTTCATGTACGACTTTTGGAATCGAGTTTGCCACCAACTTCTGGTTATATATCAATTCATCCTTGTCCCTCTTCTTCTTATCTATCAGTTTCGTGAGCTCGGCACGACGGGCTTTGAGTTGTGCTATCTGGTTGTCGATATCTTGCACGGTTGTTATGTTGGAATCTACCTCGGACTGTAGATTAGTCATTTGTTGTTTTAACTCGCTGTATTCTTGTTTAAGTGAACTAACCTTGGCCCTGTTGTCCTCGAGGGCTGTAAAGAACTTGTCTGCCTGCTCCATTACTTCCCTATTCTCGAGGAACACCTCGCAAAATGATGGGATCTCTTCTATCAACTTCAGCTTCACGAGTTGTTCGGCAGTAAGGGTGGGATCCTTCCGGATTTTGGATGCTAGAGTTGCGAGTTCGTCGAGGTCTTTGAAGCAAATCAATGAAGGGAAATCCATATCGAGAAGTGAAGATAGTTTCCTTCGAGCTTCAGCCATTTCGCCTTCTGCTGCAAAGAAGTTATGCATCGCTGCCTGTTCGGAAATTGGTTCTTCGGATGATGGCTGAGTCTGAACAAGAATCTCATCCAAAGAACTGAGATAGTTGTCAAACTCCGCTGCAACCATTCCAAAAGGCAAATGAAGCGAATAAGCAAAACGCCATTTTCAGGAAAATGTAAATATTTACAAATTCTAACCTCTTCCAGTTTCATCGTCTAAAAAAGACGCATCATCAAGACCATCATTTGTATCTTGAATTTCAACTTGGGGTGGGAGGGAATCTTTAGCATTCTGGCGAGTTTGTCGCTTAGGCTTAGGCTTGGCTGATCCTTTAGGTTCGGCTGATCCGTGAGCTTTAACTGATCCTTGAGGTTTCGCCGATCCTTTAGATTTGGCCGATTCTTTAGGTGTCTTCTGCTTTTTTTGACTGTCATTGGCACTCGGAGTCGGAGTAATGAATGGAGGAGGGGGAGGAGCCCTTTTCCTATTGGTTCGACGGGGAGTTATTTTGTCGGTTCCTTTTTTATCATCTTCCATTTCCTCCACTGTCACTGCTTCTGCTGGCGCTGAAGGGGCGAGATCTGTCATTCATCACATAAAAGATAAGTATTTTAGCCGAGCAATCAAGAGAAAATGAACATCATGTAACTTCGAACTTCTGAAAATAGTGAATAATTATGATTAATAGGCAAAAAGAACAGAAATCCGAATGAGTATAACATGGACCGTCATGTCAGCAAATTCCCTATCCCTATATGAAACAAGAATGATGGGCAATGAATCAATTTGGATGATTGCACTTCATCTCAACTAGACACGATGAAATGTTTTATCATTTCCGAAAAAAGTCTGAAGCCTGCATAACATTATGTCAACTTTGTTGGGAGATAACTGTAATTTAACAAACAAAACTAATCGAGGAAGCAGAAGACCATAAGAAAAATGAAGAACAAAGCAACACACACGAACACCATATGTATGTGTTTCGGAGAGAAAAACACCCAACGTCCAACACCACACTATGCAAACTCCTTATACTAATTCACTTGGACTTAGATTATGTAAAACCCAATTTAATCCTAATCAGACTCCTCTGCTAACAAACTTTTCCCCTCTTCAATAAACTTGGCTCAAACCTTCCCAACCTTTATATGAGAGAAAGCACGAGAGGTTAAGGCCGGTCCACAGGGAGTATAGCTTCACTTCCTCAAGTAGAAAGCAATGAAAATGTTACTAGTCCGAGTTGGCACATACATTGACAACCTTTATATAGCTAGACACCGTCCTCAATTACGGAACCCAAGTAATTAAAAAAGTACTAACATATTTGATGAGGATGGCTAAATTTATGTAACTCGAACTTGGGTGTGCATGTCGGACATGCATATGTGTCCAATACGGGTATATTCAATTTATTGAATGCCAGCATATAAATCAAATTGAGGATGAAAACCACTTGTCCAAAAAGTAGTTCTCGCTGAAGATTGTTATAACAACAGGTAGCACAATGAAAGTTCAAGTTGAAATGTCGATAGAATCAAAATTTCATTTATATTTACCATGAGTCACAATTGCAGGATGAAACAGAAAACAGCGATACCGACCCTTATCGTGGTATACACTAAGTTATAAGTGCTATATCGTTTTAACAGTGCCTGCACTCAGAAGTTCCTTTAAGGACATCAATTGGGTGTAATTTAACTGACATGAGATCTTGAACTCAGAAACCAAATTTTCTTAGAAGATGAAAAAAAGGCAGAAACAAACAAAAAACTTAAATGTTTTTCAGCAAACCTTTGGTAGAAGGTTCCACAAGGGCAGGGATCTTCCAAACAAATGAGGCAAAGAACGCATCAATATCTGCATCCGGGAAATTTGACCGGATAAAACGTTCAAGCATTGGCTTGCTTGCAAAGGATTTTGGAACATTTGGCTTTTGAAGACTTTCTGGAACACCGAGAGACCTATCGTTGAAGAAGCCAGCAACGTTGACTCTCCTCCCCACTTTCCAGCTCCAAATATCACCAGCATTCGGCCAATGTATAGGAGCATAAGGTAAACCATGCCCGCTACTGCCGGGTGGAGCCGGAGCTGGTGCAGGGAAACTATTAAGCGGAACAGGTGCTGGTGGTGCAGAGATATCATTCTCTTTAATTACAGGAGGAGGACAATCATTATTTCCACTCTGTATATCATTTCCCGGAAATTCATATTTGTTACTTCCATTCTGGTTATCATGTCCCGGAAATTCATCTTTGTTACTTCCATTATCCATATCATTTCCCGGAAATTCGTCTTTTGGCGCAGATGGAGCGGTAGCTGGTCCACCATAATAACTGCAATTGGGATAATTGCGATTAAGAAAACAATTAAGCACATTTAACTTAAGAAGGTAAGCCTTCTAAATTAATTTAAAATTCATATGAACATAAGCTGAAGCTACTAATGTTACTCAAACTTGGATGTGAGTGTTAGATATAGGTATGCATCTGTGATCTGACACAGGTATATTCAATTTCCATGCACTTGGAGGGTCATATCCTATACCCATGTCCGAATAAGAATGAACTCGTGTACTCCAAAAAAAAATAAAGAAGAACCGGAGCAACACAGGTTGCAACTAATTGATGAATACACCCGAACAATGAGAAGAACTTTGTTCAATAGTAGACGATATTGGCACGTGAAAGACGATCCGATTGCAGGTAATGTTTTCATTGTCAAAATTAAGGTTAGATTCAAATGCAGACCTCCAACATCAAAGTTTCAAAACCAAAAACTAATGGTGAAACAAATAAAACCCTAAAATGCCACCCCCAAAAATTGCATCACTGATATTTGGTAACCATAATAAACTAGGGCTTTCCAGATTTTCTCAAAGCAAAGAAAAATGAAATCCCTAAACTGCAAATTCTTCAATTTCTAGTAACAAACCTTCAATTCATTACATGCAAACTATTTTAAACATAAATTTGCTAATTTTCTACACAAGAACTTCTATTATCTAACACAGTTTACCTTCCAAAACCCCCCAAATTCTCATGATTACCACATCAAAACTCATCCCAATAGATTTATGTAAGAAATTGAGCACATATAAACAATGAAACAACAACTGGGTGAAGAAATAAAGCTAAAAAGCTTACTCTGGAAAGAGATCTTGATGGATATCTATGTGAGGACTACCCATTTCAGTAGGGATATCAGTATGAGGAGAAGCACCCACATGAGAAGGAGATGGAATTGACATCATTAGAACAAAAACCCCAGATTGACCTGCAAAAACAAAGCACCCCAGAAGATCAAAAAGATTAAAAAATTTGATCTTTGAACTCCCACTGAGAAGTCAAAATTGTAATCTTGAACAGTGAGAAATGTTGGGAAACTGAAACAAAGAAGAGAAACAAATTAAGGAACTGGAATTTTTACAAGCTGCGAAATGCGAGATACCTAAAAGGAAAAGCTTTGATTGTTACAACACCTGCAGTAAACCCCAAAACAACAGGTATAGCGCTGGTCTCGGATCTGTTACAGGGATAAAATAGACTTAGGTCACTCCATTATGTGTTTATTTGACAAACATATCACTTCTTTTCTAAAAGTTATAATTTAGTCATTCAAGTGAATTTTTTTTACAAACACACCAATTTGTTGTTAAAATTGAAACATGACTTGATATAATAATAGTTTTAGTCTCAAAACTTATGCATTCTATCAATTTAGTCTTAATTTAAAATAATTCAATAAATTAAACTTTTCATATTTAAAGATCTAGCATTGCATCCTCTGACCATTTGTCACACTCTATACTAGTATTCATCATAACGATAATCAATAGATGGAATAATTTGATGGATAGTCGGTTCACTATAGGTCAACTGATATACTAACGGAATAGATCCATTATGACTTCAACGTCACCTGCTAGTAGACACAATGATTTTACCAATAAAAAATTTAAATACGAATGATTAAATTTATTGGATAATTTTAAATTAGAACCAAATTAATGATGTATATCTATTTTAAATCTGCCACCACGGTGATATGTTTTGTAAAAAGAATTTTAATTGGAAAGTTAAATTGTAACTTTTCGAAAAAAGTGAATGTTTATAACAAAAACACATAATTGAGTGACAATGTAGTATATTTTAGCTAATAATTTAAAAGGATAAGGAATTTAAATGACTTCTCGACACTTCAAAAATGTACTTCGGTAATTCTGTGTCTTAAGGTCATGTTTGGGACGATGAGTTCATTTAATGGAATTGTCTTAATATATTTAAGCCAGTAACCATGAACCTACACTTATACAGTTGCTTTTTAATTTTGCTCTAATTTTTGGACACCGATTTAATGGTCGTTTTCTTTTGTTTGTTAGATATATGCTGTGAGTCGCATAAGTTATGGTTATGTCTAAAATTAAATTGAGATAGTTTATAGAGGTTAAAATTATTTTAATATGATTTTTTTATTCATAAAATTTGAATTTGAGATACATTGAATTCTTTATTATTTGACTCAACATGTGTTAATTTAACATCGCTTTGAATAGAACTGAGGAAAGAAATCGCGAAAATTAAAAATCAATCTGAATCATATTATTCATGTGATTTATGGTTAATAAGTTTTGTTCATGATAAAAAAATGTGATTTTTTTGGATAAATCTTTTCTGATTTGAGTGGGGAGTCGCAGTTGATAGTTTGAGGAGAGCTGTAATTTATAGTTAATAAGTTTTGTTGATGGTAAAAGTGGGATTTATTCTTTTTAATTTAAATGAAGAGACGCAGCAGGTGGTCTGAAGAGAATAATGAAAAAAAAAAAAAAGAGCTGAGAAGAAAGTGAACAATAATTTGCGTAAAGTCCCTTTCTCTATTATGATTTGTATGGGTATTTATATGTTTCTAACAACAAAGTATTGGCTCGTAAGAAATTTAGAATTGATACTATTGACGGGTGATAAGAATAGATGCAATCGTCAGATAATAAAATAGACTGTTGGATTGTAAACATAAATCGAGCAAAACGCAGCGGAATGATCGAAATTTATAAATATCTCTGGCTATTGTCAAAATCGTTTGTCAAATTGATATGTGGTTGCATCACCGTCAAACACGTCGAACTACCGTTGGATGCTTAAAATCATCGTGGAAACGCTTTGAACCACCGTCGAATACTTCAAACACAGCAACAAAAAAAAACTAAAATTTCAAGTATCTTCTAAACACTCAAAACTCACTTAGATAGAATATGTGATGCTTGTGTTTGATGCTTAGGGACTTTAAGTTATATGAGTGTTTAAAAGTGTGGTTTCCCATCAAAATCACCCCGTTAAACTACCCGACTATCACATGAAAACTAATGTGTTAAAACATGAGAGTAACCCAATAATCAAATCAGATTACGGTGCATGCTTACATGCATTATAACATGCAGTGAAACTGCCATGCACTCACGAACCACACCAATTTCTAATATGGATCAGATAAACGTCAATCAATCGCATCAAAATATTGTAGCTAAATAGGGAATATAATAGGTTCCTCCATATTAACATCGGAGAGGTGTTGGGAAGACTTCAAAGGCCCTGCGTATAGAGGAGTGGAAGCGGAAGAGTTAGAGGGTGGAGGTATAATAAATTTAACGGTAAATTATATAAATAGTTATTTGATCTAAATTTTTGTTGAGTTTTTCTGGTTATGAGAAGATATAAATAAGTTTTTCGATTCATTGTGATTAAAAAATTAATTTAATTTCGTTAAAAAATAAACGGCTGATGAATTGACAGTTAATAAAATCTGTATAATAATATGAACATACTCTTATTCGTGTTCGCTCGGTTAATTTGCTGGCCTAGCTTTGTCTGCAAGATAATGTGTATTGTCAAAAGATTAAATATATATAAACAAATACTACATTGTATTTACCTTTATATTCTTGTATTTATACTCAAGTATATGTTAGGACATATACATCTGGCTAAAAAATGTGTTTTTTATTTTTGTGAATGAGGATAAAACCCCGAGCACATAATTAAATAATAAGATAAATAACCACCACGCTAAACAACATGATTATTTGTCTCTCCTTCTAAATTTTAGTAAACTTCAATAATTTCTCACTCAATATCAAATTGTAAAATTGTGTACACCTTGAGAAATTATTCTATATGCCTAGTTTACTATATTAGCTATGGTCTCAACTAATAAAAATATTCAATTTTTTTTTATTTCTCATAAATATTCTTAATCTTTTGACAATGCACACACACCTTGCAGATATTGAGATTGAACTCTTCTAGGATGAATATCATTTATTTTTTTTCTTCTTTGACCACTTGTTGGGTTCATATCACAACTAAATTGTAATTATGATAAATAAATATGTATTTATAAATCTCATCAATGTGTTTTAATTAAGTTCCTCTCATATACGAAAATAATATTTAATTTCATAAAAAAGTTTCAATTGGTATAATATTAATATTTAGAAAAGATAAATCATATTAAGTGTAGTGGTAAATCATATTGCAATTCTAAACATAGAACTCATGTTCCAACTTTAAAAAATATTTTATCAGTTGGGATAGTCACAAATTTTGATCATAAATAATAAATCAAACATGAAAAGATACTAAAAAATTTTGAACATAAACTTGTAGCTAGCATCTACCCTCTATATACGCTAATAGAAGAACTCGAAAAGATTACTCACTGGACTTGTTCCGGTGGATACATCGGAAAACTTAAAAAATTGAACATTTTGAAATTTAGGACCGAATTAAAAAGCCATGCTATAGTTTGGGGTCGATTGATGGAATTAACCATAAAAAATAAGTACAACCCGAGAGTGTGTCCCTATATAAACAACTAAAATTAGGGTTTTCGTGTCCCTTTACACTCCTACACTTAAACAAACTAATAAGGTGCCGACTGCTCTGCCCTTCTAAGCTAACAAAGCAGAGTTTTGAAGAATGGCCGTCGGGTACTCATGTCTTTCTGTTCATCTCACTCATTCTTCAAATGGGTTTCCTTTCTTCTCTTAAATCTGCTCTGTTTTCTGGTTATCTCTTTATTTTGTAATGCAGGAAAAACAAGAGGATTTCCAAGGGAAAGAAGGGGGGAAAGAAGAAGGCGTGAGTAGTTTTTTTTTTTCAATTGAATTTAGCCTAAATAACGCTCTGTATATCTTAGAAACATACATGTTAGTTAAATTTTGATTTTTGTTGTTGGGTTTTGTTTAGAGCGGATCCTTTTGCTAAGAAGGATTGGTACGATATCAAGGCTCCATCAGTTTTCACCACCAGAAATGTAGGAAAAACTCTCGTCACTCGTACTCAGGGTACCAAGGTTGGTTTTCTATTTTGCAGTTCTTCCTCTGTTGAAAATGCTTCCTTTTTATTGTAATGTTAGATTTTTGGATGCTTTGAACCTGAGAGAATATTGGGTATTTTCCAGATTCTTTTTAATTGCTTTACCTAGTTTAAGCTGTATCCTTTTCAGCTTTTACTGAAAGATAAGCGAAAGTGTATATATATATATATATATATATGATCATGTTCTGCTTATATTAGATGTTAATTGCAATTTTTAGCTGAGCCGTGCTTATATTGCAGATTGCTTTGCATGTCCCTGATGTTATTTTTTGTGTTGAAGTGCTGAATTATCATTTTCTTTTTGGAAGTTTAGTATCTTATATTAATAATATTGGCTACTGAACATATAAAGTTCTTTATTTGCCGAGGAAATCTTGTATCTGGTGTCATTTTCTTAATTCATGTTTCCTCCTCTCTTCATTGCCTGGAGGATGCAACAATTGGTCCTGCTATGAATTCTTGAAAGAGCCTGAATGAAATAAGATCGTTTTTCGTCAATTATCTTTCAATGGACTTATTTGTTGAGAAACTTGAAAACTTATCGTTTACTTATTTAAGTTTGCATATCGGTAAGGCACATTGAAATTGGATCTGCTTGGTCCATTTAGTTAACATGTATCAACAGTTTGATTTCAAAGTATGCAAGTGGTTTGAATATTGAACTTGGCTATTATCTTGACAGATTGCTTCAGAAGGTCTGAAACACCGTGTGTTCGAGATTTCACTGGCTGATCTTCAAGGTGGTGATGAGGATCATGCTTACAGAAAGATCCGTTTGAGAGCTGAAGATGTTCAAGGAAAAAATGTTTTGACCAACTTCTGGGTATGCAAATATAAATAGCCTTATTCACTACATTATCTCAGCTGTTATAGCAATAGAAATTAAAAGGTTTTTTTTTCCTTTTCAATTTTCAGGGAATGAACTTTACCACCGACAAATTGAGGTCTTTGGTGCGTAAATGGCAAACCCTGATTGAAGCTCATGTGGATGTGAAGACAACTGACAACTACACTTTGAGAATGTTCTGCATTGGATTCACTAAGAGACGCCCGAACCAGGTTAAGAGGACTTGTTATGCACAGTCCAGCCAGATTAGACAGGTAATCTATCCTTATTTACTGTGAAGTATTTAAGTACTTGTTACTGAAATTTTCTTGACTTGCGTTCTTAAACGTCAAAGATCCTTGGTTTGTGCATCATGCGAACCTGTCGAATTACTTGATGACTGAGTGAAGTTATTGTTTTGCAGATTCGCCGAAAGATGAGGGAGATCATGACTGCCCAGGCAACATCTTGTGATCTGAAGGAATTGGTTCAGAAATTCATTCCCGAGATGATTGGAAAAGAAATTGAGAAGGCAACATCTAGCATCTATCCTTTGCAGAACGTCTTCATTCGTAAGGTCAAAATTTTGAAGGCTCCCAAATTTGACCTAGGAAAGTTGATGGAGGCATGTTTCTGACACCCATTCTCATATTTTTCAATAAAAATATCCCACAGGCCCATCTCAGGGGATTTACCGGACCAGATATCAAAGATACTCAATGTTGTGCCCATGTCAATTTATTTACTTTGCTGTTGTATTTCTTCATTTAGGTTCATGGTGACTACTCAGAGGATATCGGTGTGAAATTAGAGAGGCCTGCTGAAGAGACAATGGCTGAGGCTCCTGCAGAGCCTGTTGGAGCTTGAATGAAGAAGAGTAATTGAATGTCTTTTTTTTATGTTTTAATCAGATTTTGTTGATCATTTCCTTTTTGTTGGAAAACTTGTATAGAATTTCTCCAGGGTTTTGATGTCAAGGATATGATTTTGCTACTTAATTGAGTAGATGATATGTTACTCTTTGGTAGACATATATAAACACGATTTGAATCTATGAATATCTCAAAAAAGTATTTAGGGATTAAGCTGGAAATAATTACTTTTAAGTTTAGAGATTAATTGTTGCTTTATCCTTTTGTCTCTTTTGTTTGCATGTTCAAATCATACAAGGAAGCTGACCTGAGAAAATTGCAGATACCAGTTTCACTGAAATAGTAACTTCATGTCAATAGAATTTCTTGTTAATTTTTTTATTCCAAATTAAGTTCAATAATATTATCAACTCCTGTATGCCCACGGAATTTTAATGAATATCAGATACAAATATAATTTTATTATACGAGTATTATTAATTGGATTATTATCCTATACACTGGTGTTAGAAATTAAAAGTTTTTACAAGTGTCTTAGTTTAGGGTTTAATGGCTTAATTTAAGGGGTAGGGCTTAGGTGTAAGGATTTAGAATTTAGGGATAGTGGTTATAATTTAAGATTTATGGTTAAAATTTAGGGTTTAGAGGTAGGGTTTAATTTTTAGGGTAATATGGTGAGGATTTAGGTTTGAATCTATAAACCTTAAATTATAACCCTAAACTATAAATTTCAACCGCTATCCTTAAATTCAAAACCCATACACCTAAACTCCTAAATCATACACCCTAATTTAAGTCCCTAAACCCTAAAACTAAAGCGTTTGTGGAAACTTTTAGTTTTTACCGTCAGAGTATCAAATAATTACCCTTATTAATTTTGGTGTGTTTTTTTCTTTTATATTTGAAATATTATATGTATTCTCATATTTATACCCAAGTATATGTTAGGACATACACATTTGGCTATAAAATGTGTCATATTTTTGAACCCAACAAGTAGTCTTAGTGGAAAAACGTATGATGTTCATCTTAGGAGACTCAAGTTTAATTGCTTTATTTACAATGTATGAATTGTTAAAAGGTTAAAAATATGTATAAATAGATACTACCTTGTAATCACCTTTAGACTTAAAAAAACATGTTCTATTTTTGTGGATGAAGTCGAATCCTCGACTATATAATTGAGAAATCTGAATTTATATAGGGATATTTCTCAACATAAACTCATAAATTTGAGTTTATTTAGACTTTGCCCCATATTTTTATGAATATATATATTTGCCCTCTAAGTTTAATTTTTCGACTCCGTCTCTATCCTCAACGTCACACATTCTAATTATTTGACTTTTATTATAAATTTGACATCGAATTATAAATTTGTGTCACCTACAACGCGAATACGTACGATATGACATGTTAAAATAATTAAAAACCCTATTATTTTTTTGTTGGAATTGTATGTTTTTTAACTCATCACATCTAAGTTATAATTATGATAACTGTACATGTATTTATAAATTTGATCAACGTATTTTAATTATGTTCCGCTCTAATCTGAAAATAATATTTAATGTCGTGAAAAAGGTTCAATTAGTAAAATATTAATATTTTGTGTGGCTAAATTTGAGTATTTTGAGTTCATAAGTATCGAGTGTAATGGTAAAACACACTACATTCTTAAATAGTTAACTCATATTTGAACTTTAAAGACAAATTTATCGGACATGGTAGTCACAAAACCTAAATATAAACCAGAACATTTTGAAATTTAGGACCAAATTAAAAAGCCATGCTATAGTTTGGGGTTGGTTGATAGAATTAACCCTAACACATCCCTATATAAACAACTAAATTTAGGGTTTTCGAGTCTCTCTCCACTCCTACACTTGAACAAACTAATAAGTTGCCGACTGCCCTGCTCTTCTAAGCTAACAAAGCAGAGTTTTGAAGCATGGCCGTCGGGTACTCATTTCTTTTCATCTCAGTCAGTCTTCAAATGGGTTTCCCTTATTTTTCTTAAATCTGATCCGTTTTCTGGGCTATCACTTTGTTTTGTAATGCAGGAAGAACAAAAGGATCTCCAAGGGAAAGAAGGGAGGAAAGAAGAAGGCGTGAGTAGTTTTTTTTTTTTTTCAATTGAATTTAGCTTAAATCACGCTCTGTGTATTTTAGAAACAGATCTGTTAGTTAAATGCTGATTTTTGTTGTTGGGTTTTCTTTAGAGCTGATCCTTTTGCTAAGAAGGATTGGTATGATATCAAAGCTCCATCAGTTTTCACTACCAGAAATGTGGGGAAAACTCTCGTCACCCGTACTCAGGGTACGAAGGTTGGTTTTTTATCTTGTATTTCTTTCTCTGTTAAAAATGCTTGCCTTTTCATTGTAAGGTTAGATTTTTGGATGTTTTGAACCTGGGAGAATATTGGGTATCTTTCAGATTCTATGTAATTGCTTTCCTAGCTTATGCTTGGACCATTTTTAGCTTTTACTGAAAGATAAAAAAAAGTTATATATATATATACATGTTATTTCCTGTTTTGTCTATATTAAATGGTAATTGCAATTTTTAGCTGAGCCATGCTTATATTGCAGATTGTTTTGCATGCCCCTGATGTTGTTTTTGTGTGTTGAATTGCTACATTGCCATTTTCTTTTTGAAGTTTTATATCTTATATTAAGAATATTGGCTACTGAACACATAATGTTCTTGATTTACTGAGGAAACCATTTGATTTCGGAGAATGTAAGTGGTTTGAATTTTGAACTTGGCTATTTTCTTGGCAGATTGCTTCAGAAGGTCTCAAACACCGTGTGTTTGAGATTTCACTGGCCGATCTTCAAGGTGGCGATGAGGATCATGCTTACAGAAAGATCCGTTTGAGAGCTGAAGATGTTCAAGGAAAAAATGTTTTGACCAACTTCTGGGTATGTAAATATAAATAGCCTTATTCACTACATTATCTCTGTTGTTGTAGCAATAGAAATTTAAAGTTTTGTTTTGTTTTCCTTTTCAATTTTCAGGGAATGAACTTTACCACTGACAAATTGAGGTCTTTGGTGCGTAAATGGCAAACCTTGATTGAAGCTCATGTGGATGTGAAGACAACTGACAACTACACTTTGAGAATGTTCTGCATTGGATTCACTAAGAGACGCCCGAACCAGGTTAAGAGGACTTGTTATGCACAGTCCAGCCAGATTAGACAGGTAATCTACGCTTATTTACTGTGAAGCATTTTAAGTGCTTGTTCCTTAATTTTCTTGACTTGCGTACCAAAACGTCAAAGATCCTTGGTTTCTGGTTCATTTGAACTCCTTGGTTTCTGCAGATTCGCCGAAAGATGAGGGAGATCATGACTGCCCAGGCAACATCTTGTGATCTGAAGGAATTGGTTCAGAAATTCATTCCCGAGATGATTGGAAAAGAAATTGAGAAGGCGACATCTAGCATCTATCCTTTGCAGAATGTCTTCATTCGTAAAGTCAAAATTTTGAAGGCTCCCAAATTCGATCTCGGAAAGTTGATGGAGGCATGTTTCTGACACCCATACTGTTGTACTTTTCAATAAAATTCACACACACCCCATCTTAGGGGATTTACCGGATAAGATATCAAAGATGCTCAATGTTTTGCCATGTTAATTTATTTTTTTACTGTTGTTTTTCTTCATTTAGGTTCATGGCGACTACACGGAGGATATTGGTGTGAAGTTAGAGAGGCCTGCTGAAGAGACAATGGCTGAGGTTCCTGCAGAGCCTGTTGGGGCTTGAATGAAGAAGAGTCGTTGAATTTTTCTTGTTTTTATGCTTGAAAGAGATTTTGTTGATCATTTTCCCTTTTGTTGGAAAAACTTGTAGAGAATTTCAGCATGATTTTGATGTTAAGGACTTGATTTTGCTACTTGATTTAGTAGACAATATGTTGGTAGGCTTATATAAACCTGATATGAATCTATGAATTTCTCAGTATATTATTATAAATTCTTAACATATTATAATTTATGCTAGACAGATTTTTAGGAGCTCACAATGATTGACCATAAATGTTGATGCAATAAACTCCATCGTGCAACATTGATTGTTTCATTTATCAAACATTCCGGTTAGTTAAAGTCTTAAGCTTGCATTTTGATAATTTTTATACATACGGATGGATGCAAGATTTTATATAATGGGTATAAATTATGGGGAATATTTTGATACACAAGTTTGTCTAAAGTTTATACAAACCTTTTAATTTTAGAGGTTTAGAGATATAGGTTGTAGGGTGTAGAATTTAAAGTTTAAGGTTTAGGTTTTTGGGTGTTAGGGTTGAGGATTTAGGTTTTAAATTTTATAATTTAAATATAAAAAGTTGTATATATATTTTTACACTGTATCAAAATATAATCCATAGATTATTAAGAAATTATATTGATAATATAGTAGTGTATGAAATTAGACTATTAATAAAAAATACAAAAAAAGATCCATACTATAAGGAAATTAAAAAAATTTAGAGGGTGCTGGCCCATCAACACCCTTCTTGGTCCATGCTTCTTATATATAAATTAGTCTCTAGGCAATCAAGCAAGTCCATTATATGAAAATTATAGATTAAGGCTCTTTTTGTCATTGGAATGGAAAATAACTGTTGGACTGCAAACGGACATTGGTAGAAGTTGAATTTTCTAGCTACTAATATACGGGCATTTAGGCGATAAACGGCGGTAAACAAACGTTCATTTGCGTCAAATCAATTTCTGTTTAGCACTAAAATCACGGCAGTAACGGGCTTGGAGTTGCAAAACGCAACCAAAAATAAAACTTAAATGAGTTTTATTTGACCAATTAGAGGGAATTGTCGGTGTAAGTTTATTTGATTGTGATTTCTTCACACTCCTTTGATTCATGATTTAAACTAAGAACTTGATTTTTTAATAATGATTTATTTCATGTCAGCTTTTTTTAATTATATCTACTTAAAAAATGTTAGAATTAAAATTTTGGAATTTTATATGTTTTTTAAGAATTATTTTAGAATTTGTTTGTTGCCATAGTTTAAGGTGTCATTTGACCATGATCGCCTGTAGGTTAAAATGGAAGTGAATACATAAGAAAGTTATACTAGTTTGACATCGTTTACCGGAACAGATAAAGGTGCTGGAGGCAGCTTATTAACTGAATTACATCAGAGGCCTAATTAATTCTTACAATGTTCTACAAGCTACAAGTAATAATTTCCTCTAAAACCAGACCCTAAGCATAATCATACCAGGGGAATTCCATGGGAACAACAGGCTTTCGTTTATGTTTGCATGTGCATGTGCATGTGCATTTCTGGCCTCAGTCCACACTACCAGGTCTTGCACACCCACAAAATCAAGCCTTCTTTCGCCTTCCACTCCGTCTTCCACCGCTGTAGATGAAGTCCCTCAAGAGGACACCCGTTCGGTTCTTCCCTTTGCTCTTCCTTTCTTCTTCCAGCTTCAGCAAAACATACTCAATGCTCTGCACCTCGAACTACAACCTTCCGACCTTTTCAGACCCTTTTTGTGCCTGCTCACGCACTTTCTTCAAGTTGCCATTTCCGGGCTCTTCCGACTCGGTTGTGCTTGTCCCATCGAAAGATGAAGAACAACTGCCTTTAACATCCTTGACCAATTCACCGTTGGCATTCAACAACTCCGTGATTGCATCCTCCACCTCTTGCAATTGCTCTTTAACCTGTCCGTACTCTAAATCGAAAGCCTTCTTCTTCTTCTTCTTCTTGATCTCCATTCTCTTTTTCAGCTGTTCGCAGTAGTTTGGAGGGTCATCAATTTATGAGCACCAGAAGAAAGTCTGTCTAAGAACCTTTTGCTTTTAGCTCTTTTCTTAGCCTCTCTAATGCTGGTAGAAATCTCCAGCTTATCAATCCTCAGCTCCTTCTCCACCAGTGTTCCCAACGAGCTATCAGTTTTCGACTCTACACCGTTCAACTGATGAGAAGCAACGATCTCCCCAGGTACGATTGCCCTTTCTTGCATGTCATTGAGTTTCAATCAACACCACATTCATGCTCCCATAGCTCGAGCATTTGATCAGCTGTGCCTGTCTCTCTCCTGGTCTTGCTTCTGTATAATGAAGAATCGAAGACTTGATCAAGGGGAATATCTTTCAACAATAACCCATTTCTCCTTTCAGGAATTTCGGGTTTTATCTTCTTTGACTTGAGATCCTGAGCAAGCTCATCACCAACTTGCGTAGCTTTCATCCTTTCTTGATACGGGGCTCAATGTCGTTAGATGGAGCTTTGATTTCATGGCTGTTCTTATTACTTTTTTGCTTCACAAGCCTGATCATCTCTTCCACTACTGCTTTAAGTCTCGTGTGCATATCCTGCAAGTCCGAAATCCCAGCTGTCAGAAAAGCATTCTGTCCTTCGAGTTTCTCGGAGTTCATTTCATGAAGTTCATCAGACATTTCTACGTCCTGGTAGAATATAAGCCTGTACAAATGCAATTAGAAAGGTCGTGCAAATATCAAACTCGGATTTGAAAAATGCTAAGTTGTTTCAATCATATATATTCGCTAAATATAGATATGAAATTACCTTATCTTCATCATCATTCGGGCTTTGGCTGAATAAGGGCATTGTGCTCAAGGGATGTTATACCATCTCTCAATGAAGCTACCACGGGAACATAGGCAGACACTTGGACATTCAATCCTCCGATTTCACTTTCCAAGAATTGGACCCTTTCCTTCATCTGTCCTATTTGTGCACTCTTTACAGCATTTTCTTCTTCAAGAGTCCCACAAACTTCAGTAAGCTCATGTACTTTGTTTTCGAGTAGAACTTCACAGATGGCAGAAGCTTGGAAATCGAAGTAAAATAAAATGATGCAGCCTCAGCCTCCCATAGTTCAAACTCATTGCTTCTCTCTTGCAGTTCTAGACTCAGGTTTTCTCCATGCATCTTTTGTTCTTTAATATCATTACATAATGTAACAACTTCGGAACCCAAATCGTCATTTTCTTCACGAAGGTGTTCAATTTCCAATTTCTGTTCTACGCTATCTTCGGACAGTTCACGAATTCGCTTCTCCAAATTTTCTCCAATCTCCTTAGATTCCTCACATTCCATCTTCAGTTCCTCAAGGGTCCGGTACAGTTCTTCATTCGATTCGTGCGCAGACTGAAGCTGTTCATCCGCTTCCGAAAGCTCAATGGTCTTCTCTCTAAGCAAATCATGAACTTCAAAACACTTTCGGATGAAATAGAAATTGGGTTCGAACTCAGGAAGACGAAACGAAACTGCTGATAAAATTTAGTACCGAACGACAATGAACGGTAAAATGATAACAAAAAAACGTTTAATGTCTTAACTTCAGTGATGATTTACGTAATTTACTCCAACAAGAGAACTATGAGATGAATCAAGCCCAAAGTATTTAAATCCCTCATCACTTATGAATCTGTTAACAAAAGTCTATATATGCCTCGATGTATGTGGACTACTATTATTTAAGACTGTTTTTTACCTTGAACTCTAAACTGAGTTTCAAATGTCTAAAACAGAAAGGGCTTGGTCTATACAGTAGGTGGGTTGAATAATTTTTTTTGTTATTTAAACCTATATATGAGTAAATTTTTTAAACAAATGTTGGGTAAAAAAATATACACAATCCTGTATATTTACTCTTTTAAAAAGTATAATTTAAACTTATAATCTTAAAACTCTAACTCTAAATTTTAATTATAAACCATAAATTTTAAACCCTTCAAACAAACCTCTAAACTATAAAGCCTAAATTAAATCTCCAACAAAGCGTGAGCATTCGATTAAGTCGAGTTGAGTCAAGTCAAAAAATTTGTGCTAGTCGAGTTGACGAGTACTATCTCATAGCTCAAACTTTATTTAAAATTTTTTCGAGTTGAGTTTATGAAATTCGAGTATTGTGCGAGTTTATGTTCAAATTTAATTGTAACCATTTATAATGTTATGGTGATAATTGGTTCCGACTTAAACGGCTTTCTATAACTATATATGATATATATATATATATATATAATGATGTAGATGGCATTTATATTTCAAATTATTTTTATTAGGCTTAAGGGTTCAATAAGCCTCTAAAATTTTGTAAAAAAAATCAATTAAGCCCCTAAACTTTTTTGCATCCAATTAAGCTCTCAAACTCAAGAAAAAAAATCAATTTGGCCCTTTGACCAACGTTGACCGTTAATTTTAACGGTTTTTTTAATTATTTTTGGCATGTGTCGCAACAAGATAATGTCATTTGTCATTTTTAGGAATTTTTAAACTTTAATTTTTAAAAAATATATAAAATTCCAAAAAAATCTTAAAAAATTAAAAAATCTGGAAAATTATTTTTAAAATATAAAAACTGTTAATTTCAAAATTTATTCAAAAGTAATAAATAATAATTTTTCAATAGATTAAAATATTTTAAAAGAAATTAAAATAATACATATTATTATAAAATTACAAAAAATTTGAAAAAAATATTAAACAATAAAATTTATTTTAAAAAATGTAAAACAGTAAAAGTTATTTTAAAAATCAAAATAACTTTTTTATATTTTAAATTTATTTTTGATAATTGTATAATAATATTTAATATTTTGATTTTTTAAAATTATTTTAATCTTTTGAAAAATTATTATTTATTATTTTTAATTAAATTTTGGAATTAAAAATATTTTTTTATATTTAAAAAATAATTTTCCAAAATTTTTAAATTTGTTAAGATTTTCCGGATTTTTATATATTTTTAAAAATTAAAGTTTAAAAATTCTTAAAAATGACAAGTGTCATTATCCTGTTGCGTCACATGCTAAAAAGATTTTTTTAAATAAAACGTTAAATTTAACAGTCAACGTTGATCAAAGAGCCAAATTGATTTTTTTCTTGAGTTTAAGGGCTTAATTAAGTACAAAAAAATTTAGGGATTTAATTAATTTTTTTTTATAAAAGTTTAAGTCTTATTGGATCCTTAAACTTTTTTATTGTCGTATTTATATCCATTCATGTAGCAATGACACGTGTCAAAGAAAGTGACACATTGTAAAAGAAAAAGAGGAAGCCCAAACCCATACCTTGAAAAACAAAAATAGATGACAAACATTATGGTAAAGTAAAAGATTAAAAGGGAGGAAATAGTAACAAAAAGCGCCCAATAAAAATAAATAAAAAATCAAATATTAAATATTAAATCTACTTTTGACTGCTTCGTAGCCTTAAGATTCACCAAACACATACAAAAAGAAGAAGAGGCAAACAAAATCTTCTTCCCCATTCTTTATTGTTTTTTCTTCTTTTAAATGTGATGACTAATATTTTTACATTTTGTTGGCTCATATAAAAAGTGAATACTGACAACAAATTTTAAAGCTACTCTATATCAAAGACAAATATCGAACTTTCAACCAGTGATTAAAATAAGAGAGACTCGTACCATCTTACCTAAGCCTCATAATTTTATTTTTTTTAACCTTTTATGTTTTACTATCTCTCATTGTTTTATTATTTTAAATATATAAATTATTATTTCATACATTAATAGCGAAATAAATACTTCACAAGCAAAATTTTAATGTTATCACTTATCATGTTTAGGAACTTAAAACTTAAATCTTGACCTTAAATAAAATAAATTAAAACATTTATAATTTTATTTGAAGAATTTTTTCACCGTTAATTTATGAAATATAATTTTATATAAATTATTGACATTTCGGTGAAACATGTCTCTTTCAAGATGTGATGAAAAAAATTATTTATAAATAAACATGTGACTAAACTTTAAAATCTGTTTGTAGAGTTAAAATGTTATATTGACAATATATTAATATTTTTATTATTTATTTATATTAATTTTATGATTTATCTTTAAAATTTGTACATATTTTTTGATAATATCTCTCTCATGTAAATAGTAACGTAGTTAGGCGTTAACAAATCGGATAAGGAAAACGGCTTAATGTGATGGCATTCTACTTTGTTATTTGACATAATAAAAATGATTTTTTATTATAAAAATGACTTTTTAAATATGAAAAATTATAATGAAAGTATGCATATGTCATAAAAAAGACTTATTTCAATGTATGAATATTTTTTATCCAAAGTTTTTTTTTTTTATTCTTGTAAGTTTGCAGTCCATCAAATGATTTTATATGGTTTAGGTGTTATTTGCAATTCATAATTGTATGGGCTAGAGATTCTCTTTCATGATGTTACATTTAATAGTATATATATATGGCTTAAATGAAAAATAAGTGTTTAAACTATATTTTTTTTAATTTTTGGTGTTTAAAGTATATTTTTATAAAAATAGGTGCCCAAAATTTCAAAAGTTATAATTTTAGGTACCCAAATATGCCACATGTCAAGCATTGATTAGTTAAAAAAATTCACACACGTTAACGGTCAAGAACCTAAAATTATAACTTTCGAAACTTTGAGCACCTATTTTTACAAAAAAATATTTTAGACACTTAAAGTTCAAAAAAGACATACTTTATGCACTTATTTTTCATTTAAGCCTATATATATATATATCGAGAATCATGAATTGTTTTATAATGTTTTATTAAGGCTCCCTACCCTATCAAAAGGGATGGAAAAATCTCAAATTTTCTTTGATCACAGAGGTAGGGCATCGCCGCCGCTGGTTCAACCATGGCGGTTTGCATGTCCTACTTTAAAATATATATATATATATATATATATATATATAATACACCGGTAGTGAAAAAAATTTACAAACAGAGTTTAAAATGTTGTCATGTGTTATATTTCATGACCTTGAATTCTAAACATTGATTTTAACTCATAAATTTTGTCAACACAACTTGGTGCAAGTGGTTAAAGATTTATATTGACATCTAATCCCTTCCCCTAGGTCTTGAGTTCTAATCCAAGTAGGAGCAATCTCCCTTCCCCTCGCCTAGGTAGAAATTGTTCAAAAAAACTCATAAATTCTAAAGTCTAATATTTGAATTTTAAATTTAAACTATAAATATTAAACTTTAAACAAGACAAATAACACCATTTAAACTCAGTTTGTGGAGTTTTTATTTTTCACCGTCAGCATATGAGATAATAATTCATATATATATATATATATAATCTATTACAAGTTTTAAGCATCAAAATTAATCATACAATTGTTGACTTAACCATAGGAGGTGTAAAAAGGGATATATTATCGAATCTTCAGTTATATTAGTCTCGAATTCGATCTTTAAACGAGTTTTTTTGTCCTCCATTGAATGAGGGGAAAACAAAATGTTGCATCCAATTTCTTCTCTCATCATGCTTTTCTTGAATCCACAAGAACATTGTTCCTTAGATACCATCCATCCATCACCCAAATAGAAAAAGAAAAATAAATAAAATTTCAAACTCAACAAGTTGTCAACGAAGGAATGAAAGATACCCCAAAAGTAGGGTCACTTGCTTTGCTCTTTAGACATCCAAATACTACAAATATGGCCCATCTTTCTATTTGGTCTTTGATACAATTTATCACTTTACACATTTCTTTGTATTATTCAATCTGCTACTTTTTCTCCTTATTGCCTCAAATCATTCCCAAAGAGACCCACATCACAATAGGGCAAAGCATTGAAAATAAAACGTTTGGGAATAGAATTTAAAAGAACCTACCCGTAGTTGACTGAGTCTTAGTTTGATTAACACTTGCAAGAGATTATGAGTCTGAATTTCCATAAATGAGATTATCTTTGCTTTAAGAATTTGAGACATTATGGATAGTTTAAATATCATATATTTAATTATTAATTCAGATCGACCTGTGTCGTACAGCTGGTTTTGGTGAGTGAGTCTTCCAGCGGAAATTTTCTGCATATACAAAGCCTTAAACTCGAGACCTGCTTAAGCAATACCAAGCTACTTACCACTAAATCTCTTTTTGAGTCAACATCTTTCCTTTATTTTTTTTTAAATAAATGATATTTGAAACAATGCTTGTACTAAGTCCCTCTCCACTCATAAATCAAAGTATATTGAATACTTAAATATGTTGAATCTCACATCTTTCTGTATATTATGTCGAAAATAATTTTAATCGAGTTAAACTCAATCAACTTATAAATCATATTCTAAATATATATTTGATTAGGTTAGGAGTTTAGGCCCCAAAAAGTCATCAAGCAAAGCAATAAGACAAAGGGTAACAGACAACTCTAGTAAAAATAGCAAACCATATGTGTTATATTTCAAAAATTGAGGAGCTTTAGGACTTAAATGGACCATGTGTTTGACTGCTTTGGTTAAATATGTTGTTGATGGCCCGAGGAGCCGCCATGGACGGCGGAGACTTTAGAAAGCTCCTCCACTCTACCATTAAAGAAATCTAGAATTGAGCATGTTTTGCCCCTTAGAGGCTCCTCCTCCTTCTCCATGACTCTCACAAGTGGCCAAGATTTAATAGGAAAAAGGAACCCTAATTTAAATAATAATAAGAATGTGGTCCTAGTGCCTGAAAATGTAGTTTGAAAGTAGCTTCAATTCAGTAGGTGAGTGAGTGTGTGATGAAGAATGAAGAGCAGTGACACACCTAAAAACTGGGATACTTTTCTTTTTAAGTGCATTTTTTGGGGTTTAACTAACATATCTAACTCATTGATTGATTAATCTGAATAGGATACTGCAGAGACTCATTATAGGGCGACCCTCTTAACCAATTTGTTCTATTCATATTGTCAGGATAAGGTACTGTAGAGACTCATTGGTTGATTAATCTAGATCGGGTACTGTAGAGATTCATTATGGAGCGACTCTCTTAACCTATTTGCTTCATTCATAACGTCAAGATTTAAACCATTGACTTTGTCCAAGGATGTAGTGTCTCACCTCACTAGACCAACAACTAACTGATTTAGTCGGATAAGGTGCTAATTATCCTAAGCAAAATAAAATGTTCAAATTCTGACATTGTAAATAGTGCAAATAGATTGAGAAGATCGCTCTATGATGAGTCTTTGTAGTACCTGATTCGAATTAATTAATTAATAAATTAAATACCAATAAATATAAAAATATAATAATTATTAAAGTCCATATTATTATTTTTATATTATATCATGTTTTATTTAAAATATCATTCATATTATTTGCACCTTGTTAGAATCAATACACACGTGTGAAGTTGTTGTAAGTTGGTATCAATAATTAGAAATCGAACCTCGACAATCATTCCTCAAATTTATTATGATGAATACTAGTATTTGGATTTTATTCCATTTTATTACTTAAATATATTTAATTCTACTTGGTTTATGATTAATTCTCGACGGTTCTTTTGGTATGTTGCTACAATACAATATGATCTGTTACAGTATTTTTACTTGTTATTTTTTTTAAATCTATAAATGCAACATGATAGAATTGTAGCGTATCACATGTGACATTAATATTTAAAGAAAAAATTGTTAAAATTTAATAGTCAAAATTAGTCGATGGACTTAAATGATTCAATTTATTTGTTCAAGAGCTTTATTGATTCAATTTTTTTGTTCAATAGATTAATTGAATATAAAAAAATTAGAGGACTTAATTTTTTTTTCCAAAAATTCAAGATATTCTAACGCTCTTAAGACTACATTAAAAAATCATTTGGGACTAAACTGTTAGAAGAGTGGAGAGAAACAAAATTTAGTGATAATTTATAGTTATACTATGCACTAGCGGTGAAAACTTTTTGTTTCTACAAGCATCCTAATTTTAAGCATTAAAAATATAGTTTAAGGTTTTAGGTTTATGTGCTTAAAATTTAGTGGCTGCGGTTTGAATTTAAGGTGTAGGGTTAAAATGTATGGTTTATAGGTTAAAACCTAAATCACTAACATGTTCTCTAAAATTTAGACCCTAACATTTAAACCCTAAATTATAATCACAATCCATAATTTATAAACTCCTAAACCCTAAACTAGATATCTAATCATAAAATTAGAGCGCTTGTGGAAACATAAATTTTTTACCGCAAGTGCATAGGATATTTTCCCCTAATTTAGGTATTACATTGTAGTTTTTAATTATTTGAATTTGTTTATTTAAAAAAATTATTTGAATTCGTACATTTGATTAAAAAATTGAATGTGTTTTTATGTGTAAATTGTTCAGTGTTACCAGTTTTAATTAGAATTAATTATTATTATTGTTCAAACATCTGAATTTTCACAAATTTAAATCCGTTTAAGATTATATGACTATTCTTTATTTTTAATTCAAATTTAGGTCAAATTTACAATCTCTTTTGAACTCGGTTAAGAAGAGTTTTTTAATAAAACCTATTTTTTGTAAAAAAAAAATTATCTGCATAATAATGTGGATTCATATACAATATATCCGAGAACATCTGCAATATTCACAACATATAATAATTTTATGGTAAAATTTTGATATACGAACTGTGTAAAATTAATTTTATACAAATATACATATTTATACTATATCCTAAATTTCTAACCATAACCGTAAAAAATTAAACCCTAAACCGTAAATCGTATACCCTAAATTATAAACACTAATATTAAATTCTAAACTCTACAACCTAAACCCCTAAACTAAAACTATAACCCTTAAAACTAAAAAGTACATATATATCAATTTTTTAGAACTTTAATATCTAAATTTAAAAAGCGGATCAAATATCTATAAATATTCGAAATTACGATAAAGCAATAATAAACTTGAGGCTAGACGTCGGCTCTTACAAATTTAAAATTTTTATATAATTTAAATTTTTTAGAAATTTAGTATATATTTTTCAAAATCTATTTTCTCACCCCGTCACAAAGTTGGGCTTCCTCACTGCGCCCCTTCTTTAATTGCTTTCCTTTTGATGGAAGATCATTAAAAATGGCAAAAGAGATTTTCAGCAGAGAAAGGGGGGGTTCAAAGGCAGCTTGCCAAGGCAGAGGGGCATGGTCCCTTTCGTGTTGAACTAGCCTTGAGATTTGAGGAAAATAAAGACCAATGATTTGTTTGTTAATTAAAAATGACACAAATTACTACCCCATTAAAGAAAAGGAAAGACAGCTTCTTCTCTCTCGATATTGCGCTTTATTCCATTCAAAATTTGATATACTACTTTGCTTTTTTTACTGATAACGAGGCTCCCTCTTTTGTTTAACAAAGTAAAGCGAGGTAGATAGGGAAACGGTGTTGCTTTACTTGTTCTTATGACCTTTCTCTCTCTAGACTTTCTTTCTTTTATGTTTGCCGCATTGTGTGCTTGTTTGTTCCACATCAAGAATCTCCCCCCTTCTTGTTCTCATCTCAACTTCCTCTCATTAAAGTGCTGTCTCTGTCTTTTTCTCTCTCTTTCTTCTACAGTCCTTGGATCCTTCATATTTTCTGGGGTTTTTTAGCTTCTTTCTTTCTAAGACAAACCCATTTCTTGTTTTTGCTTTAAGTTTATCCTTGTTGTTGAGCAAGTGAAGAATTCAGCTTGTTTTGGGGGAAGGATCAGTGGGGTGTGGTGCATATGGGGTTCTAGCAACAGTTTTTTCTTGGTGATGTTGTATCAAAGTCGAGAGCTTTGAGGATTAGTAAAAAGAGTAAATTTAGGAGTTGTATGAAGCAAAGGCTTTAACAATGAGAGATGAAATCCCCAAGAAAAGCAAGGTTTGCTTTTGCTTTTGTCCTCTCCTTTCTCTGTTTCTGGTTTTTCATTGCTCAAATTTGTGAAAAAATGAATCTTTTTTTTGGGAGATTTGTGACTGGTTATTTTTACTTCAATGGGGTGTTCATTGTTTTGGTGTAGCTCTCATGGTCCAAAAAAATGGTCAGAAAATGGTTCAACATAAAGAGCAAAACTGAGGACTTTCAAGCTGATGATCATGTTTGTGGAGGAGGAGGTTTGAGCTTTATTTTCTGGGAATTTCATAAAATAGTTAGGACCCCAAGCTTTCATGTTAAGGAAAGAAGATTGGTCACTTGTGAAAAAAAATGAAGGAAAGAGAACGGATTACTTGGCTATTTCAAGGCTTTGTCTTTTCTGGATTCTATTTTTAAGTACTCAAGATTCTGATATTTTCTCTTTTCATGCAATTTTCTCAACAAACACACAAGGCATCCTTAAAATATTCCTTTAGCAATTTCAGTTTTTGTTTTTCAATCTTCAGGAGGTGAAGTGGAATACAGGACCAGCTTCTCAGAAAGGGAGCCATGCACAATCAAAAAGAGTAAAACAGGTTCCTAATCTCATCTCAGAAGTTTCTAAGATGAAATTTTATTATGATTATTTTTCTAAATGTTACTATGATGTGCAGAAAAATTTAGTAGGAGTACGGAGCAAAGCCGGCGAGGGAGAATGAATCTTGATCACCCTCGAATCATAGATGTCGAAAATTATAGGTATATTTTCTTTTAAATTTTGTATGGTAGATTCTTTTATCACTTTTATTTCTTTGTGATGCATCAGAACCAACTGTTCTTCTGTTTTCCATTGGAGCAGCATTTTTGTAGCTACATGGAATGTGGCTGGAAGATCCCCACCAGGTAATTTGAATCTAGAAGATTTGCTGCATGCATCGTCTCCGGCAGATATATATGTCCTCGGGTATGTTTTCGACAGTCTTGATCTTCGTGTCTTGCTTAGCAAACTTGGATTGTTCATAGAATGATTTCCTTCCTATTTTTTCTCTTACAGGTTTCAAGAGATAGTTCCTTTGAATGCCGGGAATATTTTGGGTGCAGAAGACAATGGTCCAGCCAAAAAATGGTTGTCTCTCATTCGAAAGACTTTAAACAATCTTCCTGG
Source organism: Hibiscus mutabilis (assembly GCA_019671005.1). Taxonomy (NCBI): domain Eukaryota; kingdom Viridiplantae; phylum Streptophyta; class Magnoliopsida; order Malvales; family Malvaceae; genus Hibiscus; species Hibiscus mutabilis. The sequence continues at coordinate 47,166,620 of CM033733.1, forward strand.
AACCAGCGGCGGTGGGGGTTGTTATACACCATCTCCTGTTCCTCAGCCCATTGTCGAGGTGGATGCTGATTTTGAGGGGTCATCTAGGCAGAAGAATTCATCTTTCTTTCATCGCCGATCGTTTCAGACAACCAGCAGCTGGAGAATGGACAACGATCCCTCGGTTCCACAACCACGACTTGATAGGCGGTTCAGTGTTTGTGATGGGGTAATATTTGGCCATAGGCCGAGTGACTACGACTCCTGTTATAGATGGGGTAATAGGCCAAGTGACTATGACTCCAGCTATAGATGGGGTACTAGGCCTAGTGACTACTCCCGGCCTAGTGACTACTCCCGACCTAGCGATTACTCCAAATGGGGTTCATCGGACGATGATAATGGGATCACGGAATCACCAAGTACTGTATTGTACTCACCAATGTACAATGGTGGATCTGCATCTGAGCAGGGATATAGGATGCCCGGGAATTCAAGGTACTGTTTAGTGGCTAGTAAGCAAATGGTTGGCATATTTATCACAATTTGGGTCAGAAGCGAGTTGAGAGACCATGTTAAAAACATGAAAGTCTCCTGTGTTGGCAGAGGATTGATGGGTTATCTTGGAAATAAGGTATTACTCGACTGTAAAACGATACTCTTAGTTTATTTTTCGTATAATTTACTTGTCTTGTGCACAATAATCAGAGGCACTCATGATTAACCAATATGGTTTGCTTTGCCAGGGTTCTATATCTGTCAGTATGTTGCTGCATCAAACAAGCTTTTGCTTCATCTGCACTCATTTAACTTCGGGACAAAAGGAGGGCGATGAGCTAAGAAGGAATGCTGATGTTATGGAGATTCTTAAGAAGACAAGGTTTCCACGGGTTCGTAATGAAGAAAATGAAAAGTCTCCTGAAACAATCCTCGAGCATGAGTAAGGACTTTAGTCTTCAAATTAGCTTTGAAACAAAGCTTAGAAATAAACTCGTTACCGTTTGATCATAGAATGAGTTTGTTTGCATATATACTGACTATTTATATATTAATCCAGTCGAATAATTTGGCTTGGGGACTTGAATTATCGCATTGCTCTCTCTTACTGGTCTGCCAAAGCACTTGTTGAGATGCAGAACTGGAGGGCATTGCTAGAAAATGACCAGGTATGCTTTTACTTATACAAGATCTGTATCTTCATTTCGAATAAGATACAATAGTTTAAAACCTTTCATTGGTGATATTTGGGCAGCTAAGGATAGAGCAGAAAAGAGGTCGTGTTTTTAAGGGATGGAATGAAGGAAAGATTTACTTCCCACCAACATACAAGTATTCAAGAAATTCAGACAGATATACCGGGGATGATTTGCACCCAAAGGAGAAATGCCGAACGCCAGCTTGGTAAGAAAATGCCTCCTGCCGTAGTCCGTAAGGCATGATAAAGTAATTAAAATAATACCTCTGATGTGGAACAATAAAGAAAATTGGCTTAATAAAAGAAGTGTACTGACAACTTTTTTGTATGAAGGTGTGACCGGATATTGTGGCATGGAGAAGGTATCCACCAATTATCTTATGTCCGCGGGGAATCTAAGTTCTCGGATCATAGACCAGTTTATGGTATGTTTTGGGCTGAAGTTGAGTCAAGCCGTGGCCGATTGAAGAAGAGCACGAGTTACTCTACTTCGAGGATTGAGGTAGAGGAGCTTTTGCCATATGCGCATGGATACACCGAGCTAAATTTTTTCTAAAGGAGGTTACGACCTACATTCAAAGTATGTTTGCTATCTCTATCTGTATATGTGTGTGTGTTGTACTTTTTTATGACCCACATTCCTATTACTAAGAGATTCCTATGGTTTAAAGCAGGAGCTTAAATATCACTTGGCAAAAATTTTAATGTGCTTCTACATATCGGCAATAACTTTGCATTCTGAATCAATTAGGTAAGTACTTTTCGAGCTTATTTGTTTACTTCTCTTTTCGCAGTCTCGTGCATCAAATTTGTCTGAAATAAAACAAATTTGATGCACTCAATAAACCTTTGTGATTGTAGTCCTTGGACCTTAATCCTTTACTCCCATAGCTTTTAAACATGGAAAAGACACCAACGTATCTTCCAAAACACTGAATCACGGTCACTTAGCAATAAGATTGTGAGGATCTATATGAAAAACCAGCTCTGAAAAAGAAAATTACTTTGCCACATAACATTGGAAGTGTTCAAAAATCTTGTTATTTTTTCTCCATTAGATTTTTCTTGAGAAGATACATTTTTTTTCCACGTGCTGTTAAGAATCACTTTGTGGAGGTTCATTCATAAGGGCGACAGAGACATTACATTGCTCACTAACCGAAAAAGGTTGGTACTTTCTTTCCTTCCCTTTCAACTCGCTGTTTATTGGTTTCTTCGACTAATCTTGTTTTCATGTTCATTGATCAGGTGTAAACTTCGTGATTGATAGGTTAACTAACTCTCGAATCATCGATATTCTACGATGTCAGCTTACAACATACCAATCTCAGTGCAAACGATATCAATAATTATTCACAATGAATAGGTACTTATGATTACTTCTAAATACTCAAAAAGGGTTAAAATTAGCTTAATTATGTGGTACTAATGTAGCTTTTCTTCGGTTTTGCAGGAAAGAAGTTGCATTATCAAGAATGGTCGAAGCGGGGTCGTTGAAGATTGTTTTGTTCATGATTTGGTAGTTTTAGGGAATTCTTTTTGTGGAGCTGAAGAAGATAAAAGGATGGTCAACACAATCATTTTAAAATTAACTTTTTTGTTTTAAATGCAAAAAGGGTTTCATATGGATACTCATTACCAAAGTGATAGAAGAAATGTAAAGAACAAAACAAAGTGGAAATAGAAATCAGAATGCTTGTTTTCTCCCACTGCTTTTGCCAATGATTTTACTGAGAAAAGTTGGTTTCATTGATAATAGAGCACCTGCACTGCCATTTCCTTTTACTTTATTTTGCAGGCTTGGCAGACTTATAAGGAAGCCATGAGTAAGAATTCTCTTTCAAAAGAGGTCTCTTTATATATATATATATATATAATATGGGTAAATCTTAAATTCATAATCCTAATCCTAAAAATCTAAACCTTAAACTCTATACACTAAATTATAAATACTAACCTTAAATTTTAAACCATACAACTTAAACCCTAAACTTTAAACCCTAAACTAAAGCTCTAACTCCTAAAATTAAAAGGCACGTGTAAACTTTTGTGTATCAAAATTTTTTCCTATATATATATATAACTTATAGTTTTACACGTTTTTTAGATCGTTGGATTGGTAAAATTGATGATTGAGATTAACTCTTAATTTTTTTCACGTGATAATTTTCATATAACATACTTTTAATCTCAGTTATTTATTTTACCCTTCTAACGATACGAAAAACGTGTAAAAGTTATGAATGTAACATGCTGAGCTTTGTCTTCTGGTGAATGCACCATATTATCAGTTTGTTCTTACTCGTCTGGGATGTAGAGAAAGTAAAAAACAAGAGTGGGGGCTTCTACCTAAATTGAAAAAGTGGGGAATATTCCAATCACTTTTATAGTGTAGGTCAATTTTTGTACACCATCATTGGAGTTACCACCATTAAGCACAGGTTTAAGAAAGTAATAAGTGTGTTTAAGAAACAGTTATGTAAAACTGATATTTGTACATCTATTATTAGATAGCAAATACTATGCCTAATGACAGAGGTCATACTTTATTTTCGACCTTTTGTTCGACACATCGAATGCTGGTGCTGAGATATGACTTTCTAAGAATCATTCGAAACCGAATCCGAACAAGACTAGTATTTTAGATGAACAAAAGGGGAAGATGAGCAAATGGTGTGTAATTCCATTCCAAATATGGTCAAACAAGGCACCAAAAGGAGTGGGGGAACAATGCAGAGAAAGATTCTGTTTACTTCAAAGCTATCAAAGGGAGAAACCTTGTCAGTCATTAGTCCCTTTGTCTGGTACAATTCCAATGGCTACTGCAATGGTTTAGGACCATTTGATATATATATATATATAGAAAGTATCATGTTCTTATGATCTTGAAATTTCATGTCTAATCTGCAACTCATAGTACTTTCTTCAGCTTGATGAACTAACATAATCAAACTGTACCAAGCTGTTGTTTTAATTATTACAGTGATAAAATCTTCACCAATTTTGTCTCCCAAAGGTCGCACCACAAACTTTTCGGGCCTGAACAATGTGAAATTCGAGTCACAAAGTCTAACATCTGCAATGGTTCAGACCAAGTTATATGGTTGGATTTTTTTTTTTTTTGGTTAAAACCTGAAGTATCCTTTTGTTAGTTGGCTGGCAAAAGCATGTTTTGGCTTTCTTTTGTCCCTCTAATGCAGACCATACCAATGGATTGGTCTTTTTCCTCTGGCTATTCAGCCAGCAGACAATGCTTGCTGCTTAATCCGGTCTAAGATACCATTTTGTTATTTGGACTTACCCTTTTCTTTTATTCTAAAATATTCATTATCCTACACATTCAACACGTATTTAACTATATTCATATTCAACACTTTAATTCGGATATAAAAACACTTTCCTTTCTTATAATTTTCTCTATCGAAAGGAATGTGTATAGTCTCTCCTAAAGTTCTACTATTTCTCAACACTCATCTAAGTTCAGGTAACTTAAAAAATAGGTTCGAGTGGAGGTTTTGGCGGACACACCAGATCCCTAAAATCAGAATCCAGCATGAACTCAGCAAGCATCTGAAAAGGGGAAAGGGGTACAATGATTGAGCTCAACAAACATTAAGACTGTTATTGAGCATGCACTACTTAATGATATCAGAAGCAATTTATCTGGACTTCAAATATGTTTTACGCATCACAAACTTTTTAAAAGAAAAATGGTGGTAAGAACCATAATGGAAAGCTTTATATATATATATATGTCCGATAGACTCGAAACCTGGGACAAATTTATTCCGACTCTTCATTGTTCTTAACATATTTATATTAAGTTATAAAAAGACATTAATTTTTTATTCAAAGTGAACATTGATTCCTTTTTATAGGAAATTTCATATATGTTCATACAAACACAATTATACAAATAAGTATATATTTAAGGAAAAAACTTTGATACACAAGTTGTGTAAACTTTAGTTTTGGGTTTAAAGTTTAGGGGTTTAGGTTGTATGGGCTAGAATTTAAGGTTAGTGTTTAGAATTTAGTGTATAGGGTTTAAGGTTTAGTTTTTTAGGGTTAGGATTAGGAATTTAAGATTTGAATTTTTATAGACAGCCTGTATATTTACACTATAAAAACCCAAATCCTAAAAAACTAAACCTAATCCTAAAAAACTAAACCGTACACTCTAAACCCTAAATTATAAACACTAACCTTAAATTCTAAACCCTACAACCTAAACCCCTAAACCTTAAGCCATAAACTAAAACCCTAACCTGTAAAACTAAAAGTCACGTGTAAACTAAAGTTTACACGGCCTGTGTATCAAAGTTTTTTCTATATTTAAATACTTGTAATTCTTAGTCAATATTCGAGAGATACAACTTTTGACAACTAAAAGATATAATTTATCACATACTATAACTTTTTGGATTTATATTCGATACATTGGTGGTAGAAACTAAAAGTTTTCACAAGCGTTAGGTTTTTAGGGTCTAGGGATTTAACTTAGGGTGTAGGGTTTAGATGTATGAGTTTAGAATTTAGGGATATTGATTAGAATTTAGGTTTAGAGTTAGGGTTTAATTTTTAGGGTAATATGGCGAGGATTTAGGTTTTAACTTATAAACCTTAAATTATAACTATAAACCCTAAATTGTAACCACTATCCCTAAATTCTAAACTCGTACATCTAAACATTTAAATTTTACACCTTAAATTAAATCTATAAACCATAAAACAAAGGCGCTTGTGAAAACTTTTAATTTCCACCGTCGGTGTATGGAATAATTACTCTTAAAGGAAAAATATCCCATAAACTGGTGGAAACGAAAAGTTTTCACAAACGCCTTAGTTTTATGGTTTATAGATTTAATTTAAGGTTTAGGGTAATATGGTTAGGGATTTAATAAAAAAAATATGGTTAGAGATTTGAGTTTTAACTTGTAAACCTTAAATTTTAATCATAAACCCTAAATCCTAACCACGCCCCCTAAATTTAAAATTCTTACACTTAAACCCTTAAACATTAAACTATAAGCGGGGTTCCTAAACCCTAAAATTGAGGTGCTTGTGGAAATAAATTTTTCGCAAGCACTTATGCATGTAATAATTACCCATGTTTAAAACACCTAATATAGATATCTATTGGGCCTCAAAAGCAATGGAGTTTAAGTGGTCTTTAATAAGTCTTAGAGTCCATATTGGAATGGTGGGTTTTAGTAGCTCACTAACCTCATTAGCTCTTTACATGTAATACGAGAATGATTTAATTATGAATTTCATCTCTCAATTTTATAAAAATTGAAAATTTAATTTCTCTAGTTTAATCTGTTTTAGTAAACATATGAACTTGACCCGTTAATTTTTTTTGTTAATTCTTTACACATAAATTTATGTTTAGCCTTTTAGCTAGTCTGTAAACTCAGTAAGCAAGTTTTTGACTAGGTTGTACTTTAAGGCTAGATGACCTTTTCTGAGTAGAAAACGACATAATGTGTATTCTTAATAAAATACTTTTATAAAGTAAAAATATTAAAGCATAATTTTTAAAGAGACATAAATAAAGGAAAATTTTCATAAGTATCTAAATTGGAAAAGAGTAAAAAAAATGCATGTTTAGGATTGATTTAATGAAAGACTTGGTATTTAAGCGTGCTTTATGCACCACCTCTCTTTCAAACCTACCTGGTGCATTACTATTCCAATTTATGAAAGACTATGACTAAATAACTTTTTCTAACTTAGTGCAGAAGTTAGAATAATAAATTAATAATCTTTCTAAGAAAGATTCGGTTGAGTCTTAGTAGATAAAAGTTTATAGTCTCTTTAAAATAATATGAAGAGAATTTAAGAAGACATTAATGCTACTCAAAAGTGTTTTGTAGCCATTAATTTGAGAATCATTCTCTTCATGATAGAATTAAGAAGGAAGAAAATTGTCTTTACAGGGAGTGTATTGAAATCTCCTTGTAAAATTCTCTTTAGAGAAAGTTGAAATGTCTTTAAAATGTCATTACTCTAGTATGATTGAGTAAAATAAGAAATACAGATTTTGACATATAAAGATTAAATAATTTTTTTATGGTATGGCATGCTAGATTAGGGCATGTGAATTAAAATAATAACTAATCTAGAAAACTAATAGCTTTAACAAAATATGAGTTTTGTTTAGAAGCTAAAGCATACTAAACCTTCTTGAAGACGGTTTTCTAAACTTAGATCTGAACTCCTTTATACATTCTGATCTACCGAACTTTAGAAACAGTAAGGATAAGGAAGGACAACACTGTTACATCAGCTTTGTAGTTGTGTTTTTGGATATACAAAGGTTTATCTCCTTGGACTAAAAGTGAAGCTGATAATTTCTTTCTTAAAGACAGAAATTGAGTATCAGCTAGATAGGAGAATAAAATGTGTTAGATCCGGTAGAGGTAATAAATATGGTCTAATTTTCTTAAAGAGGTGTGTGAGAAGAATGACACAATTTGAAAAAACCTTCGTTCAAATTTTAGAAGGAAAAATAAAACTTTAAGAAGAGATAATGAATTCTTAAGTTTTTAGTGAGAAAGCCATTCTCGGTTAATCATGTATTAAACCGAGTACCTCATAAAATTAGACTATACTCCATACGAACTGTGCAATATGCTTGCATTACCTGAAAGTGTGGGGGTATCTAGCAAAAGTGGTTTAGACTGACTTTAAGAAAGCCTCTATTGGACCTAAAATTATTGATGCAGTGTTTGTAGGGTATGCTACATATAATGCCATATTGGTTCATGTCTTTACATGATTTCTCAAATTTATGAATCTAGGGTTGTTGTGGGGACTCTTTTCCTCTAAAGAAACCTAGATTAAGAGTTGTAACATATCAAGAGAATCATGCCTCTTCTTCTACTATTTCCAAGGGTGCTCTAGAGTTTGAATTGGAGCCTAGAATAAGTAAAAGATAAAAGGTAGCTACTACCTTTAAATCAGTTTTTATAAACCTTCCTTTATTACAAAAAAAAAAGTGATTTAGACTCTATATCTGAACCTATAGCTCAATCTCTCCTGATAGCTGAGGATCCAAAAACCTATAGTGAAGCTATAATGTTCAAATTGACGTTAGTTTTTGAAGAAGTTCAGTTTATGATAAACTAGAATCAATAATGTATAATCACACTTGAAAGAAATGAATGCAATGTTAAGAGTTAAGGGTACCTAAAAAATAGTAAAGGATTTTTCTTTTAAAGAAAAATTCTCTATTTTGAGAAGGTGTTAAAGAAATTTGATAGTGTTGATGTCATCCCTGTTTAAAACTCCTTATGTCTCTAGATTACATCTCTTTAAAAATTAAAGGAAGTAGTATTTTCATGATTGAGAATGCTAAGAAAGCCTTATGAACTATACCCGGCCTGATATTGCCTATGCAACGAGTAGGTTAAGTAGATATACTTATAATCCTAGTTGTGAGCACTGAATTACACTAAAAAAGCTTACTATAGTATCTTAAAAGTACTATAGATTGGCAACTCGAGTTTGTTGGCTTTTCTTCTTTTTTAAAAGGATATTATGACGCCAATTGGGTTACCGATAATGATGAAGTAAGCCCCACGAGTGGGTATGTCTTTACCTTAGGTGGTGCAGCGATTTCATGGAAGTCTGCTAAACAGACTTGTATCGCACGCTCTACCATAGAGTCAGAGTTTATTGCTCTTGACTTAGTTGGGCAAGAAGCCAAATGGCTTAGAAATTTGTTAGCAGAAATTCCTTTGTGGGGAAAATCGACTTCTCATGTGTCCTTGTTGTGTGATTCACAAACAACGATATGTGTGGCGAAGAACCAAGCTTACAATGGTAAGAAGAGACATATTCGCATAAAACATGAATCAGGGAGACACTTAATAAGGAACGAAATACTTTCTTTAGAGTATGTGAAGTTGGAAAGAAACCTTGTTGATCCGCTTACCAAAGGGTTAAGTCGGAAATTGGTTCTAGATTCGTCGATGGGGATGGGTCTAAAGTCCATTGGTTGAGGAATTCATGGTGGATACCCAACTTAGTTATCTAAGTTCAATGTGGTCAAACGAAACCATGAAGAGTACTCATAGTGTACATTTTTTTACTACCTATTCCTATGACGAATAGTGTACATGCCCGGGTTGAGTTTAGTTACTCTTAATAAATTCATAGCCCAGGTTTTGGGTGGTCTTAGTGAGAAAGACTTGATGAATTTACCTACTTTGGTTGAGTAACTACTCTTAATAAGTTCATAGCCCAATGCTGAGTGGGTAGTCCTATCGCGAAGGACTGAATGAACTTACCGCTAGACATGATGAGTTATATAACTCTTAATGAATTCAATCCCGAGACTTTGGGTTGTTCTATTAAGAAGAACTTATTGAATTCACCTATTAGAGAGGTTGAGTTTTTATTCTTAATGAATTCTTATCCCAGAGTTTGGGTGGTTCATTTTATAAGTGAACTTGAAGAATTCACCTATTTATTAGAGAGGGTGAGCTTGATGAAAAGGCTCTTAATTATTTCATAGCTTTTATTTGAGTGGTTTATAGTGTGATAAACCTAATGAAATAACCTATGCAAGTGAGAATGATTAGCCACCTTCTATGAAAAAAGTTGGGCTATTTTTCTAATACACTTACTAGAATCCTGAGGTCAGATGGCTATACTTGTTTACATCTGTATATTTATACATTTGTATATTTTCTGACACATCAAGGATTTCGGTGGATGAAGGGGTTAGTTGTGTGTTATGAGTTCACCCCTATCTTAGAAAGTTCCAGATTCGTTCACTTATCTAAGAGAATAATTACTTATTCCACTATGTACTAGTTCCAGATATGCTCACTAGTGCTTAAGCAACTAATCTCGCTATTGCTCTTCTCAAGTTTTTAAACTTTTTTCTTATCACTCTGTTTTAAAAGATTCTTTCGCATTTGTGGGGGATTGTTGGATAATGCTCAAGTCAAGTATCCCACATTGGGTGGGAAAGTACCTTGGGCTTGGTTTTTAAAGAGGTCTTCATGGCCTCCCTTGTTGAAGATTAGTAGACAAGGCCCCCGCACGCGCGCGCCGCCGCCGTTCGGCCGATTCGGTTCGGTTAGTGTTCATGTTAACACGTGTCTTTGACACGTCCGCGCGCATTCTATCTTTTTATATAAAATTTGGAAGAATTTTTAGAGTATTCTATATTGAGCTCACTGGTTTCAAAAACGTCCATAAACGTTGCAATTATTTAAATTAAAAGTTGTGTGCACATTATCTACAAGAATTAATGTAGATGCATTTCTGCTCTAGATTCATTAAGAATCTAGACATGCAGGTGTCCAGATTCATCTAAACTGCAGCTGTTTAAATACTGTTTTTATGTCTTTCATTTAGACTATTTTACCCTTTGTTTAGAGCCTATAAATAGTGCTCGATTTCTTCATTTCAAAGTGTGTACAAAGGCCATTCCATTTGGTTAGAAATTCAGATTTTGTTTTACAGTTTTTACGAGCCATTTTAAAACCTTTTGTGAGTTCTTTTGGTTTTTTAAAGAGAGAATAGCAGTACCACCGGATTCCACTCTGAAATTTGGGTGTACAAATTGTCGGAGTGACAGTGCTAACCTCGAGGGACAATCCACCTATAGTAGCAACTACACCAGTTGGGACGAATCTGTTTCTAAGGCAGTGGATTCCATCCACGACACGGTTATTTTAATCTTTTTGTTATTTTATATTATTCCATCCTGTCAGTACTAACGCCCTGTTTTGCAGTGATTTTTCCAACAATAATCATCTCATGAAGTTGTATTCTAAAGATATATATATTAAACTAAAATTTGTTATAAAATTATTAAAAAAACCTTCGATCCCTTTTTTTCTATCATCATCGTCTTCAACAATTTCTTGCTTATAAAACCATGCTCGCAACCCACATCCCAATTAGTTTTTTCTTCTTGTATCATAGTCTGTTAGCTTCATATTACCCTTTTAATTTATAAACCTAATACATGCCGTCAAATTTTAGATAATATGAATCTTTCTTAACATTTTTAATGAGACAGAAAACAGTTAAAGATAACTAGAGATATTGAAAAAGAAACACCAGTACATATATGTGATTACCCTTCATGTAAGAAGGTATGGTTGAATCAAATGCGACAACAAAGATTAGTACAAAGTTTTTCGAGGCTTAAAAAATTTACGATATTATGATTCGAATTTTAAAATTCTTAGACGTTATCATTAAAAGATGATTGTATAAACCTCTTTAAATACTTTTTAAATCTCTTTTAATTTCAAAATTAGAAAAAATATATATATCCTAAAAATCTTTCATTTTTAATTTTAAATTGATGACTCAATACTTAAACCTTACTATTATTTCATTAATATTTGTATTTATTCCCCTAAGTTTCATACAAGCTTCATTCTGGTATATTTTGTCGATTTTAATCATTGGTTTTCGATTTATGGGCCGACTAATCAAGATCGGATTTTGCAGAGACTCACTATGAGGACGCGCATTCAGTTCAGTTTTCTCCATTCATAACGCATATTCAAACCCTAACCTTACTAAAAGATATAGTGTCACTATATCTACCTATTTATTTATTAAATCTTGCCTCTTTCATTTGCCTTTATTTATTAAAAACAAAATGAATTCAAGGTTTATTTGTGGGATTTGTCTTCCCAGCCCCTGAGTTCTCTGCATCTCTTTTTCCATCTCCATTAACCCTTCTTCCGTTGCATATCCCACTCTTCACGCTTCGGTTTTATAATCCACTGAGGTGGGCTTTTTTTCTTCTTTCTTTTAATCTTTCGTTTCCCTTCAATATAGTGTTTCATATTCACTTACTCTTCGAGTGTTCGCAAATTTTGCACACTATATATTTGATATTATGTTTCTGTTTCGGCTTTTACTTCATTTCCTCCATTTTCTTCTACATTGTCATTCTCTTGTTTCTGGGTTTACCAGTTTCTGCTCTGTGGCCTGGTTTTTGCTTCTTTTCCCTGAATTTTTGCACGATCGTTGTTGCCGGCGGTGACTGGTGATGTTGGAAATTTTACATTTTGTATTGGTTATATGATTGTGTATTGTGCTGCATTGCAGAAATTGCAATGTTGGGATTTTTTCTGTTGGTTTTCTGATGACATTTTAAACCCCTTAAACTTGATTGTCATCATGTTTTGTGCCATTGCCCTGTTAATGCTTGGTTTATTTCTGGTCATAAACAAAATTTGGTGCTTGAGAATTTTGTGCGTTCTTGTTGTTGATAATGCTGGAAACTAGTTTTTCATTCTTTTGCCATTGTATTGTACTGTATCTTATATGTGTATGAATGCTTGTATAAGGGTTTAATGACTGCCAATTGTGGTTTTTTATTTTTGCTCCTGAACAGTTCTTGTCTTTCTGGTTAGTGATGGGAAGGTCCGGTGACAAATCCGATGATGAATATTCGGTCATTGGTGATAAAGGAGGAATCGAGTTCATCGATTATGCAAACGATGGATCTGTTTGTAATTTCAATTCATTTGAGGGGGGTCCTCTTGTAATCTCTACACCATTCCCATTTTCAAATGGGAATCCTCAGTATGTATCTGTGGAAGCAATTGCTTTTGATTCCATCAGTATCAGAAACACCACCGATGATCCGGTTGAGTTGTGGACAAAAATCTATGCATCGAGGCCCGAGAACTCTTTCACTCTTTCTTTGATGAAACCTCCATCGGCGAACTCCAAGGAAAATATGAGTCAAGGGTTCGTTGAGTTCTTCGATTTAGAGGATCGAATGATACAGCCCGGAGAGACTTTAACCCTTTGGTTGTCTTGCAAAGCAAAGGAAATCGGTTTGCATACTACGGTAGTGCATTTTGACATTGAGGGTGAAAGATTGGAAAGAGTGGCGTTTCTCTTGGTTGAAGATAAGATCTCACAAGCATTGGCATCTAAAAAGCCATACTCCAGAGCTCAAAGAAAGAAACAATTTTCTGTCGATGAATATGTTACAGGGTCACGCCCGGCAAGGGCAACGGGCCGAGGTACTCGAAACAAGCTTCTCTGGTATGGCATTCCGAAGGATATCAGAGAACTGGTCGAGAATAAGCAGACTCCCGATGCTATAAAAGCAGGCCTTACAAGGGATAATTATTCAGCTTACTTCAAACATCTCTTAATCTTGGAAGAGTTACAACTAGAGGTAGCTCTAATTTCTTATATGGTTGATTATTGTTGTGCATGATATGGAACTGAGAAATCCCTTTTTGTGGCTTCAGGAGGACATGAGGGCCTATAACATGGAGAACATCAACATGAAGAAGAAAGGGAAGTATTTATCACTTCAGGTCCCGGGGCTCGCTGAAAAAAGGCCCTCACTTGTTCATGGAGATCATATATTCGTTAAACTTGCATGTGAAGATGCTAATGAAGCAGCTCGAGTTTATGAGGTCTGGTTTACATGCAAAATACTACATGCTATTTCCTTTTAACATAAGTTACTTCCATCCTCTTTGGCTGAAGTTGAATTGTGATATTTGAATTATATTCTTGACAACCTGTGGCCTTCATTGCTGCTGTGTCATTTAGGGCTATATGTGGTTTATTGCTTATATTATCTGTTTTTAAGGTCAAGCTTCTTGGGGTCATTAAAAACTGAAGACCGAGGTCTTTCTTCATTTTTAATGGATAATGCGTACTTGTCATTCCGATGCCACTCATCAACATAATCTGTATAAACAAGAATGCATATATCATATCTGAATGATAGAAACTGGGTTGTCTTAACTCTTAATACACGAATCTCAATATTTATATGTTGTATGGTATGGATTTTCTGATATCTTTCTTAGTCTTACTCTTTCCCTTCCCTTAATTTTCATTTGTCTTTCCAGTCCTATGGGCTTTTATTATTTTTTTGGAGTCTTCTGGCTTTTTGACAAGAGAATGTGGTGATTTTCAGGGTTACATCCATCGGGTAGAAGCTGAAGAAGTGTACTTGAAGTTTGCACTTGAATTTCACTCAAGCCACATAGATGAAAATCTTTATAATGTGCAGTTCACGTATAATCGAATCAATATGCGGAGGCAGTACCATGCCATTGATGCCGCAAAAAGCCTAGACGTAAGTCTCCTTTTTCCATCTGAGTCACCCCAAAGTAGGGTGATCGAAACAATTCCACTAGTGCCCATCTGTTGTACACTTAATGAGGAGCAGATGTGTTCAATCGAGATGATCCTCGGCTGCAAAGGAGGACCCCCTTATGTGATTTTCGGGCCACCAGGTACAGGGAAGACCATGACAATAGTGGAGGCAATCCTCCAGCTCTATCAAACCCAAAAGTCTTCCCGAATTCTCGTATGCGCACCTTCAAATAGTGCGGCTGATTTCATACTAGAGAAACTCCTCAATGAGGAGTCTGTAGAGCTCAAAGAGAACGAAATATTCAGACTAAATGCTGCTACACGGCCATATGATGATGCCCACCCGAATTTTCTTCGGTTTTGCTTCTTTGATGAGCTTATATTCAAATGTCCCCCGCTTAGAGCTCTCGTCTGCTATAGAATCGTGATATCAACTTACATGAGTTCCTCTCTCCTATATGCAGAAAGTGTTAGTAAAGGCCATTTCACTCATATTTTCTTGGATGAGTCAGGTCAAGCTTCAGAGCCAGAAAGCATGATTCCTTTAGCGAACCTTTGCCAAAAAGATACGGTTGTTGTGCTTGCTGGGGACCCAATGCAGTTAGGTCCGGTCATATACTCCCGAGAAGCCGATGAGTTTGGCCTGGGGAAGTCATACTTAGAAAGGCTGCTGTTCGAACATGAGTTTTACTCTACTGGGGATGAAAATTATGTGACAAAATTGGTTAGAAATTACCGATGTCACCCCGAGATCTTGTATCTCCCTTCATTACTTTTCTACAACGGTGAATTGATCCCTTGCAAAGATGACACAGGTTCGTTGTTGAATTCAGTAAAATTTCTTCCTAGCAAGGAGTACCCTGTCTTTTTCTTTGGTATACAAGGCTGTGATGAAAGGGAAGGAAGTAATCCGTCATGGTTCAATCGGATTGAAGCCAGCAAGGTTGTAGAAATTGTTAATAGTTTGACAGCAACCGGGATTCTGAGCCAGGAAGATATTGGGGTTATAACCCCCTACAGGCAGCAAGTCCTCAAACTACAGAAGGCCTTCGAGAACCTTGACATACCAGATATCAAGGTTGGCACCGTCGAACAATTTCAAGGCCAAGAGCGGAAAGTTATCATCATATCTACTGTCCGATCAACAATCAAACACAATGAGTTTGACAGAACCCATTGTCTGGGGTTTTTGAGCAATCCTAGAAGGTTTAATGTGGCCATTACACGTGCCATAGCTTTGCTTGTTATTATTGGAAATCCGCACATAATTGCCAAGGTATCAATCTTCACTAGCAATTTTCATTTACCTTCGATTAATCTTTAGTAAGACCCCTGTGTCTATTAATCAAACACAATGAGTTTGACAGAACCCATTGTCCGGTATTAGATCCTCGGGGTTATTGCATAGTTTTATTGTTTAACTTGCTGATGAATCAAAAATGAATGTCAGGACCCATACTGGAGCCAGCTTATATGGCGTTGTGTCGATAACAACTCTTACCAGGGCTGTGCTCTGCCTGAAAAGCAAGAAGAGTATGTTGATGAAGTTTCAGCGTCGGAGGAATGTCAGATTCACGATGAAAGCAGCAATGCTGAAAGATGGGGTGAATACACCGAGGAAACTGAATATGTCCAAACTTGGACAGATGATGCCGAGTGGTCTGACGGGTGGAAATGAAACACATGAGAGTTCTTTCACTTTTGTTTTTGCCCTTGTTTTCATAGGGGACCTTTGCTTTGCCTGCTTTTGTTTTCACAGTGATAAATGTGATGAAATCAAGTGTTCACTTCAAGTGGCACAATATGGCATAATGGTAAAGCAAATGGAAATAGATCTTTATGCACTATATTGCTAATAAAATTCTTTCATCATATCATTTTGCTGATTACAAAGTATTTATTCACATCAATAGTATATATTGAATGAAATTGGGAAATCTACACTACTGTCATACAAGGATTGAATGTAGATTAAGCAGAAACATCATCATTCCAAGAAGGAACCCAGTTATGTGCTTCCGAATCTGGTTTGTTGCAGAAGAAAACACCACTTGTTCAATTGAGGAACTTGGCGGTGTTGGCGACCTGACCACAGGTTCCGGGGACAAGTTTGCCGAATCTGATGAATCATTATCTAAACATACCAGAATAGTTTTCATAAGATTCCATGCCAATAAAAAGATTAGTGCTTAGATTTGGTCAAACTACAAGCAATAATGCTGCAAATGAACATTCCAGCCATGAAAACAACAATTAAAAACAGGGAAAAGGAAAGAAAGGAGATTTAGGTTTAGCTTACGAGAATTGGATGGTTTCAATATCCCTGAATCTGTGGTGCTTGGCAATGGCGGCAACGATGGTACACCTATTGCATAATCATAATTAAGAATTGCATAATTGCATTAATCAAAGCGTTAAAAATAACTACTTTTCCTAATCAAATCAGAAGATTAAAGGCCTTGAACCTGATGAATTCTTAATCAAGAAATCAGTGAATTAAACAATTGGGGTTAACAGATGAAAACCTGAATAGCAGAGTGAGTCCAGAGAAGCGACGCCGTCCTTGGCCGTGCAAAAGGAAGACAGCGAAGCAACCCTTTCTTTGTTCAACGGGAACCCAAATATCAACGGCTGCTGGAGGATGTAACAGAAGCAGTAACCGTCGCCGGATTCAAAAGCAGAAGCGAAGACGTCGCAGCACTGTGGAGAAACGGAGTCGGTGGCGTTGTTTGGAGGGTCCGACACGAAGGGCAAGCAGGGTGAAAACGCCACCAGCTCCTCCACGCAGCCTGCTTGCTGAGGTGGTGGTGGAAGTTGCTGCGCCGCCGCACCAAGGAGGAGCAATAAGAAGATGCTTGTCGCCATGGCGCTGAGAGAGGGAGGGAGGGTGAGAAAGAGAGACAATTGGCTAAAGTTGTTAATAATGTGTTACGGAAAGGGTGTTTAAGTAATTTGGAGGAGGAATGTGGCGGGAATGGACGTTAAGGTGGAGCCTAATAAAAAAACATTTCAGTTAATCACCGGGGAGTATTCTTAATTAAAACTAACAATGTAATCAACAATCAGTTGGTCTAGTGAGATGAAATATTAAATTATTTAAGTATCGTCAAAGGTTCGAATCTTAATATTATGAAGTAAATTAGATTCGGAAGGTCATTTTCATAATGAGTCTCTACATTATTTGATCCACATTAATTAGTCAATGCATTAGATACCGATAGTTATAAAAAAAATTAACAATGTACAATACAGTCCGTCACGATTTGGATAAAAATTTCGGCCCATGACCCGACCGACCCGATTTTGATGTAAATTAAATCATTTATGATATATTTTATTTGAATTCAATATAAAAAGCACCATATTAATATAAAATCAAACTAAAATATAATTTTTATTTAATATAAACACCCAAATCTATCGCTCAAATGCTAACAATGGTTTCAGTTCAAGCCACTAAAAGAATACACACTCACCAAGCAATCAATAGAACACTCAGAATTGGAGACATAGCAGCCTAGTAGTGTTTGAATATTACAAATCCTAATGTGAACACCCAAAGGAACGGTGAGAAACTATAAGATAGGTTGGCAGCTGATGGAGTAACACCAGCGCGGCTCCCTGTAGTGGCTGTCGGAGTAGCTCCAGAATCCGATGACGGTGGGGTTAGCACCGGTGTAGTGGCTGTCGGAGTAGCTCCAGAATCCGATGACGGTGGGGTTAGCATCGGTGTGGTGTTGGAATCCGGTGCTTCAGCCGATGGTGTCGGTTCGGGCTCAATGGAACCTGTTGGACTTAAAGATGGTGAAACTCCAGGAGAGAGTGTGGGTGCTAGTGAAATTGGACCTGTCAAATAAATAACCAAATTAATCATGTTTATCGCAATTGCAAACATAATAATTACGTGAATTGAAAAGAAAATTTTCAATTTTTACCTGGAGCAGGAATAGGAGCACCCGCTGCAAAGCAAAGAAAATTTGTGTTAGACTGAATGTAAAGAACATGTACAATTGGAATTGTACATAGGAGTCCATTTCATAATTTTGGTTCGGGTGACAATATTTCATGTACCATTGCATTGTAAAGGGACACCAGACATGTTACAAGCTCGGGGAAGAGAGATGGCTAGTGTACGGTTGATCGGTATCCGAAATGGGACACTTCCGGCGACAATGAGACATACACATCCCATTCCACCACTAGTTAGATTCTTAAGAGAGTTGCAACAATCCGCACCCGGTGAACTCACATTTCTGGTGCTATTCGTGAGGAAATTCATACAAGGCACGAAGGTGTTAAGCATCGTCGGAGTACATGGATTGTTGATTTGCCCGTAAACAGGCAACGGCAACATTATCATCATCCACGCCGTCAAAGCTAGGATCATAACCGAAACATGGGGAGAAGATGAATTGGGAATCTCCATTGATTGTAATGAAAAGATACAAAAGAGATTGGAGTGTTGGGATTTGATGATTTGGAAGACAAAAGGAGAGTGGATTTATATGCAATTAGGGATTGGGTTTAGGTAAGAAAACAGGTGGGGTTTGAAGTTGGTTATTGAAGCTCAACTACTTTAACTAATGTTGGACAACAACAAAGGAGATTGGTTTAGCTACGTAGGTAGTTTGATGGACCCTATTTTGACTTTAAAGCTTAATCAAATCAATAAGCTTTCTCAATTATCCTACGTGGCAGGACACAGTGTGTTTTAATTTTACTTTTTTTTAAGTATATGATTGGATTCGTTAATAACAACTAAATCAAAAGATTTAAATAATAAAAATAGACCAAATCCAATATTCTTGAAGTAGGTTCTCTATCATCCTATTGTATGGTATCTGCCCTGTACATATTTACTTAAACTTAGCTTGATTTGAGGTATGTTCATTATTTTTCACTCGAATCTATGTACTTTTTAAATTTTTTAAATTCTACTTAAAATATGAGTCTTAAATTTTGTTCAAGTACGACTATATTTGTAAATGGTTAACTCAACCTCATTTTGACCCACTAGTATTATTTTTGTTTTTGAAAGATTTTTTATTATATTTTTAATGTTGAATTTAATATTTAATAATTATATATATTCATTAAATTTATTTTTTTATACTTTTA
The DNA here is from genome assembly GCA_019671005.1 of Hibiscus mutabilis. Classification (NCBI taxonomy): domain Eukaryota; kingdom Viridiplantae; phylum Streptophyta; class Magnoliopsida; order Malvales; family Malvaceae; genus Hibiscus; species Hibiscus mutabilis. The sequence continues at coordinate 47,186,034 of CM033733.1, forward strand.
TATTTGGACAATTTAAAATATTTTTTAATATTTATATTATATATTATTATAAATATAATTTATATATTATATATAATATATAAAAATAAAGTAATACAAATATAAAAAAATAAAGTAATACAATATATTATAAATTTAGAAAACGGGTCAGATTGAGTTCTGGCCGAATGTTAGGCCACAAAAAAGAGGTCTTGGGCCAGTTCATGGAGGCAGTCCATAACAACAATCACATATGCTCATGAGTTAGGTTGGGTTTATATATGAAATTAATATATTTTATATTTATTTAAATTTAGGTTAATTTAAAATAAAGATATTTAATTTTATCTAAATCTGTCCTTATTTAGAAATGACTGATTCAGACTCGTTCATTCATATTATCATTTTATTTTTTAATATTTAATTTATTTTTGATTTAATATTTTATAATTTCCCTTCCATTAAATTTATTATTTTAATTTTTTTTTGAAAAAATTGTTTTCATTACCAAAGAAGCAGTTAAACTGCTAAAAAAACAACTTTAATACACAACACAGAAACATCTCAAACAAAGTAACTCCTACTCCTGAATGTTCCAAACAAAGCAAAGATGAACATTTACAATATCAACACGATTAATAAGTTTCCCCAGCCGAACCCGTAGAGTGGTCCTAGTAGTAAAGGATGATGTGTTTCATTCAAGTGATCCGAGTTTGAGCACTATGTGTGCACGGTGTGTGTGCTTTATTAAAAGGCTAAGAAAATTAAATAGATATTACCGTGTAATTATACCAACGTATTTAAAAAAATAATAAGTTTCCCCAAACCTTACACTAACTATTTTTTAATCTTTATATTATAGTATTATATATTATAAATTTAGTTTTATGTGATATAAAATATATTTATAAAATGGAACCGAACTAAGGCATTGAATGTTGGAGTTTGAGTCTGACCCATAATTCAAACGAGTCTAATCTTTTGTTCATTTTTTTTAATTTGGATGGATAACCGACTTTTTATTTAACATATAATTTTGGTATAATACCAATACATCCTCTTATATATTGTATTAGCAATAATACCGATTGAATAAAACTCAATCAGCGATAACCAACCCTTTTAATATGTCTAATAACAACCAGGACCGTTCCTGAGATTTTAGCGTCTCTAAGGCGAACTTAAAAATTGGACCCTAAATTAGGGATTTAAATTGCAGTTGCGATAGTATATTTGGTCATGTTGTATTTATCACGGTTACAGACATAATGAATGTTATTTCTATCACTGCGGGTATCGCAGTTGTGAAAATTTTTAATAACATATGTTATTGTGGACATAACGGTTGCAGATATTGTGGTTTTGGATGATGTCTCTATCGCTATATAACGATCTTTGTTGCGGTTACATACCCCTATTTAAATACATGTCCATAATATCAAGTATTGAAAAAAAATAAAATTTAAAAGTATGCTCATAATAATAAACAATGAAAAAAATAAGTCCCCTAATAACAATATTAAAAAAATAATATTAATATTTATTATTACGAGCATAATCTTAAAAATTAAATTATTTTTAATACTCATTATTAGGGGTTCAATTTTCTCCAATGTTTATTAATATAAGCATACTCTTACGATTTAATTTTTTTAATACTTGTTATTGGAGCCCTTGAAATTTATTCAACTACATATATATATTCATCATTGGATTCTTTTTTTATCCACCTGTAAAAATTAAAAACTATATTTTAAATTTTTTTTAAACGTAAGCCCTGAACAGAGGGTCCTGGGTGGGCCTCCTATTGCTCTGGTCCAGGGACGGCCCCGAATAACTACTATATAATAGAGGTAACTTTTGGACACTAGAACCTGGTGATATGGGCTTTAGGGATCATACGATGGGCATGCGATCCAATGACTTCATTCTAATTTTGACCTTTTAAAGTCTGCCATTCGTTCCCAACGTGTCACAAGATACACCCTTCTGCTCATAGGTTGGTCACCCACATATAATTTTATAAAGCCTTAAGCCTCCATTAGTGAACACTTGCAAACATTTACATATACATATTAACATATATATATATATATATAATATAGTTGAATATTGATCCAGTTCAAAGAGTAGCAAAGTTGGTCACCTACAACTGCCATCTTTTGCATATAGTCTCCCTATAAAACCCTCATTGCACAGTTGTTACGTTCATAATTCCCAGAATTCATCTAATAACCAAAAGATAAGTAATATGTCAGACATGAAGATGGCAACATGTTTTGTCCTGGTCCTAGTAGTCATGCTTTCTGTAGGCGCCGAGGCTCAATCAGGTTGCACTAATGTATTGATCAGCATGTCACCTTGCCTCAACTACATTACTGGAAACTCATCGACCCCGTCCGGACAATGTTGCTCGCAGCTCGCCAGCGTCGTCCGGTCTTCCCCGCAATGCTTGTGCGAGGTCCTTAACGGCGGCGGTTCATCGCTCGGGATCACCATTAACCGGACTCAAGCTTTGGCCTTACCTGGTTCATGCAATGTTCAGACTCCACCAATCAGCAACTGTAATGGTAAGGGTTTCTATTAACCTAATCTATTTATTTTTCAATCTCATTCTTGCATGAATCTAACACCGTGACCTAATTGCTTTAATTAGCTGCTTCTCCGATGCCGGCAGACTCTCCGGTTGGATCACCGGACTCTGGGAACATAGTTCCTACAGGTACATGATTGTTATTACTCTTCGTTTTCTTTTTCTTCTTGATGTAATCGTGTCTAATACTCGTATATTCTATTTTTGTTACAGAAGGTGGATCGAAAACCGTGCCATCCGGAGAGGGAGATGGATCATCATCAAATGGAAGCACCACCACCACCAAATTGTCACCCTCTTTGCTGGTTTTCCTTGTGGTGGTGGCCACATTCATACAGTAGCACATCAACATTCTCATCACCACATTGGATCTTGTCTAGTTTTCTGCCCTGTCATGTTAGAAAATCATTTTGTGATGATCTTGATTTTGTTACTTAGTTTCCCATTGGTTGAGAATACATGTGATGTTTGTATTTGTATACCCCATGCAGGGGTAGATATGATTTTGTATTGTTGAAGAGAGTTATGGTTTCTCTTCCCTTCTTAAATAAAGCTTATTTATGGATTGCCTACGGAATATTTTATAAAAAATACTTTGATACATAAACTTGTGTAAACTTAAAGTTTACACAAGCCTTTTAATTTTAAGTTTTAGAGTTTTAGGTTCGGGATTAGGATTTAGGGGTTTAGTGTGTATGGAATTACTTCATTATTTTCTTCAACGATGTAACCTCAATCTTGATAACTTTATAACGATGCAATAGGGTTAAGATTGAAAAGCTGGTCCAAATATACATATATTTCCTTTATTAGACATTGACCTAAGATATCAAGATCTATATCTTGTATTTCATAAATATATACTTTTAAATGTTAATTAAAATTAAAATTATTAAATATATTTTTTACATGTTAAGCATACATAATTGGATTTCCAATACATTTGAAGAAAATTTAGGGGAAGAGTAAAAAATGATTGTCAGAATTAAATTTTAAAATTTTGAAGATTTAAGATGTACTATCATTCTTTAGATCACATTTATATAATCTTTAGACTCGTTAAACTGAAATCCGATCACTTTAGAGGGTCAAAATGTAAGTTCATTATTAATCTTAGAATTTTAGATTTTAAAGGATTAAATTTGAAAATTTATCATTCAGGGACATTTTCCTTACTAGGTTCAAATCCTCGTACCTAGTCCCTACTCATACATAATTAGACTTAAATCAAAATAAATCTAGAAATGACTCATCTATCCAAATGGGAATATATATACGTGAGTTAGGATCCACTTACATACAATGTAAAATTCATAGTTTTACACGTTTTTAGGATCGTTGGATGGGGAAGATGGATGACTGAGATTAACTTCTTACTTTTTTTCCCAAGTGATAATCTTCACATATCCTACTGTTAGTCTCAGTCACCCGTTTCACCCATCCAATGATCCAAAAAACGTGTAAAACTTAAAAATTCTTACACTGTGTAAACGGATCTCTATCTATCTATCTATCTATCTATCTATCTATCTATCTACCTATCTACCTACCTACCTACCAACCTACCTACCTACCTACCTATCTACCTACCTACCTACCTACATTTCCATTTATCTAATGTTTTTCTAGTCTTATTGTATTGGAAATTTGATGTCCTCCCAAAGGAGTTTTTGAAGCAGATAAATCTAATATTTGCATATTTTTCACATATATATACATATATTAGTGTTCTAATCCAACTATTAATCCATGTTTTAATAAGTATTTGATTTTTGTAGGGATTTTGACAGCTAAAAGATAATACATGCTTAAAAGATAAGTTTTAGTTGGATTTGGATTCTAAGGAACACTTAACACAAGAAGAAGAATTCTACTTCAAGTTGAACTTTCACTTTTATATTATATTTGGAGTATGATAGAGTTTTAAATTAAGTCTTATTGTAATTTCTTCTCCTAGTTGATGTAAATGACCTCTATTATAAATAAGGTCATAAGGAGAAGAGAAATCATTCATCTCCATAATTCTCATTCTTCTCTTCTTTGTCGATTTCCCCTCTCCATGAGTTGCTAAACCTCTTTTCTAGTCAAGTGTAGTTTCGAAGTTTTTAATACAAGTATTTAGTGAGATTTCTTGTTTTTCATCTTCTCATATTTCTTCGAGTATTTTTATATCTTCCAAGCTTACTCTATTTGTTTATGTTGGATTATACGTATGCAAATCAACCAAGTCGTGGATTATTGTCGCAAGTGGTAAGTAAACCTGGATTATGGTTTACGGAATGTATGATTTCATATTCTTGATTAGTGTGGATTATCGCTTTTCTAGTTTATGTGCTTTGGGTCTCTATAGTTCTTAATGTTATTTGATATGTTTTAATTCTTAGTGGACTATCTAAGGAATTTAAACCTTTATAACAAGAGTTAGTAATTCTTAGTGGAAAATTTGTGCTTTATTCATTCCAAAAAAATGTGGTTCTCTTGCAACTTCATAAGCTCCTTCTCAGATCTCGTGTTTGTATGTTGTACCTGAAGCATAGCTTAAATGGTAGAAACACCTTTTATTTTAAGAAAATCTAAAGTGGAAATCATTTTTCTCATCCAAGTTAACTATATATAAATTAGATAAATAGTTCTTTTCCTGTTGATCTCCATTTCAGATGGTAAAATAAAGCTTAGGATTTAGCAGCTAAACTGTACTGCAAAATTCAAGTAATAGGTCATGTTAGTGCTTGAAGAATAACTGATTTCTATATGTAAAATGTGCTTAGTGGAGCTTCATCTATCACTGGTGGAATGGGCGAACCTTTGTCATTCTTGTCACTAAGCTTGGCGTCTTCCCTCCCTTGGCATGTTTTAAGCGGATAGTTTAGCGTTTCGGTTGTGCGAGCTTTACTGAATTCCAGTGAATTATCTTGCTTGTTCTTGGTAGATCATTAGATAGATTACATGTTGCTCCATTAAAACATGATTAAAATTGTTTCAGTATTTTACATACGATAGATCATATCTTGGTAGATCATTAGATAGATCATATCTTGATTGAAGTTGCCTTGTTTGGAAGTTTAAATATGATATCAATTCCTAAAAGAATCTAATTTCTAACTTACTATGTTTCTTTTATTTTTAGTTCAAGGTGTTTGAATCAGATTTTGTATAATTTTTTGTATCATTTATCGAAAATGTCCAATATATTCCAACTGCAACCAATATAAATGTTGTTAAAGTGCTTAGTATATATGTGTATTACATAGAATTCAAATATTAGTTTCCTAGTTTAAGCTATCAAATTCTGACTTGCAACTGTCATTTGTTTCTTTGTTTGATTATTTTGAGTAGTGCAAAAGTATTTTCAATAGCTCTAGTGAATTGGCATCTAACATTTTTTGCAGGACTACAATAATAAACTGGCACAACTTCGAGCTGGGAAAAGCAGCAAAAGCAAGCTTCTGATTGCTAAGTTTAAATATGAAGATTCATTGAATCCGCCATCTTAGTTGAGTTTTAGGTTCTTGATTTGTTTATTCTAGAGATCAATGTTGAATTACATTACATTTCACCTTAATATTTATAGACTTTGATTTATTTTTGTTGTTAAGTATTTTTACTTGATTTGTGCCGTAATTAAATTTCAAGTTTTCTGTTATTGAATAATGTTACAAGTTAAATTTGGGTAGTACAGAGTAGAAAATTATATTTGCAAATCAGTCAAATCTTAGCGGTGTTTGTAAAAAAAATGACATTAAATGTCACGCTCGTTTTGTGGCATTTCAATTAGAAAACGCTACTAATACATAGTAAATAGCGGCGTTTATGGTCTCAAACGCCATTAAATATGACAAATATATTGTTGTTTCTATCACTTTTAGTGGCGTTTGGAAAATAAAACGTCACTATATATTGACATTTAGTGGCGTTTGCATTTCCAAACGCCGCTAAAAGTGATGGTTTTTAGTGTCGTTTGTCACCAAAAATGCCACTACTTTTTGCGGGGCTCGCTTCAGCGGCGTTTTCTTTAGCGTCGGGAGAGTTTTTAGCGGCGCTTAAAAATGCCACTATAAAATTAAAAACGCCGCTAAAAACCTATTTTGTTGTCGTGTATATTCAAACAAATATAAACTGAGCACGTTTATTCTCATTAATAGGAAAATTTCTTAGAACAGAAAAGATTTATGGCCTTCCATAAACTCAGTAAAGGCATTGCATAATTATATATGCCAAAAATGATGATTAAAATTGAAACGAAAGCTCCATAGCTAAACCTCTGTGCCTAATTAGTAATTAAGACTTTTCAAGTAGAAGAGGGTTTAGGGCTGTATGAATAGAATAGAGGAAGAGCAACATGTAGAGAATGAGACTGATGAACCCAACAATCAAAGCTCCTGTAACTTGGTTGCAGTACTTCCTCACTTGGTCACATATTGGTAGCCAACCTGCATTAGGGTTCCCTTCCTTTCCCACATAAGCAATTGCCAAGGCTGCCGAAATGCTTGATGTAAGCAACATTGTGAAAACCTTGTAAACAAAAACACCATATTAGTTAGCAATTAAGTCCTTCCCATAAACAACTCAAAGAGTGATCTTAGTAGAAAAGAAAATGATTATCTATTTAGGAGACCCAGGTTCAAAACAACTTTATTTGCACGTGTGTGAGTTTTATTAAAAGCTAAAAAAATAAACAGATTTTTACCTTGGTAACATATTAAGAATATTAAAAAAAAGTCTTGGCCCTAATTTTTGTGGGTTATTTAGTTTTTAGGCCCATTATTTTAAAACTAGACAAATTAAACATTATCTCTTTTCCTCAACAATCTCTAGAGCAAGTGCTTAAAGCTCTTAGTTGACACTCTCATCTGGGTTCAAGACCTATTAGAAGCAAAATTCCCCTTCCCCTCCCTAGGTAATTTTTTTTAAAAAAAAGCATTACCTCCTTTTCTATTTAAATGCTTCTTAAGCTCCTACTCTCATTTTTCTTATTTAAATACTTCTAAAGTCTCCTTCCGTTTCGAAATTAGACATTAACTACAAATTTTTAAAATTTAAATTGATGGTTTGACAATTAGACATATGGATGACAATTTTTTTCAACCCGATGGATCTTAATTTGACTCGAGCCGGCCGGGTCGGGTTTTTCTTTTTTAACTAGGGATTAGGGTGGTTTCCTGTTAAAATTTATTTTTGGGGTCAGGGTCAGGTTTAGACAGGCGCAGAAAACAATATGGATCAATTGAAAATTATAATTTGGACCCTTAAATTTAAAAAAAAATAATAATTTGCCCCCCTCAAATTTTAAAAGGTTCATAATAAGTTTAAATTTTTTTAATGTTCTTAATTAAAACCCCTCCTATAATTTTTAAAAGTTCTCATTAAGCCTCTCAAAATTTTAAAAATTTTAGTTAGACCCCAAACTTTTTTGAAAAAAATATAAATTGAACCCTTCAAAATTTTTGAAAATTTTTAATTTAAACCTCTAGTTTTTAAAAGTTTTAAGTTGGCCCCCCAAACTCTTTCACCAAGTTCCACCACTAGGTTTAGATGAGACTCGTCCCGCCCGCCACAATATATTTAGTAAATACTCTTATTTTATAATTATTTTTATATGGATCGGTTTAAATCATATAATAAAATTGAGATCAAATTAGCATGTCTAAATTTTAGATCAAAGATCAGAGTCGACAGACAAAAACTCGCCTCGTTGTCATCCTACTGAACAGTAAAAACCCCGATTTCCTTAAAAAATACTATAATAGAAAAGAACTTACGGCGTCTAGGGCAACAACTAGTCGCCAGAGTTGGCTTTTCGATGGAAGAAACAGAATCAAGAACCCGTAGATGCTTACTATTGCATTCACAATAACGAAGTACCTACACATGCAAAGCACTCATCAGTCACACATTAACATCAAATAATAAAACAAAACACCAGTCGAAGCTTGAACTCACTTCAATGCCGGTGTATCCGAGTACTTGGCTTCAATCGACAACGCCAAAACACTAGTCCTCTCACGGCTAGAAGCCATTACAATAGCAGCCGAAAGCGTGGTGCAAAACGCTATGAACCTTAGCAGAAAGGTGAAGATCCTCTTGGCTTCGGCCATGGAAATTGCAGAGAAGATTCGTAGGGTAAAATGAATGAGACAAGGGGTATATAGAGTGGTAGAAGAGGCAGAGGAGTGGAGGTATGGACTTTTAGTACGCATGTTGGAGGGTTTTCATCGGATTATTCTTTTGTTAGTTGAAATCCTCAACGCCCACTGCAAAATTTTTCTACGTCGGCTGCTACCGTTGGATATTTGTGGTGAAGGGTTATTGTTGTGTTGTAGAACTCTTTGTTTAGGTTAGGTTATCAGTTCTTTTTCACTTTTCTTTGTTTGTTGTTTTGTTTTATATAACATTGACAGTGTTGTTTTCACATGAGTCTCTTAGTTCATCAATTGTTTAATCCTGTGTGATTACATTGTAGTATTTGTTTATACTTTCTTTAATCTTTTGACAAAATATACACCTTACACACATGTGCTAGAACTTGAGTCTCCTATGATGAATATCATAATCTTTTTTACCGGAGCCACTCATGAGTCTCTTGAATCATCAAATTTAACTCGACTCAATTTTATATCTTATGATTAAATCCAACATTAAAGTATAATGGACTACCAACGCTCAATTCCGGTTCTTAAAGTTCGTTTGGTACGAAGGATGCAAATTAAATGGGGATGAAAAGTGTTTTTGGTATAATCACTGGTATTTAGTTTATTCGTTGATTAATCTAGATCGGATAATATAGAGGTTTATTAGGGGCGATCATCCAAACCCAAATTTTCATACGATGGAGATGAAAAGCTTTTTAATCTAATGGTTAACCTACAAAGTATGAAATAGTTATAATGCTTAACCATTTGATTAGCAAATTTTTTAACCTTATTTGTTCTATCTTCGAACCAAACAAAGCTTCAAGAACCTTAATTTTTTATCCTACTTTGTAGCGTTTGGCAATACTCCTTGTAGAGGAAGAACACAAAAGGGACCCGTAGGGTCATGTCCCAAAAGTTTTGAAAATTAGAATTTAGTTCTTTAAGTTTTTTTAAAAAATAATTTAACCCCGCAATTTTTTAGATATTCATATTATGTTTATTTTTTAATTAAATCACACCCATAATTTTTAAAAGTTTTCATTAAGCCTCTCAAATTTTCAAAAATTTTAGCTAGACTCAATTTTTTTTAAAAATATGTAAATTGAAGCCTTTAATTTTAGTTTAAAACACTATTTTTTTTAAGTTTTAAGTTGGCATTTTAAACGTTTTCACAAATTCCACCACTTACTCCCTATGTGTAAAGATTCCAAAGAAATGTTATTGATGAGAATGTCATTGTAGAAAAAGTTATTTCATAACTTTGATATATATTGGAAAGAGTTTTACGTACATAAAAAACTATTAGTTAATCTCACATAAACTTACATTAACATGTTTAGTTTATTAAATATATAATGTAATTATATTTTACAAATTTATTCTCGTCAACTAAAATATACAATGTAATTTTTTTATAAAAGTAGCTAGTTTTATTAAAAAGAGAAAATATACAAAATTATAATAAAAGTTCATAACCATAAAAGTAGAGTAAACACATAATTGGACATTTTTGTATAACCATTGAAACAAAAAACTAGCTATTTGAGATCATAAAAGGACCATACAAGATAAAGGTTAAAACCCAACCAAAAAACTCAAACAAAAGATAGATATTGTCACATCTCGAAAATCGGCCTAGTCAGAAGTAGGTTCTGGTAATCGAAAAATTTTGAATCCGATGTGTTAAAGGGTTGTAATAATTGACCTTTGTACCCCTCTTGTTTAATGAAATTACATTCTGGTCCTATGTGAGTAGATGAACCTTCTTGTATGAAATTCAAACTCAAAGTGCAAAGTCTGAGCTAGGCGTATCGAAACGGTGATGCCAGTATCGATATGGTCTAAAATTAGGCATTTCGATACGGTGAGGCCAGTATCGATACGGTCTAAAACTAATCGTTTTGATACGGTGAGGTCAGTATCGATGCGGCCTATCTGTCAATAACTAACTTGCATGTTTTAGCCTGGGCGTATTGGTACGGCCACATGCATATCGATACGGGTCCCTTGTTTTGAATCTGTTCGAAGTCAGAATTGAAAGGGAAGTAAGCAAGGTGCTTACTCACCTCTTAGCTTGCCTCTCCATAATGATTTGCTTCAGAAAATGAGTGGTATGCAGCCATCATTTGCCTTGAAATGTCAAAAAGGAGGTGAGTTGATGAAAATAATTAACTAAGCTTACCCTTGCTTGGAGGAAAGCATTCTATTGGATCCTTGGGAGGTGAACAATGATTTCCCTAAACAATAGATAAAATTAATGGAATCTCTCATTCCTTTCAATTGTGAACCTCCCAGTAAACTAAAATTTACCCTTTTGTTCTTCACCAAAGTAAGCACACACCTCAATTTCCATCTTCAAGCTCAAGCTAAGCAAGCACCTAGGTGCAATCTTCGATCTTCGTTCAAGTTTGATATACCGTTTGAAAGCCCACGATTCGGTGAGTAAAATCACTATATTGGTTTAGTGATTCCATCCTTCGTTGAAGTTTAATCTCAAGATTAGGATTCTAATATTCAAGTAGGAGCCATGGATGAAAGAATTAATTATGTCGTTTCAATGATGTCTATAAGTTTCGGTAAGCTTGAAATGCAATTCTGAATCTTTAGATCGAATTCTAATCCCTAATTTGGTGCTAGATCAAATATTGGAGAAGGACCCCTTGTCACCTCCAAAAGAAGCTAGGCATAACAGAATTGTGATCCGAGAACCTCGTAATCAAGGTGAGTGTAGTCGTGTCACGGGATCAACTAGGTGTCATCCCGTTGCATTTGATTTGTGATTATGATGTTTGTGTGCATTTCGCTAAAGGCTCAAATAAAGTAAGCTTATGTGGAAGCTAATGGTAAGCATGGTAAGTTCAAAAGTGTTATTTGAATATGTCATATATGTGAAAGTCTGATATGATATGTCATGAATATGCTAAGACATGATATATGGAGCTAAGGCTCAATTCCGTTTTCCGATATAATATGGCCTACGGGAAAAAGGTAAGAATTATGATGAAATATGTGTAACCTTGGACATTGGTAAGTTTTGGATACAATTGGCATGCCATAGGGTTATTTGAGCTCGAACAAGTAAGGAATTGGACTACCGTCCAAGGCTACGGCCTATACGTGGGGGAGATAATGAGAGACTGTGTAAGGGACTTATCCGGAGCTACGGCACAAAGCTATGGCCTACTATCCGTTATATGTATTATGTAAAGGGGAATCCGCGTATCCATTTGTTTGTTGTCCAAGGAAATTAATGTGTGTACCATCTTTGCTTAAATTATGTAAAATTGTAATATTTGATTAAGCATGAGACATTATGGTTAAATGTATGTGAGTAAGATAACTAAGTATCTCACTATGTCACTCACATTCATAGCATGTTTCATATGTTATATGTTATTGTTTGAGTGTTGATGACTACCTTACTAGGCTATGTAAGCATAACATATGTGTGTCTCACGCATTTCAGGACCTTGAGATCTTCCGAGCTACGATCGTGTAATCTCCCGGTTGTAAGTCACTTCCGCAAGCTATATATATGTTTACTTTCGGTTCCGAACTCCTAGCAAGGTGGCATATGGTCTAACGTGTTGAAATGTCCTATTTTGATATGTCTGTATAAGCTAAAAGGTGCCTAGGTGATGTGTGTACAGAATGGTATGTTTGGAAATGGTTAGAATGGTTAAAATGAGCCTAAAAACCCTAATTGGTAAATTCCTAGTAAACGAATTCGGAACGGTACGAGATTTGACGTACGATTAGAGATATTGTTTTTAAGGTTGTTGGTAAAGTTTGAAAAAATTTGAATAACGTTTGGTTGGGCAATTTGAATAAAAATCAGTAAAAATCTATCATTACAGGTATGTGCGTATCGATACGGGTGATGGCGTATCGATACGGTTAGGCATAATTTGGCTTAATAAGCAGGGCGTATCGATACGGGTTGGGGCATATTGGTACGAAAATTGGTCACTGGAATTCTAGAAAGAAAATGGTATCGGTACGGTCTTAGGGCGCACCAGTACGGGGTCAACGCGTATCGATACTGGCTTAGTTATATCGGTACGAGCTTGATATCCTTTGAATCTGGAACTGAGATTAGGCTTAGTGTATCGATACAGATTTACAGGGTATCGATACGGTGTTAGTTAAATCTGTTAAAAATAATAAAAAGAAGTTTTAGGCAGTTTATATAATGGTCACTAGAGTCATATAGTTCAATTGATTAGGTAAACGATATCCATTAGCAACGAAAATTTACAGATTATTAACTGGTATGTTTAATTACAAGTTGGTGATAAAGAATTCGGATTAAGATCGCTAATTTATAAAATTTATGATTTGGTCATTTTAGTCTAAAAAGTTAAAATTGGACCCCCAAACTCGTACAAACCGATAATGTGTTAATCCGATCCGTAATAAAAGAGATTAATAAGATACGCTGAATAGGTTCCAAACTCTAATTAAGCTTCCGTTTTCCGAATCGGTCTTCCGATAACACTTTCCGACCTAGTTCTCTATCAGACTGGGAATGGGGTGTTACAGGTACGAACAAAATTGTTAATTGACAATGAAGGATAAAAACCATCAATACTAACATAAAAAATACATATGAAAATAAAGGCACGTTGGCAAAACGATTATTACCACAACTTAAATCACGAACAAGAAACAGTGATTGTGAGTATGTATCCAATCCCAACGTGAGAGTTCAAAGCAAAAAAGATCAACAAAATAATCAAATAAGCACTTTCTTAATCAGGCGAGGTATCGTTAAATCCAACCCTAAGAAAAATAAAATGAAAAGAAACGATCAAACGAGCAATAACGAAGACAGAAAACGTGCCAAAAAACATAAGAAAACGTGTCACAAGACAAAGTTATTCTTTTTAAAAACTAAAAGAAAGATAAATATGAAATATAATAAAGAGTGAATATTTGATACACTACCAGTGTAAAAAATTTATACAAGCATGCATATTTTTAAGCCAAAACCTAAATTTCTAATCCTAAAACCCTAAAACTCTAGTCTCAAAACCTAGGCCCTAAATCCTAAATTTTAATCCTAACCCCTAAATTTTAAACCATACCAAAAAAATTCATAAGCTCTAAACCCTAAACTAAAACCCAACCCTCTAAATAACCTTGCTTATGAAAATTTTGTTTTCCACTACCGATGTATAAGATAAAAATTTATAAAATAAATGAAAAAATTACCATCGATCGAATGCCAACATCAGGATTGATACTGCTACCGACCAAGCAAAGTGGATTATACAATGCAATTCAAGTGGTTGCTTAGTGGTCAGAAGTTCATTTGCCTTTCTCTCGTGGCTTGAGTTAATACTTGGTGTAATAATAACAATTAGTACTATTAGTTATTTTAACACGAAATTATCGAAAATCTAGTTATAATAAGCAATGGGTGGGTCCGGCAATTGAAAATTGGAGTTACGGGGGCCCACTTTGAGGCCCATTCAGGACCCTGATTAAAAAGATGATGATAGGCTTACATGGGGCCCCATATATTAAAATGTTTATTTGAAAGGGTCCCACCCTGATTGATTACGCATTTGGGTTATCGTAGATTTAATTAATACACACTATTCGAAAGCAATAATTGCTAAAAATTAATTTATTTTCACTAATGAAGGGATTGCCTCTAATTTTAAATGCAAGTTGGGATAAATTACACAAACAATCATTCAATTATTAATGTATTTCTATTTTGATAACTGAATTTAGGAGTGAGTATTTGATCAAGCCGAATAAAAATATTTAAAGTTAGTCGAGTTAACGAGTCTTATTTTATAACTTAAATTTATTTGAAATTTTTTCGAGTTAAATCGAGTGTATGAAATTTGAGTTGTTCGAATTTTTGTTCAAATTTAAGTTTAAATATTTATAATATTATGGTACTAATTGGTTCCAATTTAAACAACTTTCTATGACCATATATGATATGCATATATATATATATATATATATATATATATATATATCTTCTTATTTTTTCACATGCGATATATATATCATGCAGAGTTGAGTGTCTCAACTCAAACTTGAAAACTGATCCACTAATTATTAAAAATTTTAAGTTATTCAAGTCCCATTTTATAACTTAATTTTATTTGAATTTTTTTTAGTCAAAGCGAGTTTATGAAATTGTAATCAAATTCGAATCAACTTTTACTTACACTTAATTGAATTACTATTTCTTTTGATTTAATTACTAACGTTATACTAATTATTTATACCATATTGTTATACACCGGGACAATAATGACGAGATAAGTAAATAAACGCAAACGCAGAAAAGAAAAATAACACCAAGAATTCACGTAGAAAACTCAAAAGGAAGAAACCATAGGCAGAGGATGAGAACTTTCACTATAATGGAGAAAGAGATTACAACCGATTTATGATGTTCTATCTAAACCCATAATCTTTAGTATCTATTTATAAGGATAGGTTTTTTATTTACAAAGGAAACATGCATAGAAACAAATTCTATTCAAAATTAGTTTCCTACCTTTAATTAATGCAAAGTAAACAATATCTACTAAAAGTAGGATTCTAACTTTAAACCAAATCCTAAAATAATTTGGATCACAACTCTAACAAATCTCTACCTTCAGACAAATTCTTGTCGAACAATTTCTCCACCTCTTTCACAAAACCCCTTCAAGGGGTAGTCTTCAGCAATGATCACCGACCAAATCCAAACCTTGCCCATGCTTGGATGTACAAGGTAATTTAATCTTCACATTTGTAAGATCAACATTAGTGTCAACTTTGCTCATAACTATATCACTACAAGCAATAACAAGGCCCCGATCATCAATGGCAATACCATCTTTCTCATTATTTATCTTTGTAGCAAATCGAACTCTCTTAAGCTTCTCAAATTCGTTATGCCCACAGAATTCAACTTTATTCTTATTTTCAAATTTGTTATGCTCACGAAATCGAACTATTTTCTATCTACCAGAACCATTATTCCCATGGTTGTCATGTTCAATACAAAATTCTCTTTTACTTGATTCAGTCTATACGCCTTCACCATTAACATCGTTATTTTACACGTAAGAGGAAACAACAGATGCATCACCTAAAATAGTTGAACCTTGCAGAACATAAAAATTGGCTGCCCTTTTATGCCCTTTCATCACAATGAGAGAGCCTTTGTAAATTTTCATAGCTCCACCTTCATTGGAGTATTTGTACCCTTTTGAATCTATAGTACCTAACGAAATCAGATTTCTTCTCAAATCTGGAACCTGTCTCAGATTACCAAGTGTTCAAACAATCACATCGAACATCTTAATCTTGATTGTGCTAATACCTGCAACTTTACAAGAGACATTATTTCCCAATAAAATAGCACATGTAGACACATGTTTATACATCACAAACCAGTCCCGATTTGGACTCATATGAAAACTACTACCAGAGTCAAGAATCCACTCATCGCTTGCTATAGAGTCTTCGCCGGAAGCAACTAAAAGTTTGCCATCATCATACTCATTTGCAATATCAGCTTCATCTTCACTGGAATTCTGATTTTTAGATTTCCTCTTTATCTTATTATGTAATCTGTAACCCTCAAATTTAATGTGACATTTCTTTTTGCAAAAATAACATGTTTTACCTCGATTTGACAACTTAGATTTGCCCTTATTTTGACTGCCAAAATTACGATCTCATTTTCTTATGCGGTCTAAACTAGTCGATCATGCACCATGAGACCCTCTACTTGGAACTCAGAGTCGGTAATATGTTGCATCTTGTCATGCGAATTTAGATTATCATATACCTCTTCGAGAATAATGATATCACGGTTGTGTATGAGGGTGCTTCTAACAGACGGATATAAAGCGGGCAATGAGCAAAGTAAAATCAAACATAAGTCTTCCTCATTGTACTTTACCTTCATCATTTCAAATCTGAGACGATCTCCTTGAAATCGGTTAGGTGGTCGTCAAGACACGGACCTTCTGCTAACTTGTGGGAGTATAGGAATTGCTTCATGAGCAACTTGTTGGTCAAAGTTTTCTTCATGCAAATTTGTTTCAATTTTTCCCATAAGTCGACAACTATCTTCTCTTTGTGAACAAGTGCAAACAGATCTGGAAAGCAGCTTTCCTATCCTTGTGGTACTTCTCTGTATCCGACCATTCTTTCGGCATATTATCAAACCCATCCAATGCATCATCTAAATCCATCTGAACAAGAACATATAGAATTCTCACCTACCATAGCGAAAACCTAACGTCGTGATCAACGAAATTTCATACTTTATCGTCGTCATTATCCTGAGTAACCTAAAGAGCTCTTATGCCAATTTTTTATACTACCATGACGATAATGACGATATAAGTAAATAATCACAGACACAAAAAAGAAAAATAACACCAAAAATTTACGTGGAAAACCCAAAAGGGAAAAAACCACGAGTAGATGATGAGAACTTTCACTATAATAGAGAAATAGATTATAATTGATTTATGATGTTCTGTCTAAACCCCTAATCCCTAGTATCTATTTATAGGGATAAGTTTCTAGGGATAAGTTTATGGTTTACAAAAGAAACTTGCATAGAAACAAATTATACTCGAACTGAGTTTCCGACCTTTAATTAATGTAAAGTAAACAAGATCTAATAAAAGTAAAAATATAACTTTAAACCAAATCCTAAAACAATTTGTATCGCAACTCTAACACATACAAATTAAGACTGAAATTTTAGAATTCAAAAAATATATAAACTAAAATTGATTAAATTAAAAGATATGGACTTAGTTTACACGTTACTATATGTAAGGCTTGTAGCACGCTCGAATCGATCTCCCAAAACTGTCAAGAGGGTTGATTTTCGCTCTTTGATGAATTGGCTAAAATCGATAAAAAATAGTAGACAATTTGCACAAGGATTTTAGAATGGTTCGACTACCCAACCGAGTCTACATCCACTACCTTAGCACACCACTAAGGATTTTCCAATTCACTAAGAATTCTTCCCTTTTTTAGACTCAAGAGGAAACCTTTACAACCATGTCTTTTCAATGGCTAAAATAGAACCACTCTAGTTTTTACTTAGGCTAAACTAGAACCTCTCCCTTTTACAAGGTTTGATTGGTAAACTAAATACCTCACAAGGTGGGTTTTTACACAATTGAACTCACAAGAAAGAGTGAAGGATAAAAACAATAAAATCACTCTCTACAAATATTTGCAAGAGAAATGAAGAAAATAAAGATTTAAACTCAATTTCTCTTGAACATTAAGCTTGGATGTGTTCTCTAACTATCTTCAAGTGTTCCATCCTTCCATTTATTGATTGGAATGAATTTGTGGCTGTTACTAGTCGTTAGGGGTAAATTGAAGCCGTTGGGGACATTTTCCCGTCATTGGAGGTAGTTCTAGGTAATGGGTATCGGTATGCGTGATGTCCGTATCGGTACCTACATTTAAATCAGAAAACTAGCCATTGCAGGCCGTTGGGCGTACCGGTACGCGATACTTTCGTATCGGTATGGCAATAGGGGTATCGGTACGCTACATAGCGTATCAGTACGAAAATTCTTCCCTGGAATTCTGAAAGCAAGCTCGTATCAGTACATGCAAGGCCCGTTTAGGTACGACTGTACGTTTTTTTACTATTTTGAGTAATTAAATATGTATACAAGTCAAAAACACTTTACAAAAACAATTTTACTTTGTTATATCGAAATAATATATCAACACTATAATTACAAGAACTAATAATAAATTTCAACCTTAAAAATCACAATAATTTATATTTAAAAATCCCATTTTGCCATATTTTTCAATTAAAAGAACAAGGCTAAAGATATAAATTTATGGTTAAATGTTCAAATAAAAGTATTTTTTAAATAATTAAATAAGTGTCTAATATTTTTCAATATGCTCAAATAAGAACTTAAGGGTCCGTTTGGTTTTAGAAAATATTTTCTATTTTATTTTCTGTTTTCATTTTCAGAAAATAATTTTCATTTTTAGTTTTCTAAAAATTAGAAAACATGTTTGGTTAATAGAGATGGAAAGTTATTTTTAAAAATAAAGATAGTGAAAATGTGTTTGGTTTACAGCTTTTTAAAATAGAAAAAAATAATTATTAAATAATTGAAATAAAATATAGTTAGAAAATATTATAATAATAATAATAATAAATAAATAAATAAACCAAAGTTTTTTTTAAAAAATGACATTAGAAGGATTCGAACCCGGGTTAAAATGAGGTTAAATTAAAAAACTCTTATTTTCATATTTTCTATTCTCCTAAAACATTTTCAATGAAAACATCTATGTTTTTAAATTTTTACTTATTTTTGTTTTTATTTTTTAAAAATTATTTTCTATTTTTGCAACCAAACACGTTTTCTTCATCATTTTTTATTTTTTTTTAAATGAAAATAAAAACGGGCTCCATTCTCTAGAACCAAACACACCCTAACAATTTCAACAATTATTTCCTTATTATTTGAGCAGATTTTAATTTGTTAAATCCTTATTTAAGCCAATAGAGTATTATTTGACTGTTCTAAAATATTAAATTCTTCCCTTAACAATCATTTTTAATATACCAGAGATTACATGATATTTTTTTCATATTTTTTTCTTAGTTTTTTTGATAATTTATGTGTTTCTTGTACAAATATACTCAAATTCAAATATTCTCATAAAATGAATATATTATCTTTTCTACCGAAGCCGCTCGCTAAGTTCATAAACAATCATTTTAAACAGTTATTAGATCATTTCTATTAAAAATTATAATAAAATTCAGCCTTAAAAATCACAATACATTTATATTTAAAAAATCCCATTTTGCCATATTATTTCAATTAAAAGAAAAAGGCTAAAGATATGTAGCTTGCCCTTGGTTAACGTATTCGAGACCTTGTTCAACGCCCATGGGAGGTTAGATTTGGTCATATCCGCAGAGAAGGGAACCAGGTGGCCGATTTTTTGGCTAAACTCGCTTTCAAGGATGATCTAGTGGTGCAACATTTTTTGGATCCGCCTATGGCCGTTATATACTTGCTTAATGAGGATACGTTAGGATAATTGGGTTGAGTTATTTTATTGTCAGAACTTTTTGTGAACTTTCAATATTATCAGTATAGCATGTACTCTTTTTTTTATTTAATTTAGAAAGTTTTTAATGAGGTATGTGTTAGTATTTCTTTTTTTACCAAAAAAAGTTAAAGATATAAATTTATGGTTATATGTTCAAATAAAATTATAATTTTTTAAATAATTAAATAAGTGTCTAATATTTTTTTAATATGTTCAAATAATAATTTAATATGTTTAACAAATTTTCTTTATTATTTGAGCAGATTTTAACTTGTTAAATCATTATTTAAGCCAATAGAGTATTATTTGACCGTTCTAAATATTAAATTCTTTCTTGAACAATCATTTTAATATATTAGATTGTATGGTAGCATTTGCTCATATATTTTTTTTCAATTTTTTAATACTTTATGTATTTGTTAGACATATGTACTTGAATTCTAGTTTTCTAGAATAACATATTATCTATCTTTTTCATTAATAAACAATCATTTTAAACAGTTATTAGATCATTTAACCGGAAATTATGAATCCAAAATGGTATGGTTGAGCAATCACGTCAGCCAGCCATGGAAGTCTTTGTGGCGCTTTCCATATAATGAGGCAAACCCTCTACGCTAAGGATGATAAAACAACAGCAACCAAATTTCCACTTACTGGGAGGACACAATACCATCAGCAGTTGCAGAAGAAAGCACATTTGCATAAACTTTCTGATTCAGAATTTATATTTTCTAAACCAGATTTTGATCCAACACTCTTCAAATTAACAAAAAGACAAGAGCTTTACTTACTCCTCTTTCTTCTTTTGTTCTTTCTCAGTGACTCTTCACTTTCTGTTCTTTTGATCCAATCTTTCCTCTGTTATAGTCTTCTTCTTCATGTATTTTTTTTTTTTTGGGGGGGGGGGGTTCCTTTTTGTTAAATTTATTCTTTCATTGTTTTGCAGTTTAAGCTGCAGCAAGGAAAAGGTATAGATTTTAATAATGGCAGACTGTGACACTACTCTTCAATCTCCCCCAGGCAAGCTACAAAACAAGCCCACTTCATTCCCAAGTTGCTCACTGGTTTTACTTTAAAAGCAATTTCTGATAATACTGAGTCAATTATGAGTCCAAAATCTATACTTGATAGCAAGCCCCTTTCAGCTTTCAAGAACCCTTTTTGGTCTGAATCAAGCGCACCTAAAACCCCAGAACCTGAAGCCAAACACAGGCTTGACTCCAAAGGGATTGGTCTTGCCATTGTTGATTATCTCAAAGATGATTGTTTTGATCCCAACTTGTCAAAGCCTGTCCTTTTTGGTTCACAACTTAGGGTCCAAATCCCATCTCTGCCTCATGTTGTTTCTCCATCTGAATCTCCAAGAACACCATATGAGTTCAGTACCAAGACTAGAACAACATCCCAGTTGAGTTCCTTCTCTTCTGTTCTGTCCCCTCCCATGGGGAAAAGCAATGAAACCTTGAGTTCCCCTAGGGTCTTCATTGGTAGCAGTCTCTCAGCTTCTGAAATGGAACTCTCAGAAGATTACACTTGTGTAACAACTCATGGAACCAATCCAAGAACCACACATATTTTTGATGATTGCATTGTTGAGACATGTTGTGGAGCTGTTGGTTTCTCTTCTTCCAAGGGAGAGAATGGGATTTTGGGTGATGGATCAAGTTTCCAATCAGAAAACTTCCTCAGCTTCTGCCATACTTGCAAGAAGAATCTTTCTCCAGGAAAAGACATTTACATGTACAGGTGTGTTTCCTTTTGTTTCAGGCATTGATCTAATGTTTTTGATCTAATATCTGATGAAATTTTCTCATTCTGCAGAGGGGAGAAAGCATTCTGCAGCAAAGAATGCAGGTACCAAGAGATGGTGCTAGAGGAAGGGACAAATAAACCAGAATCTGATGACATATTTGGAACTTATGCTTGACATTTTGTTTCTAGTTTCCATCATCAACACTGAACTTTGTTTATAAACCATGATGAAAGTTGTGTATTTGTCACTTTGTTTGCAAATTAGGCTATATCAACTCAAACTGAACTTTGGTTCTGGTAATTGTAGAATTGATTTTTCCTGCAAGTGATAATTTGGGGTTTTTGTCAATAGTCTTTTTGGTTTTCCAAGTTAGTGGTAAATGACCAAATGCCAATTATCATCACTCTGATTTGTGACTTTAAAACAAAGCATATGATAATATACCATCTTTGTTTTACTTTATGTATATCAATCCATCTTTTTATTAGGCACTAAGAGCCAATTACTTCATCTGAAGTAGATTCTTCTCTCTTTTCACTGATTTTTTAGTGGAATATGCAGATAGCTCTATATTATATATGTCCAGGGATGGACGGAGGGGTGCTAAGAGGCAGTCACACCTTTGAAAATTTTAAATTTTCATATACTTTAAAAAATTTCTTAGTATTTTATATCGTTGATCTAATCTTGTACCTCTAGAGTTTTCAAATTCTAATATAGTTTTATCAAATATAAAAGTTTGCATCACAAATATAAAGTTCTACGTTCATTCCTGTGTAGGTGTAGAACCCTAATGTTAGCATACACTACTATTTTCAAGGATGAAATAATTGAAACTAGAGGTCCCACCTCTCCACCCCACTTTCATATGGATTAATGTAAGGGGGTAGGAAGATTGTCATATGATTTTTATGTCCTTTGACATTATTTTAAAGTTGCCAGTTGAAACTTTTAATCAGTGTATGCATAATTCTCACTGTTGTATGCAAGAATAATGATATAAAGAAATATAATAATATGTGGTGATATGTCTTTTTCTTTAAGCTTAGCTTGGTAAATAACACCCTTTAAGAAACTTGACATTGTTGTATTAGGTTTAATGCTTTTTACTTTTTTTCTAGCTTTTAATCCACTCATTTGCTTTGGATGACTTAGATGCCTATTTCGACTTTCTTTTTAAGACTTTCGGCCACCATGTTTATTGTTTAGCTATAATTTGTTTGTTCTTGCTTGGCTCGTTGTGAGCTTGTTCATCTAAACCTTTGGTGCCTTTGTTGTTTTTCCTTCTTATAAAAAAAATCCACTCATAACCCTTTAAATTTTTATTTTAGTAATCCACAAGGAGAAAATTGAGTATACACATCTCATATGAGTTAGACCAACAATCAATTAGTCTAGTAGAATAAGACACTAAATTTATTAAATAAAGTCAAATATTTAAATCATGCGAATAAATTGAGTCGATAGAATTGTCCATAGTGGACATCTCAGTACCCAAAATCTGGACTTAAATATGTCAACTTTTGCTACTTCCATTAATAAGCTGATGGTTTGTTCCAATAAACCCTTATTAAATGCACTGAAACTAGCGTTGAGAAAGAGCATCCACAGGTGGACAGGAGTTGATATTCGGGTCCAATTAAGACGACCCAATGCGCGATGAAAAATGGTGCATTGTGCAACACGAAATCTGACACTGGGGTGCCCAGCGGCCATGCGTAATCCTAATCGAAATAGTGTCTATGTGTTTAAGGATGTTCATAATCACGTACACAAAGTTTTGGATATCCGAATATTCGGGTACATTGGCCAGATGTCTTGAGCGAACCAAAGATTTAGGGATGGGTAGCAGCTAATTACAGGGTAAGATTGAACAGAAAAAAAAAACTTTATTTCTAGTGACGAAATCAAAAATTAAGATTATCAATAAAGTAGAATTAATTATAATAATAAGAAAAATAAAATTTAAATGAATTTAAAATTGAGCCAAAATAAGTAAAAATTTCATTATATGTTTAGTATAAAAAATTGGGACACAGTCCCCCAAGAGTTGTTGTAACTTCGTCCGTGTCTATTTAATTTGTTTTCCATCAGTTATTGTTTAATATAAAATTTATCAACAATCATTAATATTCGCCTTTTTTTTATATTGTTGTTGAACAGATATTTTATGATTTATTGAATTTCTAGTTTTATTTCGTGATCTATTACATTCGTTACGGTAAAAGTAGATATCGATCAAACTACATGTTGACTTCAGACAAATAAATGTGAAATCGATCGCATTACATGCCGACTTCTAATGTCACTTCAACAAAAATCATTGGTTGCCCATTAATATGATAGAAGTCACCATAAATTATGAAATAAAAACAAAATCACACTAAAAATTTAATATAAAAAATTTAACAACAATATCCTAGCAATTAATTTAATAATTTAATACTATTAATTAATATATTAAAAATAATAATAATATTAGATTAAATCTCAATTCGAGTATGAGAGAAGACAAAATAACATAATAATGTGCGGAATTATTTTCACATTTGTTGATGCTCCTCTAAAGTAATGAAATGTGCTTGTTAAACTGTGTAAATTTTAGTTTATATAATTCTATTAATTTTAAGAATAATAATTTTATTTAATATTTACAGTGTATGAATTTAAGTTTTAGAATTTAAATTAAGAGTGTCTTAATTTGTGTAAGAGATAAGTATGGGTTAAATTGAGTTTAAATTATACTTTGAAGCGTTTTCCCAATACTGAAACTAATAATCCGATGGTATAAATGACATAGGTTAAGCTCAATAATTAAATCACTCCCGTTCAGACCTGTTCATATTTATTTGGTTTATTTTATAAATTAGTACTTGAAGTTAA
This sequence comes from Hibiscus mutabilis, assembly GCA_019671005.1. Classification (NCBI taxonomy): domain Eukaryota; kingdom Viridiplantae; phylum Streptophyta; class Magnoliopsida; order Malvales; family Malvaceae; genus Hibiscus; species Hibiscus mutabilis. The sequence goes on from CM033733.1 coordinate 47,210,476, forward strand.
CGGCCTTTTTAAATTAATATTCTAATTAAAAAATTAAATTATACCTATATTGACATTTCGATAATCAATTAGATTAATGATGTAGTAAAAATTCGAACACTAATAAAAATATTATCACATCCAAAAACCCTAGCCGCTTATTATTTTTTCCCAAATATGTCATTTTGCATCTTCTTTTGATCTTGTTTTGGCGGCGACCGACGACATCAGTTTTAATGTTGGTCGATGATCGTTGGTGTTCAATCTTTTTTTATGTTTTTTTATATTCCTTTTATTTTTTTTTTAGTTTTTAATAAAATTCTATGTGTTTTGGTTATCTTTTTCTCGTAGATCCTATTGTGTTTGTTTTTCTCTACCTTTGTGGCACATTTTTTCTTTGTGTTTATGGCATGTCTCTGTGACACGTCTTTGTTTTACTATATGTTTTCTGGATATCTTTTCGGCTGCATGATGCTCGTGTAGTGTTCCTCACGACGTTTGTTCTTGATTTGAGTTTGTCGATGGTTATTGATCCTTTTTGTGATTGTTTGCCGATGTAATCAGAACCGTGTAGCGGATCAGAGCCTATGGAACCGATATAAAAGGTATTTACAATTTTCTATTGGAGATTTCATTTAGTTCATGTTTTGACAACTCTCGAGTAGGGGTGGCAATGGGGCAGGTTTGGGACGATTTTACATTCCCCACTCCGTCCCTAACACTTGCAGGTACGGTTTCAAGGAATCTCCTTTAAACGTTTCAAGGATTTTTTCGTCCCCATATACATCCCTTACGGATCCCCACGATTTTCGATTAATCTCCGTACCCAAAAAATAAACAAGCTTAATACATTAAAACAAATACTCAACATTAAATCTCCAAAATTACAAACATAAATGATAAATTTAAATTTACCTACAACAAACAAACCATTTTAAAACTATAAAACATAACTAAAATATTAACTATTAAAAGATGGCAACATGTACTACCTTTAAAAGAAAATATGTAACTAATAATCTATAATTCCAAATCATGATCTGTTTATTCTAAAAAGGAACTAGATTTGATAATATTTTCAACCATATAAATTACATCTTCTAATTTTGCTCGTAAGATTTATGGTGAATTTCTGGAGTCACTGTTATTATTGTTTTTGGAAATAGTCTGCAATTTTTTTTTGACCTTTGCTCACTCAAAAATTAATAACTTCTAATATATAACTCGAATTTTTGTTTTAAATGAATTTAAACTTATATATGGTTATAGAAATATAATGCTCACTTACTGATTTATCTTGTATATTTTTTTGGCGATTTTTTAAAATCACTGCTAAAGTTGTTTTATAAGAAATCTTATGCCAAATTTTTATGACCTTTCAACATTCAAATATTCATATTTTTTAAAAATAAATATCGAAATAGATCACCGTGTATTTTAAATAAAACTAAACTAAATCATGTTTACAACAATGTATAGACCACTTTTCTAATTATTTTTATGGAATTTATGAAACTTACTCCAGCCGGCAATACTCATATTATGGGAGATTATATTTTTGTTGAAAATGAGTAAATTATCTTTATGGTCATCCAACTTTGTAAAATATTAGAGATCTTTGCGGATATTTTTTGGGGATCCCCACGGTGATTTATACGGGTACGGTTTGGTTATCCTCACAGTTCGGATATAGCAATCTCTATCCTCATTTGAGCTTCGGTGATAAAACTTTCCTCATCCCCGTCCTCGTGGGTGAAGATTTCGGTTATTTCCTATAGCCATTGGTTCGGATCCCCACGATTTTCAATTATTCCCCACCTGATTGCCACCCCTACTCCCAAGGGGACTCTTCCTATAATGAACTTTGAGATTTGCTGTGGTATAAAGAGAAAGTGTCTAATTTGGCATGAGCAGTCCTTTAATTTTTTTTGATATGTTAGTTTTTATTGTTTTTTGAATGTTTGAAACATTTTAAAGATTATGTTCTAATTTTTTTGTTTATTAATAAAGCAGCCTGATTTCAAGTTAAAAAAATTAGTAAAAATTTGATGCTATTTAACGCTGCGTATTATAATATAATTAATTGTTGAAGGGTCGGTGACAACATCATAATTAGGGGTGTTCAAAAATATCCGATTCAATTGATCCGATCCGAAAATTTGGATATCTGATTCGATTTTTATTTCCGGATCGGATATCCGATCCGATTTTAAATTTTCAAGATCGGATACGGATCGCAATATTTCAAGTTTCGGATTATCCGAAAATCCAAAAATCCGAAAATCAAAATTTTAAAGAATATTAATTTTATTATTTTTAACAATTTGATGCTTGTTATATCCTAAAATTAAAAAAAATCAAAATTTTCATAGATATGAATCTTGTTATATTTAGCAATTTGTTGTTTGTTATATTCAAAATTCTGAAATTTTCATAAATACGAACTTCAAATTCAAAAAAATAATTAAATTAAAATATATTTTCAGATAATCGAATATCCGAATATCCGATCTGGTTAATTGATATCCGATTTTTTTCGGATCGAATACGGATCACTATATCGCCGATCCGAAAAATCGGATATCTGAAAAAACCGGATCATATCAATCCGATATTCGGTTACAAACACCCCTAATCACAACATAGCACTAACGGCTCTAAGCAAAACAACTGTTGGATTATAAAGATCAAAATTAGTAAAAAAAATTAATTAGGTAATTTTAGTTTTAAGTGCTTAATTAATTTATTTTCCCAGTTTAAGGGTTAATTGATTTTTTTTTTTTTACTAATGTGGGTTTTTACCCGTAAGCCATTGAAGAAAGATTGAATTTATAAGGATATTTTAGTAAATTGAGACACAACAATTCCACAAAACGTCAATGCTTTAAATTAAAAAAAAAAAATCCGACAATCTCCAACAAATTCGCCACCGTAAACCGATAGCTCTCTTTGCAATTGCCTCCTCTCACCACCGCATAATCTGTCGTAAATATCTCCCGGGAAAGAAACAATATGTCCGTCGCCCTCCCGCTTTCCTCCATGGAAGACGAGCCATTTATAGATGCTAGAAATAGTAAGTTTAATTTTACATTTCTCAAAAAAAGGGGAAAAATGAAGAATTTGAATTTACTTTTGGCTTTTTTGATAAGCTGCTGGAAATGAAGGCACGTTAACAATGGATATGGAAGAAGGGACGAGTACTTCGACGAGTTCTGGCGGGAGTTCGAGGAAAAAGAACAACAGATTGAAATGTTTCGGCGTTGATCTGTCGCCAGACAATGTGGCAGTTGCTATGGTGTATTTCGTTCAAGGCGTTTTAGGCCTTGCAAAGCTTGCTGTTAGCTTTTACTTGAAAGATGATTTGCATCTTGATCCTGCTGAAGTATGTTTGTTGTATTTCCCCCTGTAATATTCAAGCTATTCTTGCTGATAATTTGGTAATTTAGTACTTGTTTTAAGTTGAATTAGGCTTGATTTGGTTTACTTGGATTGGATGATAAAATTCGTGATTTTCTTATTTTTATTACATAGTGGTGGTAGAATCAGGTTTACGTTTTAGGTAATTTGTTTACTCTAATCAATTATGGTTTTGTTTTCTCTTCATTTGCTTTTTTTATATATATAGTTTCTGATTTTGTTATTTATATGAATTGATGGTGGTAGAATCAATTTTACAGTTGAGCTATTTCTTCATTTTAATCAAGTATGATTTTGTTTTCGTTCCCTTTACTTTTGCTTTGTAGAAAACTTTAAGATGTTTTCTTTATTGCAGCTTTTTGAGATGTAAATTGTTTTGGTTTTCTTCTTTTTTTTGTGCTTGCTACTTGCTGTTTGTTGTATTTTGCCTGTCAAACGTTGTTAAAAGTAAAAGCAAATGGTAGATGTAAAATCACAATAAAATAAAAATGGACAAAAAACATAAAATACAAGGCCGATTCTAATGCAGTTGTTTTATGAAGTTCATATGTTTTTGCTCAAAAGAATTGGATATCTGATTTTATAATTTAGATATGAAAAAAATGGTGAGTACAAGTATTGAATTATTTGGCTCTTACACTGTATTAGAGAATGCATTTCATTTGATAAGTTAAAGCAGCTTAAGACAAGTATTTTAATGAGTTCACATTGCACTTTATTGCATGTATATTTATGATCTTCTTAAAGAATTGACTGGATATATGTGGTTGACTAGACAGCTGTGATAACCGGTTTTTCTGCACTACCGTGGCTTGTTAAGCCACTTTATGGGTTTATTAGGTACGATTCTGTAAATTACCTATTTCTGTTTCTAATCATCTCTGAGAATTTTGAAGTATTTATTTTTGTCTCTAGATTTGCTTTGAGCAGTACTTTGTTTTGGCAGTGATTCGATCCCACTATTTGGTTATCGGAGAAGGTCAGACTTGGTTCTTTCAGGACTTCTTGGTGCTCTCTCATGGATTTTGATGGCCACCTTTGTTGACAGCAAGTATGGTGCTGCATTCTGCATACTTCTTTCGTCTCTTTCTGTTGCCTTCTCTGATGTTGTAAGTTTCTTCTGCTTTAAGTTATTCACTTAAAGATAACTATTTCTTTCCAGGGCAGTTTAGGGTTCTATGGTTTCTTATAGTTATACTTTTCTTGTGATGCTTGTTATTCCCATGATAACATTGATATGCATTCTAAGTTGGCTACATTTCTAATCCTGTCTATATATCCAGCCTTTATAAGAGAATTTTGCCTGATCCATTGCCTATATTTGTTAACTTAATCATGAATTGATGTCAAGCTAAGGTGTGTTTAAGAATGATATTGTAAGTTAATTCATTTACTAGTCGTAAAGGAGCTCAGAGCCTGAGACTTTGTGCATGATTGGGCTCAAATGTAAAGCATAAAAATTCCTTGAAATCCTGCTCTAACACATTCATCAAACCAAAAAGAAGAAAAACGTTAATAGATTTTGAATTTGTTGTGACTGATTGTTAGGACATGCCTTATTTTCTATTGTTTGGCAACTTACACACGACTGCATGAGTATGTTCATGCCTACACTACAATCAGAAGCATTTTAAATGTTGGGTCTTAAAACGATTCTTTGTTCAGCAGTCATGCTATTCATATTCTGGGAATGTTCCCGAATTATTTTAGAAATTGATGCATGGTGTAGGTTGTAGATTCCATGGTTGTGGAGAGGGCACGTGGGGAGTCACAAAGCGTGTCGGGTTCTCTTCAGTCTCTATGCTGGGGATCTTCAGCTTTTGGTGGAATTGTGAGTTCCTATTTTAGCGGCTCTCTGGTGGATGCTTATGGTGTAAGGTAGTTAGGGTGATTTATGGATGACTATGGTATAATTTATAAGGACAAAAGAATTTTTGGCTTATCATTTTATTACAAATTTAATGTCCCAGGTTTGTTTTTGGTGTCACTGCATTATTACCACTGATAACATCTGCTGTTGCTGTTCTTGTAAAAGAACAGCCTGTGCTTGGCCCAGCAAGGGTGCCAAATGTTCTTTTGGGGAACTCTAGCTTTCTTGAAAGCTCAAAAGAGAGCATTATTCAGTTGTGGAATGCATTCAGACAGCCCCACGTATTTCTTCCCACAGTTTTTATTTTCTTGTGGCAGGCAACACCTCACTCGGACTCTGCCATGTTTTTCTTCATGTACTTTCTGTTACTTCGTTTAAAGTTCCTTGTCATTGCTTCATTATCATATAGTTTTTGTGTCTCCAACAAAAGGTTCGTTTCATTTCAGCACAAATAAACTTGGTTTCACCCCAGAATTTCTAGGACGTGTCAAGCTTGCCACTTCAGTTGCATCGCTGGCTGGAGTTGGATTGTATAATGGATTCTTAAAAAATGTTCCATTGCGGAAGATTTTTCTTGCCACAACAATTGCTGGTTCAGTTCTTGGAATGACTCAGGTTTTTGTTTTGAAGATCATTTGTATTTTGTGCTTATAGTATTATAATAATGTCTATTTATAATTTTTTTTATTTACTTAGGTCTTTCTCATCACTGGATTGAACCGGCAGTTTGGAATGAGTGACGAGTGGTTTGCGATTGGGGATTCCTTGATTCTAACTGTTCTTAGTCAGGTAATTGAAGTTCTTTCGTCATACGTTTTTACTTTCATTTGTATTTTGTAATTAGAATTTGGAACTTGATCTGCCTATGCAGATTGTAGGGATGGCAATGGATAGTATGGATTCAGATATTCTAATTGCTATCTATAGTGGATACGGATATCAAACCTTGGATATACTTTATCCGAATCCGCTTTACTTTTATGGATAATTGATTTGGATTTGGATATCCATTATGGATAATTTATTATTATTACTTTATGTTATTTCAATTCTGTCACTGATTTTGTCTGCGCTCGATATTGGCAGGCTTCTTTCATGCCTGTTCTTGTACTTGCAGCAAAACTATGTCCTGAAGGGATGGAAGCAACACTTTTTGCAACTCTGATGTCCATATCAAACGGAGGCAGTGTCCTCGGGGGTCTGATAGGTGCTGGCCTGACCAAGGTATTCGGTGTAACGAGGGATAAATTCGATAACTTAGCCACCTTGGTAATCCTCTGCAACCTCACTTCGTTGTTGCCCTTACCACTACTTCGCCTTCTTCCTCGGGATGATTCTGACACTGCTCCAAAGGTAAAACTGTAGATAGTGAGATGAAATCAAATTGAACTTCGGCTGTTTCTCCATCCTTTTCCACTAGCATCTTTGGACACCTCTTTTCCACAATGTTGAACCCTGCTTCTTTAACTAGAGATCACAGTGTAAGAACACAAGTCATGGATCTGACAATCTGGATATTTATATTATATACTTGTAATTTTATATAGATTTCGATACATTCGTGTCGTGTTCGGGTTTATTCTAATCGTATTTTAGTTACTTTTTTGTATGTACAAAAAATTATCAGGTTTACATATAGAGGAAAGAGAGGAAGATATCTGTAAATATCATGGAACGGTTACAACTACAATCCCCATAGCTCGAATAAAATGACTAACGAGTTATGAAGTTCTTTGGTTTAATTTCGGGTAATTTACATTGTAGGTCACTTAATATCACAATTTTCATATAAATCGGATTTTTTTAATTTTATCAAACTAAATTATTAAATTTAAGCGAAAAACTTTGATACCGGATAGTTTTTCAGAGTGAACAAAAATACAGCGGAGCGATGATTAATTGGTAATGATGGTAATAAATAATTAATTGATACAGATATTTTTTTACCGAAGTATCTAATTTTTATTAAAAATAGAAAATATATAAAATCACGATGAGAGTTTTTAACCATATTAACCATTTGAGTAACACATAATTCAGATATTTTTTTATAACCATTAACACAAAAAATAGTCACTTAATATCATAAAAGGACCATACAACCAATATGCTCGAATAAAATATAGATATTGTAACACCCTTGACTCGAATATCACATTTAAGCCCTAAGCCCAAAATCCATACCATTAAAATTTTCCCTTTTTCAAGCCAAATATAATAAGTCCAATAAAAACATAAGTTCATACATTGAAAACATAGTCAAATCCAGTTGTTTAAAAATAGTATTCACGGAGCTCCACTTACAAATATTTAAAACATTCGACCACGACCATTTAATACAAAATAAGAGTTACAAAATACATATAGGGTCCTACGAAATACATAGCCCAATACATCTACTATTTGTACTCAACCGCTAGAGTCGATGCTGAAATCCAAACCTTGATGTTGCTCCTTCAAGCCTCACGATAACCTACTAACCTGCGAACGGAAACAACGATTCCGAACGTTGAGCTAACAAGCTCAGTGGATACATCGCCACTCAACCATGCTTTATGCAAATAATAAATAAAGCAATGCAACATGAATGATATCATGGCAAGATAACAATAGTGCTACCATAACCGCCTAAACACATACTATCATAATTGTATGATCACGGACATAGCTTATACAAGTATCTCATAATTATATAGCATCACACATATAACCCAATCATGTTAAGTGAGGTCCGCATCCACATAGCATCGGAATCCTACACTTGAGTGAGGCTCGCGTCCACATAGCATCAGGATCCTATACTCAAGGGGATGAGGCTCGCGTCCACATAGCATCGGGATCCTACATTCGAAAATCTTCAAGGTGTTGCAACACACTTAGAGTATCCAAATCCCAACAACAATGGATGACTCGACTATCTAGGCGTCCCATCAGCACCCAGCAAGGACACTAATTACTACACAGCCCCGATTGATCCAACTAGGATCCTTATGGGTTACTACCTCACACGGTTTACCCGAAGTTTACCAAATCATTAGCCAATTATTTCGCATACTGGGTTTAAATATCAATTTCTTAGTTTTAGAATTCATTTTATACCTTAAAAGACCCCAGGGCCCTTTGCCTCGAATTATAGAACCCCTGAACGTAAACTCAAATTTCTTGGGCAGAATGCCCAGCGAGTACCGCTACTCCTATGTGGGTATCGGTACTCCCCTTTAGGTACCGGTACTCCTCCATAAGTATCAATACTCACTTTAGGTTCGAAATGACTGAACCCTTAAGTCGTACCGATACTCTCTATCCCGTATCGGTACTCACTATCGGTACTGGATCGCCCCGTACCGATCTAAACTTGTACAGGTACTCCTACCTTCGCGTACCGGTACGCTAAAGCCTTCCCCAGGCAATGTAACAGTGGGTACCGATACGCCCCTTGCATACCAGTACATAAAAGCGTTACTGGAATCCTTAATATGCAAGGGGTACCGATACATGGGGAGGCGTACCGGTACTCCCTCACAATCCATCCCCCTTTTATACTAAGGCATACCGATACTCTAGCCCCTGTACCAGTACGCGCACCCGAGTTTTGAACTCTAGAGTGGATTTCACCTAGAAACCCTGCTTAACCTATATGGTTAAGCCCCAAACCGTTCCTACAAGTTATAGTGATAGTATTAGGTGGATTACTACCAATTTTAAGCCATTACAACAACAATTCTAAGATTTGCCATTAACAACCACACAAGCTATACCAAGGCCAAAAACACCAAATCGTGCTTCAAAGCTTAACTTCATGATTTCCAGGAAACTATGAGAGATAGTAGTGTACTAACCTTAGCTCAGCTGATAACACAAAGCTTCAAGCTTTGCTCTTCCCTTAGTCCTTTGAAGAGTTCCCAACCTTTTTTACTACAAGAGATGTTACCAAACGTGTTACTAAACCATAAACCATAAAACCTAAACTATAAATTATAAACCCTAAACCATAAATTTGAATATTGGCTTTAGGGTTTAGGGTTTATAGTTTATGGTTTAGGGTTTTGAGTTTAGTGGTTGGTATTTGATCCAATTATTTTAAAAAAAGATTAACAAAAATTATATATATATGGAAAATAATTTAATTAATATTTTATTTTAAATAATTTATAATTATGTGTTTAGTCCTTGATATTTTTAATCTTTATTAATTAATTTAACGGTATTCAGCGGTATTCATTGTTATTGTGTCCAGCGTTGCTCCTCGAGCGTTGTAGAATTTTCCTATCACGAGACCTGAGTGTAAAAATTATGATGACAATGATAATGAAGCATGGGAAATGGTAGGGTATAAATGATGATTAATATTTTTAATTAAGTTATCAAGCAAGAAGCACCTCAACTTATTTGGAGAGGTTTTGATTAATTAGCCGGTAAAAAGTTGGTTAAAGAAATCCAAGGCTAGCAACTGCTAAATAATTAATTATTTGGGCAATTAGAATTAAAATAGATTGAGAGAATTATTATTTGGTACATTAATGTTAAATTTTTTACTTAGTGAAGTTAAGAATCTGTCGTATATCTCATTTATTTAGTATTTTTTAATTTCAATTAAAGATACATGATGATTACCGGTACGTGTTAGATGCATTGGTAAGGCACATTGCACTCTAAAGGAGAAGACACGAGTTCAAACTTCGAAAACGATATTGTTGGGAGGAGCAGCCTCGCACCCCGAACATAAACCATAAGACAAACATGTATATTACTAAAAAAACGTGATGATTTCTAAAGATGTTTATTGTATTAAAAACTACACGATCGTCGATCTGTAATAATTCATATATAATATAATCCATATTAAAATTTGTTACAATATTTTAGATAAATATATATAATCTTTTTAATGAATGATCATATGTGAAATGATAAATAATTTGTATATAAATCGATGAATTTCGTACTTGATCTTTAAATATAGAAGTATGAAAAATGAAAATAAACTTAAAATAATATAATTATCATTTTAAAAAACAATTCTTTAATTATTTTAAATAAAATTAATATTTAATTAACTTACAACACTTAATTATATCTTGTAAATGACATATATTTAATTGAGTTGAGAGGACAAGAAAAATAAGCCTAGGAATTAAGGGCAAGAGAATTATGTGTTGTCCATGTGATGGGCATTAAATTTAGTTGTTTCTATTAAAATGTTTTTTTTTGAACAAATTCAAACGTCTCCTAGTATAAGTGAGAATCAATAACCTTCTCATGACAATTTATTGTTTATTCATTATTTTTTGTATTATTATCAGTATTTAATTTATTAGTCGATTAATTTAGATTATATATTGTGGAGGTCTATAATGGATACGATTCGTCTAATTCAGTTGTTCTATTGTCAACGCTATGTTTCAAACCCTAACTTCACTAAAGGAATATAGCTCTTCATTTTGCTAGACCAACAAATAATTGACATAGTTTATCTATTCGTTTAGAGTTTATGTTTAATAATAATGGATTTAAAGTTCGATAAATTTAGTAATTCATATTCTACGAAAAAATATCACAAATACAAAGTAAATTCACAAATAATCAAGTCAAACACGACTAACAGTTCAATCCAAATTCTTTTTTGTGTAATAGGAGAAGTCAGAGATTGAACTCGAGACTTAATATCAACCAGGATTAAAGTGATGTCCATGATCAGTACACTACAAGTTTGATTGATAGTTCGATCCAATCCCTTAGTTCTTGTATTTCACATTTCATTATTATATCCCATATTTTTAGTACAATATTTGATAGTGTTAAATATGAAAACAAGATTTCAAGGGGAACACGTTAGATGGCATCTCCAAATGATAAATGTCATGCCTACTCTATTAATGTAGTTGGGTAGTGCCTAGAAATGGAAAGGAAAAAAAGGAAGTTTCATACGAAACGCTTTATTAATGTAATGTGGTATACGTGTCGATCGAGTCTTAGTTTGAACAGAAATGTCCCTACTACAATATCCTGAAGATTGTGCGTTCTAACACGCTTAAACATACATAAACTTTCCAATTTAAGGATTTTAATATTGTGTTCGTGTCGTGTAATCATATCCATATTTATCCGGATATTACTCGAGGGAAACGGCTGGTGCCTCTCAAAACATTTATTGGGAACACCATGGTGATGGTGGCCATTGGAATTGCTGGACGTCTACCAGGCAATCACTCGCATGTTAGGGGTGATGCTTGGCCATGGCTTGTCTGTGGACCATTAAATAATAAGGACCTGGATTTAAATTGCAATTACAAATGTATAAATATCGTAATACTAATAAATACAACGGTATATGTAACTAATATTATCAGGTGTTTGTGATCAATATCAATTATTTATATTAATAACGAAAAACTATTAAAATCATAAATTAACGATGTATCATCTCGTTACAACATTTTAATCAAATCCCATGCCTAGAGCATGCTCTTGTTACTTTCTTGATTGAGGACAATATTGACGGGTGTTTGGGAGTTCACATGGGGTCAGCTGGACAATGTGTTGTTAGCCAATTTGTCTACCTTAAGATAAATGGTCAATGGGTACCCAATTTGCCTAAATTATATATAATTTTAGACAGAGAATCAATAGCTATTTAAAGAGGTAATTTCAATTTATATTCTCATGACAGGATTCAACAGTTTGGGTTGGATCGAGACACAAAGATTATTTCATATATGCTTTGCAGAGTATATTTATCTGTGTGTCATATTTCGAGTTTGTCAAAACCTATAGATACCCTAAGGGGATAATTTCAGTTTATACTATCACAAGACGACACAGAATTGGGTCGAGTCGGAGAATTTTGTAAACCCTAATCATATGTATTCATATTCGAAGTCTAAATCCTCATAGAAACACATAAGAATGATAAAATCTTACGAGATCGATAGTTACTCAAACAAAATGATGTTCATATTGTGATATCATTGACACGACCCTTGTTAGAGTATGCCTAAAGACCAATTATAAGTTGTTTGTAAATGACATTTGTTTTACCTTGTTTATTAATACAGAGGCATTGCAATTATTATTTTCAGTTACTATTATACGTGCATAAATAAATTGAATTATAATAAAGTCCTTAGAATAATATAGTTATTCGTAAATGTCCTTAGTCAAGTATTATTGTGGACATGGACAACAATACATAAGTATGTGTTAGAGAACGACATGCTGGACTGACCCGCTACGAGCATGTTTCTTGGATTATTATGTGACAGTCACAACATTGCTCATAGTGATAACTATATGTATAATCCTCATACTTGAGATCATCATTATTTCAACATCGTGAGTGACACATTTTGATACAGTCAAACGTGCGTCGTAACTGACTACACTATAAAGACTGATATTGAATATCTCACAATCTATGTAGTGAGATATGATTGATCAAGATAGGATTTGTCCCTCCTACATAATAGGAGTAATATCGTAGGCCATTTGATTGAGTGAGACTAGAAATGCATGGCCATGCTCGAATGAGTTGATATGAGATATCATAGTTATTCGTTTATAATAGTCTACTCAAGATATCAAGAAATATTAGATGGACTATACAAGTGTGACTGTTCCATGACTTGTGTCCAATCTAGATATAAGGACAAAAGGATGTAATACATGAAAAGAGTTAATCACGAAGAGGTTATGTCGAATAATGATTTCTTGTAACTTAGGTGACAATGACATATTGCTAGATGTCACTCATTGTTTGTAATATTAGAAATGTTCTAATATTTACTACTAGCGTTACAAAGAACCTACAGGGTCACACCCATGGTTGAAATAAGCATATATTAAACGAATTATATATGTACAAATTTGTTGTACACGAATTTAGTTGAATTAATATATATTTGATATATGTATAATTTAACTATTGGATAAATATTAAAAGAAAAAATTTATTGTAATTATGACTCTTTTAATATATAAATAATATAATTCGATTTAAAATAATATATATATTGAAATCCTATTTAAAGTTGAATTGGGATTATATATATATATTGAAATCCTAATTAAGTTAAATTGAGATTATATATATTAATAGAGATATATATTGAAATTCTAATTAAGTTGAATTGAGATTATGTATATTAATAGAGATATTTATTGAAATCCTAAGTAAATTGAATTGAGATTATATATATTTAATATATATATATATTGAAATCCTAATTAAAGTTAAATTAGGATTATATATATTAATATATGGAAAAAAAACTTTGATACACAAACCGTGTAAACTTTAGTTTACACGTGCCTTTTAGTTTTAGGGTTTTAGTTTAGGGTTTAAAGTTTAGGGGTTTAAGTTGTATAGTTTAGAATTTAAGGTTAGTGTTTAGAATTTAGCGTATATGGTTTAAGGTTTAGGGTTTAGTTTTTTAGGGTTAGGGTTAGAAATTTAGGATTTGAGTTTTTATAGTGTAAATACACATGCTTGTGTAAAATTAGTTTTACACAGCCTATGTATCAAAGTTTTACCCTTAATATATATATAGGAAAAAACTTTGATACACAGTCTGTGTAAACTTTAGTTTACATGTGCCTTTTAGTTTTAGGGGTTAGGGTTTTAGTTTAGGGTTTAGGGGTTTAGGTTGTAGGGTTTAGAATTTAAGGTTGATGTTTAGAATTTAGTGTATAGTGTTTAAGGTTTAGGGTTTAGTTTTTTAGGGTTAGGGTTAGGAATTTAGGATTTGGATTTTTATAGTGTAAATACACATACTTGTGTAAAATTAATTTTACACAGCCTGTGTATCAAAGTTTTACCCATATATATATATATTGAAATCCTAATATGAGTTGAATTAGGATTTCAAATGCTATATAAAGGCATGTGAGATCTAGCAGTCATTAATGCATTTTTGGAAAAACCCTCTAAATAGTTTAGAGAGTTTGATATGCTCGTTTCAACTGGGTGAACTAAGTAGAGGTCGGAGCGTTATCGTTGCGGCTTAGGAATCGACATTGTGGAATCGTGATTGGATATTTATCTTCTTTAAATTTAGAATTCCATATTTTAAACAGATAATTCTTTACCCTTTTTCACCCCGATTCGTTCCTCGTACATGAATCTTTGGTGGTGATCACCGGATAATTTTTCCGCTGCGCCATAAGATGTACTGGCGTGACCCATCAACCCTACGAACTAGATGGAGACAAAATGTTTTGTGTGAGAATTTATTTATGTGGATAATGTAATAAAAATAAACAAACCCACCAAATGATGCCAAATCAGATGGATGATTGTAACCACCCCATGTGTAAAGATTCTTGGTCTGAATTCCAAGTCTTGTAATTGCTTTAAAAACTGGCTAAAAATACACCATCGTTGTTAATTGGAATTTAAGGATTAAAGTTTCTACTAACACGTGAATCCTTGGCCTGCACCAAAAGTGCTCAACCTTTTCCAATTCCACTCCATTTAAAAATATTTCGAGACGCAAATGTATAAGGTGATTTCAGTGAAAAGGGAAATATTGTTATCCTTAGGTAATTTGTGTTTGAACATCATGTTTGCACGATCTGTGTGCATTGTTAAAGAATTAAGATTAATGAATAGATATTATTTGTAATCACATCAGACAATTCAAAAAATAAATAAATTAAGAAAATAATTGTGAATGTATCTTGAGTTTAAAACTCAATATTATCCTTGACGGTCGACATATTTTACTATATTCCTATTCTCATTAACAATTAAAACCTTAGAGTGGGTTTGTCCGTTCAATTTGATCATATATCGTTTGTTGGTCAATCAAAATTAAGTGAAATGAATTCGAGAGAATGGGATTGTTTGTGTTTGAAATGATAACAAATTGAATGGCCTAGATTGAATCAACCTTCCAATATGTGTGGGCCATTTCCTTGGTGGAAATCATCAAGCAAGATCTTCCAAATCTAACCAAGTGGTGAGTAATCAAGGATTAATCACTTTCTATGCATTTGAAGTGTAGTTATCGTTATCCACGATTAGTTGTTTTAGCACGATGAAGCGCTAGATCTTTAAATAAGATCAAAAGTTCGAATCATGATATTATGAACGAAACAAATTAGATTGGGATGATCAACTTCATATTAAGCCTTTGTAGTAATCAAGCTGAATTGATAAGTCATTAGGTTAGTTATCAATGATTGTACTAAAATGCGTGACGTGCATATTTAAGTTTAAAATGTTAATCACTTTACTTCTTACCCTTAATTATTTTTGTTTGCAAATGTAATTAATAATTGCACCAACTTAAATAAATACTAAATAAATGTTAAAGCCCTTTGGGTAGTTTGTTTGGTAAGAAAGAATTATTATAATATTTTTCTTTAGATTTTATAGTCAACTTGGTTGGTTGCAACCACATATAATTATGATTGCCAATTACTTCTCTTTATATAGGCAAAAATTATTTGTTATACAAGCTCGGTAAAATTTAGACTGCATAATCTTATTTATTTTAATGTCATATATTTCATTTAGTGTTTTAGGTTTACATTTAACATTTAAGGATTCGAATTTAGTATTTAGAGTTTAAATAGAAAAAAAATGTATAACCTAAATTTTGCATAGACTCTATATCAAATAATTTCTACTCTTTTTGGTGACCGATATAACAATACTCTAAAAAGCATATTTAATTTTTATAAATCATTAACATCATTATCAGCGCACGTTATTTTACCGTTTATACTAAATGATATGATTAACCTATCATGAACAGCTCTACATTACACAATAATCGAATTCTATTATTAGTTTTGTGATATATCTCATAAAATGACTAAATGATCTTAACCACGTGTTCCAATTCACAAAGTCTTTTGTCAAATTAAATGAACATGATTAGAAACTAATTTAGGTGGAAGCAACCTAAAACCAACCGCAAAAACTACTCATGTTAAACCTAATAATATCAATCCTTAATATAGATAGGAAATTTTCCCCTAGTTTTTTTGTAAAAAGAAATTACGATACGAAGATAAAGAAAATGATTGCAGATATTAAAATCCGAATTCGATTTTACTTTGAAAAATATTTACCGTCAGGAAAACGAGAAAAGAAAAATAGATTTTTTATCCAAATAAATGTACTAAAGATGGTGGATGTATTTTGAAAGATACTACTATTATCATTCTCGTATAAAATCTGACCTTTTATGTAAGTTCTTATATTTAAACCAAGCATAGTATCATGGGTCTTGATGGAGAAGTTTTGATGAATTATACAATTTGCAGTTGAAAAAGAAAATGGGAAAGAGAATAATTACATTAATATAATAAGTGTCAGATACGAGTATAAGATCGATATAGTGTATAATAAATAATAATAATGTTCAAATGTTGTCATCAAGATGAAAAAGTTGCTTGCATTATTGCATAGACAATGCAGAAAGCAAAAAGCATGGTGATGTTGTCATTTTTCAAGTTAGGTCATACTCAACTATGAACTCTAAAATATGTTAGGGTAAAGTGCACCGATAGTTATTAAATTATGAAAAAATATCGTTTTTGTTATTAATCTTTTGACAATTATAAAACGATCGTTAAATTTATCGAACTATTATAAAATGAACTTTGGACGTTATAAAATAGTGTAACAATTTGATTAATTTAATGATCGTTTTGTAACAGTTCGATAAATTTAATGACCATTTTGTAACTTTTTTGAAAAGTTAGTGACCAAAACAAACATTTTGCGTAGTTCAATGACAACTATTATTTTTTACTCAATATGTTATTTCTACTAATCAAATAAGATCTAATTGGTTATTGATGAAAAGAGGATAAAACATTTTTTAATCTTTGAAATTGTTATTTTTTTCAATTAGTCCCTAAACTCTTTTTTGAATCCACATTAATCTATAAACATGGTCAAATTTCAAAGTATCACATCATTAAAATAACTAGAAACAAAAAAAATACCATGCTCATAGATTAATATGGTCCCAAAAAGATATGAGAAATAAATTGAAAAAAATTCAAGTTTAGGGACTAAAAGTTACTTTATCCAAAAATAAATATATAACCATCTTTGAAAAATTAAAAAGAACAACTATTTTCAATCCACATCTTTTGAAAAGAGCCTTAATATAGTCGTTCATGATGTTACTAAAGGTTAATATCACTTTTTTGTTACCCACCTTGACAACAAAGATGGTATTGCTAATAAAAAAAATTAAAGATGAGAATTAAAAAATAAAGAGAAAGGAAAATATGACTCATAAAAGAAAAAATTGAAAGAAGTGGTAGTGGATTTCTTCCTTAAACATTTAAATTAAATTCAAATTTAAAAATTGTTATAGAGAGTTTTATTTAAATGTCATTTTGATGTAAACAAAATTACTCGAATCATAAAATGAATGAGTCCAGCTATTAAAAAAAACCATTGGCGGAGGTACCCAAATGGTCACAATTTCCACTTGTCCTTGTCCCTTTAGAACATGGAGTAAATAATGGAAGTCCCCCCCCCCCACACCTATATGCTAAACTCCAAAGCCCTTTTCTTTCAAACTTAACCATAAAAGCTAGCTCTTACGCAAATACCAAACATGTTCTTACACTTCTTGTAACAACAAAAAACAATCAATCCCAAGGAAGAAAACTTATGCAAAAGTGAAAAGAAAAACCAATCAAATCCAACTATAAAAACAGCCTTAGGACCATCAAACACTTTGTTTTATAACTTGGGAGAAAGAAAAGAAAAAGTTAACCCCATCCTTCTTCAACCTTCAAGCAAAGTGGGGAGAAGGAAAATGGAAATTGAATCGGTTAGATGCGAGTGTTGTGGACTGAAAGAAGATTGTACCCAAGATTACATCAATGATGTCAAGGCCAAATTCGATGGGAAATGGCTTTGTGGATTATGCTCAGAAGCTGTTAGAGATGAAGTGAGTAGGAGCAAGAAGAAGCAATTCGGTGTTGAAGAAGCTGTTGAAGCTCACATGTCGTTTTGTGGCAAATTCAAATCGAATCCGGCGGTTCGAGTAGCCGACGGTATGAGGCTATTGCTGAGAAGGTCAGGAGATAATTCTCCTTCTTCTAAGAAGTTCACAAGATCAGCTACCACAAAACTGTACTAATTGCTCCAAAAAAAAAAGAAGAGGAAAGGGCTTTACCTTAGATGAAATAATATTGGTAGCTAGTAGCTACCTTTTACAACTTGTCTTGTGTAGGAGATGTTATTTCAATGAAGGGTTCTTCCTCTTTTTGTTTTTTCTATTCTTACCTCAAAGTTGATATGGTATGCATTTTCCTCCCATCTGTTCTTTTCCTGTTCAAACAGAGAAAAAGTGTTTTTTTTTCAAGATCTTAACTTTGATTCAAACATCCAGCGAAACACATGTTTTTGTTTTTTCCATGACATCTTTGTTTATGATGTTTCTCCAGCCAATAACCCATGAAATGATTCTAAATTTAGTACTGCTTTTCCCATTTTTTTTCAATTACATATTTGTTTAGAGTCATTGGTTCTTCGTTCCTATGCTGAGTAATGAACAAGGAATTTGACAATGGAGAATGAGCTATTGGCTTAGTTGATTCTCAGACAGTGAAAATCAGCAGCAAATCTGAACTTTTTCCGTATTATAATAAAGCAGTAAAGGTCAACTTTCC
Organism: Hibiscus mutabilis; assembly: GCA_019671005.1. NCBI lineage: Eukaryota > Viridiplantae > Streptophyta > Magnoliopsida > Malvales > Malvaceae > Hibiscus > Hibiscus mutabilis. Next base: position 47,229,389 of record CM033733.1, read on the forward strand.
ACTGCACTAGAAAAAACTAAACAAACACTATTTCCATATGGTTCAATCATTGGGGTTAAAATATGGTTATTTCCCACTATAGCAGTAAACTGATTTTGAAAAAAGTTAAATATTCCTTAGCAATAAGATGCAAAGCCTTTGCATTAACTATGCTCTAAATATGATCTTGATGGTGATAGGAACATATAATCAGATATGTTTTTACTTATATTTGAAGCCTTAAATCTTAAACCACATCATCGTATGATGTTCGATAAGTGTTATCGACATGTTCTCGGATTAAGACAAATTTTCTATACAAGTTGGCAGCAACAAATCCCCTGCATTAGGCCACCAGTGTAAACAGATGCAAGACTACTCATCACAATTTGTAACATCAAAAAAACACATATCACATGTTTCTTGAAAACATGTAAGAGAAAAATCTTCAATGTCAGAAGTCTGGCATCCTCAACCAGTTAGGGAACTCATTTAATCATGTTCCATGTGATTTGCTAAATCAGTAGGTCAAAATTATACTTGGTTTTTAGATGTTCCATGCCTAATCTCAACAGTCAACCAATGAAATCTGGAATCAGAATCTAGGTATGCAGTGAAAGAAGAATCAGATTAGTGTTTTCTAGTCCATAAATTATTGGATGCTTTCTGATGAAGGCAATATGGATTTAAGCAAATTATAGACTACAATCATGCAATTTCAGCTTATGTACCTTAAATACACAAGTGTGTCCAATAGCATGAGTTGTATTATCTCACTTCTCTTGTCTTCTTTCTTTTCCTGGAACAATCTGGGAATAAAAGCATTACTACCCGAAGAATAATAGCAGGATAACATGATAGCAGTGTAAAATAACGGTTTCTGGAACACGTGTTCAAATACAAGTCCGAAGAAGGATCGTGTTCTTCCCAATCGCAGAGAATACTTAACCGTTATAGAATTTCTCTGTTTAAGATAAAAAAGCAGAAGAAAGGCTCAAGATATGTCACCAGTAGTCTTGAAGTACCATTGGCCGGCTCATGGTTATGGATGTCCTGACAAACTCTAAGATTTTTCAAATGCATAAATAGTTCCCCCCTACATTGCTCCGACTTTCCGTTTTTCTTTAAGTACCATTGGCCGACTCATGGATATGAAGATATGAGCTCTAAATATCCGTTATATACATGGAAAAACTTAGAAAAATCTGACAACACCTGTGGCAGACACATACTATCCAATACTCACAAACAAGTCCGAGTAACATAGGTTTCCCCCATTGATGAGCACATAATGAAGTGCTAATTTCTCACTATGCCATAGAACCACATCCCTTTTTTCTTCTTCTTCTAAATCATCCAGCAAACTATGGGTACTCCTAGCAGCTTCAATTCAATAACCAGCTCATAGAACTTTTAGCAAATCTCATTTGCTTGCTTCAATTCCTATCTGCCACTAAAAACTCAAGCAACTCTTTTCAATTCTATCCTACTGCATGCCTTTTCCATAGATATACATCTTTCTTTCATTAACTGCCTCAAATCCCAATATCTTGCCACTTCCCTTTGCATAAATGTCTGGTAATACCACAAGAGCTCGTAATCCAATATCGCCATGACAAGCAGCCATTTGGGATAGGTGCCAAAGGCAGTTTCGCTACAATCTCAATAGCTACTCGAGATTAGCATGGAAGAAACAATTGACCATGCAGCTGTAAGTTCAGGTTTAGGAGGAATCATGGATGCAAAAAACTAGAGCATGACTGTAACCCCTTGACCCGGCCTAGATGCCCAACCGAAACAAGAAGGCTACATTAGGTTTGTCGTAGCAAACCGAAGAGATACAACCAAACCCGGTCCATTTTTTCCTTTTTATCTTATCTAGATGCCAATTATTAACCCTGCATGTTCATGCAAACATCAGGTGCAACCCCAACTCAATCGGGCATCAATTTGACATCTAGTTGATCACTTTTGCAACTTAGGGACCAAATCGTAAATACAGAAAATTTCAGGATTTAAACCCACTTTTAAGTTACCAACATTTAATTAGTCAAGTTCCAAACTTTCATCTCAAATTTCAACTCAATCTGATCATTCTACCACATATAATTTCATTGGCAAGATTCAGGGACTGAAATGCAAAGAAAGCAAAACTACCCAAAAGTGACATTAACAGAATAAACGGTCATCCGTACCGATACAGATAACCTCGTACTGATACATTTTGAAATACCTCGTTTCGGTACACCTCTATGTTGTATCGATACGCCTAACAGAAATACCAAACTTTTGAAATACTACAAACCATACCGATATGGCTACACAGGCGTTTTGGTATTTGGGTTCAAGTTGAAAAAGTGAATTCCAGAGGCTAAAACACGTACCGAAACACCCATACCCGTACCGGTACGCCTGGCCAAATTTGCCTAGGCGTATCGAAACGCACAAGACCCGTACCGATCTCACAAGCTTGAAATTGCCTAGCCGTACCGATACGGGTCACATTTTGCTGATTTTTGACCCCAAAAGCACTCTCAAACCATTCCAACATGCTTATAGCATAACTCCAACATATAAGGTATGCCACAAGCATCCAAACTACACAAACTCAGCATCCTAACATGGCATCTTTGCATCAAAGGAAATCTATAGGCATGCATCTTAATATCCAACCAAGCAACATATCAAAAAGGTAAACCAGCATCAAAAACAATCTTTAAAGGCCATTTACAACCCAAGAGAAACTAAAGAAACATGCTCAAATAGGGAGTTCCACAAAACATCTCCCAAAACATAATAAGCACCCTATTGCCCTTATTCATTATAGTCTAAACCAAAACATACTTTGAAACAAGTCTTGCCAAGATCCCATTGCTTCTTACTGCCTTCCAAGACCTCAATTATCTGCATTGATGGACAACGAGAGCGTAAGCACACAGGGCTTAGTGAGGAGTGCTAAAAAACAAACACCATCAATGTTTTAAAACCATTTACTTAACATCATCTTCTAAAACATCATGCCCCTTTTAAAACATGCATTTTACATCACTAAAACCAGCATATTAAATCATATGCTACATATATCATTAATCAATAACAAGTCACATTGTTAATCCTCCACTTAAGCCTTCCCATGCATTACTACCAAATGCAAATCTTAATGAGAAACATGTATAAATCACATTATACAACATAATATATTTCAATGATACATTAACAATTATATTGGCTCACAAGTGATCATTAGACAAGTCTATTAACAAAAGAGTTCATCGGATACACGGATTCAACAAGTATTAACCCAACACTTCAAGCCATCTCAACCGGAATAGAGATACAATTACAATCGCAGTACATTAACAATCGGGTACACTTTCAACCCACGGGGACACCCACCCCAATCATCGGTTAGACGCTTAATCCACTAACGGGAGTTTTTGGTACTGTTTAACCCCTCTACCATTAGGGTACTTGGATGGAGTATTCGGTACGTCGTATAAACCCCTCAACATCCAAGGTAACTTATTTACAGTGCACTCAATCCTGTGGCCGACCAACTATATCCGATAACAATTTTAAAACCACATCACTTGCCAATATAATTAACCAAATAACATTTACCTCACTGTTTTTAACAAGCATTAACCAATGTTTTTTTCAAAGCAACAACCATGCTTTAAAACACAAGTATAAACCATATACTTACAAGGATCACTTACCATGTGCATCCTTCAGCAAAACATGCTTAAAAGCAGTATATCGAATACTTTAAAACATGCTTAAACAGTAGGTACAATGTAAATCAGAACAAGTGCATAAAACCATTTAACACTAGCACGACTGAGGGAGTAAATCCACTTTATACTTACTTTCGAGTCTAGCTAAGCGTTTCAAGCTCTACCATAACTCCCAAAACTCTGTTCCCATAACATCAAAATGCTTTAAACCACGTTTTCACTCACCGATACGCGAAATCAAGTATCTGAAGCCTCCAACACTTCTCCAATCACTTCCGGATCAACCTCCCATGTTTTTACCACAAAACAACAGAGGATTAATGCATCATAATGCATTCCAAACACAACAACCACAATCCTTCTCGGATTTCCACAAAACCTTCATAAACAACCCTTCACAACAACCGAAAACATAACCAAAACACTTCGATTCACAACCCAGCCAACATCTATCAATCTAACATCACTTTTAACACCATAACACATCTAAAAATCGATTCAAAACAACCTACCACCTCCAGCAACCTTAAAACCACAAGAACACCACAAAACCTCAAAACTAACCACCTAAACACATAGAGATTCCTAAGTTTCGGGATTCCATTGATAAAAATCACTTATCAACATTATTAAACATCAAAAATATAAATCAAAGCATCATTACATACTGGAAATCAGATCCGATCCGTGAATTAACTCATTTTCCCCAAATAACTCAATTAAACATTAGAAAATCATCAAAATCAAATTAGAAATACAAAAACAAGGATCAAATGCTTGGGAATAAAGGAGATCTCGGACTTTACCCCTATTGTGAAGTTTCTCCCTCAATTGATTTGTGAAAAACTAAGAAAACACAAGATTTCAATGAGATTTTGCAAAACAAAGTTAAAGAATCAAGTTAAAATCAATAATCTGAGTTAAAAGAATCCCCCACCTCTGGATTTTGATGAAATTTTGATTGTTTGGCAGAAAAGAAGTTGAGAGAAAAGGTTTAGGAAAAAGTTAACGTAAATTTTCTTTAAAAGTTAATAACTAACTTAGATATTTTAATCCATCTTAAACCACCTTTAAAACACATGTTTAAAATGATTTAATTGAAGGGAGAAACCACCAGCAAAAACTTGATAATTTAGCTCCTTAAGGATTCTAAGAATTTGACCATTTTCATTTTAGTCACTTTAAAACAGTTTTCAAAACTTTCATTTTGGTCACCAACCAAAATGTCCATCTTCCAAAACTCATTTTTCAAAATTGATTCCACCATTATTAAATAAATAATTAATAACGATTTTTAAGCATTTTCTATAATTTTTCCAACACCAAAAATATACGATCCCGAAACCGACTCGGATCTCTACTTCGATCCACCGAACCGTCTAATAACCCACTAAACCGCTAAGCCCTAAAACCGGGGCGTTACAATGACTACAAGCATAAAGCACACTCATAAATGGACCCAACATGGACCTCTCTCGTTTCATGAAAGAAGCCTAGAGCATTATTGGCATCCCCATGTATGCCAAGTGTGTTGATCATACTAGTCTAAGATATTACTACATTTCTTCTTGTCAATTTCTCAAAAACTCCTCTTGCTCTTTCTAAACTCCCACATTTAGCACACATATCAATGAGTACTATCAATAGGCAAAGCTCCACCGAAACCGTTCATATCAACAAATACATGTATCCATTTGGTTATCTAGTACAGCAAGATGCACATAAACGGGTGTAACTCAGAAATTTACCTGATCAAGTTTTGTTCCTAGAGCTTTCAGACCACGATCGAATAAATTCTCGAGAGTGATCACTCTCACCAAACTAGAGGCAAAGATCATTGCACTCCAAGACACCAAGCCCTTTTTCTACCATTTAGTAAAAAATCAAGCACCCTCAACTTGTGTGCATTGAATACCCCCAAACCATAACAACGGTGTCGCGTGACCAAACAATTGCTGAGCCATATCCGTGCAACCACAACTTGCATACATAGCAGTCATGTACTGCTTTCCCATAATTTAGATTCCCTGCACGAAAAAAAGCAGAAAGAATACAGGAAAGAATAAACTTATCCGGCTCAATATTAGTCCTCTACATCTCAAGAAGCTCCAATTCTTCTAATACACTGTATACTTTAGAATAAGTTGCTGAACATAACAAGAACAAGTGCTAAAGAAAATATAATATTACACCATATTCAAATGAAATTGAATAAACAGCAAAATACAAATTTACTTGAGAAATAAAAACTAAAACCATAGCTTTCACTATTAAGAAAATTGCATTCAACATTTGATTACTAAAAATCATTATCTAAATTGCACCCTAAGCAGTACCCCTTCCTCTCTCTGATTTTGTATTTAAAGTATTACGAGCAACGGGTTGGTCAAAGTGGTAAGCAGCTTGATATCGCTTAAGCAGTGTTTTGAGGCCTCGAGCCTTGTGTATGCAAAAAACCTCCTAGGAAACTCACCCACCAAAGCCAGACTTATCAACCAAAGTTAGTGTGGGGGTTAGTCGGATTAGTTAGGTCCCTAGAAAATCGGGAAGGCAACAAAAAAAAATTACCAGCAAAATATATACCCATCTATCATAATACTCCATGCAACAATATTACGGACCAGGCATTTTATCAAACACCAACCAGACATTCTGGGATTATTTTTTTGGCAATGAACAAGTTCAACAATACCATCTTTCTTTCTTTCTTATGTCCCTTCTTGTGTCGTGTGTAACATGATCACGTTAAAGGGTAAACGTAAAATGATTATTTTAAAGGAATGGACTACAAAATTGAACAAAAATGCAGAACATAACTGCAAAATGATTGCATCAATCAATGTTAAATGATTTATCACAAGTGTAAAGTCAGATCCTTTTTCTCAACTTAATTTTGGGTGCTTCCAAAGGCGGTTAAAGTCTTTAGGATTTTGGTGAATTTTTGGGTTTTTTTGTAAATTTTAAAAATTTTAAAAATTTTTAAATCAGTTTTTTAGTCTTTATAATAATATATTATTTATTTATATATTTTAATAATATTTTTCTATGACTAAAATTTTAGGGTTTAAGGTTTTGTTACATTTTGGGTTTCGAAAATTAGTCTTTTAGTTTTTATATTTATATATTTAATTTTATTTATAATATAAAAAAATATTTATATATTTTTATTTTATTTATTATTTATATATTAATATATGTATACTAATATATTTCTAATATATTTATATTAGAAATAATATATTTATATTATTTATATAGAGTAATGTTATTTATATGATAAACTGCAGTTTAAAATATGTATTATTTGTAGGGGTGGGAATAGGGTGGGCGGGGGCGGTTTTGCATTCCCCACTCTGCCTCATACACTTACAGTTATGGTTTCATGAAATCCCCATTAAATGCTTCGAGAATTTTTTCGTCCTCACACCCTCCTCGCACGGATGCTCACAGTTTTCGGGGAATTCTCATCCAAAAAAATTAAACAAAATTATTATTTTACTGACCAAAATAAATGGGCAATTCAATTCAAAATATAAAGTTTGGATACTTCGATTGGAAACAATTACGAGATGATGAAGATTGAAAGGGATGCTGTGCTGGGGAAGATTTAGACTAGTGTTTTAGCTTATATCTAAAAACTAAGAAAGAAACATATTGAGAAACTTGAGTGTGGCTAATTAAGATATATATTAGGGGTATATAGATAAATAAGTATATATATTTTTAAAAATCTTGTAAAATATCAGGATCCTTGCGGACATTTTTGGGGATCCCCACGATTATTTATACAATTACGGTTCGGTTATCACCACGGTTCGGATTAGCCATCTCCGTCCCTATCCCTATTTGAGCTTCAGAGATAAAACTTCCCCCGTCCCCGTGGGTGAAGATTTCAGTTATTCTCCATCCTCGTCGATTCGGATCCCCATGATTTTTGGATATTCCCACCCAATTCACACCCCTAATTATTTGTGCTGGAAATAGAACAAAGATGTTAAGTTGGCTTAGTGGTTAGGAGGTTGACTTTGATTCTAAAGGTTTCATATTCAAATCTCATTGAGTGCATAATTTTTCATATTTTCCTCTAGCAAAACGTCGCCGTTTTGGGCAATTTAGTATTAAAATAGCGGCACCAAAACGACGTCGTTTTGGCCTAGCATCTAAGTCTTCACGCCGTTAAAGAGTTAACGGCGCGGTAGTATAAACGAGTCAAAAAATAAAGTTTGGTGACAAATTTAGACCAATTGAAAGGTTGGTTAAAAAAGAGTCACCCCCAATAATTTAGTGGTACCTGACATAATTTACCCTTTAATTTAAATTTATTTCATTTTCAGTCTAACATGTGTGGTTTTATTCAAAATTATCATGATTTAAGTTTTTTTTTTTAAAAAGAAAATGTCTCATTAAAAACCCTTCGAAGTTTGAATCACTCAAAATTGAAACGAACCCGTGGAAGGGAAAAAAAGTGCCCTGAAAATTCATATATCGTAGATATTAGTATATTCATTTATATATTGTAATAATTGGTTGTAGTATAATTATACACACTCGCATATATATACTTGAACAATTTCTACTTAAGGGAGAGGAAGGAGAAACTTGCTCTAATAGGTTTTGAATTCACAATGTAGGGGAGAGCTTTAACGATTTGCTCTAGAGATTGTTAACAGTTATATATAGATTGATTGTAACTTTATTTATGTATTGTATCGATTAAATGGATCAAGGGGTACTGGAGAGGCAGTCGCACCCCTAAAAGTTTTAAATTTTTATATAATTTATTATTTTTTGTATTTTTCTTGTATTTTCTATTGATGTTCTAAGTTTGCACCTCCTGAAATTTTATAATTCGATAACCCTATATCATTAATATAACTTTCTAATAGTTCACACTCCTGGCATAAAACCTAGCGTCCCTCCCTACTTGTTACAGTAATATGAATGATATTATTTATAACTGTATCTGTAACTTAAAAAAAATATTGGTTTCAATTTATTTCTAAGACCAATAAAATTCATCGGGAGAGAATATGTACCATCTAATATGCCACAATTTTGATCCGAAAATAAATCTTCGATTTAATTATATAAAAAGTTTATTATTTAGGTTTCTAATTTAAAATCGAAAAGAATTTAAATTCGAAACTATATAAATTTAAAATAATTTAAACACAAAATAACTCAAATTAATAGTTTTGAAATAATCTAAATTTGAGTGTCAAATTCAAATGAAAACACATCAAAAAATTACACAAATTCAAAAATAACTTGACTGAAAAAACCCAAACAAACTTAAAATGATCGAAACGTTGAAAGTGTTAAAATCAAAATTTTGACACAATATAACATGTGAATTGTATTGATTAATTTTTTTTATTTTTTTTCGAGTAAAGATCGTATCTATTTTCAGTTTTAAATTTGGATGACTAAACTGTTCGAATCCGGGTCACCTGAGTGAAATACGTCACCCTTTGTCACTGAGACAGCTCATTGGGTTCGATTCTTATTATTTTTGGTATAACTGTCACTAATATTCAATTTATTGATTGACTAATTCTGATCAGATATTTCAAAGAGTACTGTGACATTATTATTTATTTTTAAGATATTGCAATTTTAATCGCAATTAATATAATATGAAAATAGACTCTACAATCATAATCAACCGTTACAATGAATTGCCGGAGAAACAATTAAAATATATCCTAATAAAGATCAAGATAAATGTAAAAGTAGACTTGAACTTAAAATTAAAAATATATATATATATTTACTACTAAATCAAAACACAAGTAAAAACGATATAAATAAATGAGTTATATTTTGATACACAAGCTATTTAAAAAAATTATATAATCTTTTATATTTAAGTTATAAAATCTAAAACATAAATCCCTAACCCTAACAGGCTAACACCCTAAAACTTAAATATTAAACCCTAAATCTTAAATTCTAGCCATGTACCTTAAATTCTACATCCTACACCCTAAATTCTTAAACTCTATCTAAATCTTTAAACCATAAAATTAAAAGGTTTGTGTATCAAAGTATTTTCCTAAATATAATAAAAAAGTTACTGCACAATATAAAACCTATATATATATATATCAAAAACAATATATTATTTATGATCCACTAATTGTATATTGGCTAAAGAGGCTCGTATTATTTTATTTTGTATAAGATCAAATTCCAGTATAAAAATATATCAGTTCTCTAATTAATAAATAAAACAATATATTATTTTAAAAATGATTATGATGTAAAGCTATACATATAAAAAAACAAAAATAACCGAATAGTCTGACTAAAATATGTTATTTTATTATATATTTTTCTGGTTTATAATGAAACCGTATCTCATCCCATTTCTTGGAAAGATCATGGCACCTTCATCCCTTGTCCTTGTTTGGAAACTGTATCCTCCTACCAAGAACGGAAAGTTTACGACTCTAAACTTTATTTATTTTTCCAATATATATTATAATTTATGCTTGAAATTTGTATGTATTACTTTTAAGGCTTAACTACGTTTGTAAACAAAAATTAACTATAAAATAAGTATGTAATTTTTTTTTGTAATAGGTGGTTAAAGTATTTTTTGACTGAAACATGTGCTTAAAGTTTAATTTTTTTGCTAAAAGAGGTGCCGAAAATATTTTTTTAGCCAAAATAGGTGCCTAAAATTTTGTTTTTGGTTGAAATAGATACCCAAGTAGGTGCCTTAATTAAATTTAAAACAAACCAAAAATAAAATTTTAGGCACCTATTTCAACAAAAAAATATTTTAGGCACCTATTTCAGCCAAAACTGAAACTTTAAGCACATATTTTAGCCAAAAAATACTTTAGGCACCTATTACAAAGAAAAGACATAATTTGGGCATTTATTTTGTAGTTTAGCCTACTTTTAATAATGTTATTTTTAGAATCCAATAAATTGCATTAGTGGAAAAGATAATATTTATATTAGAAGATTCAAATTCGAACACATATATATACAAGGTGTGTGCGTCTTGTCAAAAAATTAAGAAAATATGAACATAATATTATACATTTTAAAGGGCTACAAGTAAAAAATAAAAACTATCGTATAATCAACTTATACTATTAAAAAAATTCAAATCTAAGTTTTCTTATTTAGAATACAATACATCTTACCTAGACACCCGACAATTAATTGGCATTAAATTGTCAATGTTATTGTGAAAAAGTAGGTATTTTTGTTCAAAAATGCATAATAAAAGAACTAATAGAAGCAGTGAAAATAAAATATTTTCACAAGCGCTTTAATTTTAGGGGTTATGGTTTAATTTAGTGCTTATAGTTTAGGGTTTAGGGTTTAGAATTTAGGGTTTAATGTTAAGGTATATGGTTTAGAGGTTAAAATTTAGGTTTTAGGGTAATATGGTAGAGATTTAGGTTTTTACCTATAATCTCCTAAATTTTAATCCTAACCTCTAAATTCAAACCATATTCCCTAAAATCTAAGCACATAAACCCAAAACCTTAAACTATAAACCCTAAACTAAATCTCTAACCCCTAAAATTGAAACACTTGTGGAATGTTTCCACAAGCCAGTGCATGATATAATTATCCAAAACCAATACAATGATTTATTTTTTTATTAATTGATATCCCTAGTCCAAGTGATATTCATTGAATTTAAATTTCGTTCTATGCATATATTTTCACCCTTTATAAACTTAACTATTTGTAATGTATATTTTTCCTAAATAATATTAAAATATAATAATTTACCTCCGGATATTTTATATTTTTAAAATAGTGTTGATGTGATTTATATGATAAATAATTTTTATCGATTTTGTTAAAATATTCGTTGAAGTATGGTCGTCATTCCTTCAACAAAATTAGTTAGATCAATTGTGAATTACTCTGAAAGCTCGTTGCAGCAAGAATCGTATCATATCTCTCCAATATCGCATACAAATTCCTTTAAAATTGAAAAACTCAAACCATGATTCGTGATACGACTTGTTAATAATTTATATATGGAAACAATACGAGATCAACACAAAATATGACATGCACAAAAGATAAAATTTAATTTTGTTCTATATGTCTACCACCTAGTATGAGAGAAATAATAATCTACTATAAATGTAAAAATGACAAAAAAACACAAAATAACCTTATTTTAAGAGACTTCTTAGTAAATATTAATTCACTTATTAAATAACTTTAATTACCAAATAATATTTATCAATTAAAATTATAAATAAAATTTAATTTAATTATCAATTATAATTTAAATCAATATATAACGGTGAGATCGATTGATGTATTATGAATAATAAGAGTCCTTACAAAGAAAGTAAAAGGAAATGGGGTTGATATGTAAATTTCCTACAATTAAGGGACCATTAACTAAAACCTACTCCAAGTTATACTCTATTTTCAGCCTATAATTTATCAAATGGCTCTTGGTTTTTCTGCAAATCCTTGAATAAAAGCCAGATTTCTGAGTTTTTCGAACAATTTCTTTTACCTGTTCTTGCAAAAAGGAACCCAATTCTAACAAAATTTGGTTACCCTTTTCCGCACTCAATCTCAAACAGCAAAGTTTTCTCACATTCTTTCCTTCTATTTTAGTTTCTTCCAATAACCCTTTTGAGGGTTTTCTCATGATCTTCCAAAATAATCATAATAATAATTGAAGAATTGACACCATTGCTTTTTATGATTTCACCTTTTCCACTCCACTACTTGATCAAGATTTTGATTCCTTTCCAAACTTCTTCACTTTTCTCCAAGAAAGCATCTTTGTTGTCGTTGTTGTTGTTGTTACTATTAATCTTGTTCCAAGCTTCCTCCTTTGCTTTCAGTCGTTCAGAATTTACTTCCAAAAGGTCAAACCTTTGTGGAAAAAAAAAACCGGAAACCCAAATCCAGAATACCCTCGAACGGAATCATGAGAATCCACCCGCTGCCGAAGAGGAGGAACATCACCATCCAATATGGAATGAACCCGAGAACCGCTAGACACCAGGCTGAGTCCTTGTTGAACGGTGGTGGGTCCAACAAGAAGCTCCTTAGACTGCCCCACATCTTCAGCCGCGTCCTCGAGCTGCCTTTCAGGTCCGATGCCGACGTGGAGGTGGAGGAGAGCCCCGACTGCTTCAAGTTCGTTGCGGAAACCGATGGGAGGATCGGCGACGTCGTCAGGGCTCATACTGTGGAAATCCATCCCGGGGTTACTAAGATTGTGATAAGGTCTAATAGCTTGGTGGATTTCGGTTTGCTGGATGATTTGAAGATCGACATGTGGCGGTTCAGGTTGCCGGAGACGACACGGCCGGAGCTCGCTAGTGCGGTTTACGAGGACGGGGAGCTGATTGTGACGGTGCCGAAGGGACGGGAAGTGGAGAATTTGGAGGAAGGAAGCATGGGGACTGGTAATAGAAATAAAAATAAGCTTGTTCTTGTACAGTGAGTAATAACAATGGAATCATTTGCTCTGTTTTTTTCTTAATTGCATGTTGTTTTCATTTGAGTTTTTGAAGGTCTCTGGTGGAGCTTAGTCCCTTTTTTGTATGGTTACCTTTTATTATTGCTTAATCAAATCAAGAATTGTTCTCTGAATGATGGGAATGTCTTTGTTTTCTTGGTATTTAGATGATCCTTTAGCATCTTGATGATATTTAATAGTAGTGATTTGTAGTGTTTTTATGTTCACGTTTGTGTATATCAAGGCTGCTTATGGTGCATTGTGTTACATTAGGGCAGGAAAGGTCTAAGATTTTGATATGTTCATGGAAAGTACATGCTTTGCATAAGTTCTTAACTATGTGAAAATGGTCATAAACATGACTGAGGATGTTTTTATGCTTGTTTTTGTTTTGGAAATGAGAATTGGCATAAACTGGCTGAGTTATGTGCTTGGTCGAAGTTGGGTCGTTCTCGTCTCTCATCCCACATTTAGGCGTATGGGAATCCATTGAAGATCTCCTTTAGGTGTTGATTGTATGGTAGCAGAGCAGCATCCGCGATATCAGTCTTTTGGGTATGTTTTTTTGTTTACATTATATGCATAACATGTTTGTTAGCATTGCAAGGTAGTTATTACCTAAATTATTATCTCCTGTCTTCTTAACCTAAATGATTACTTTCCGTCTACATCTTTTCGTCTAAAGATTTATGGCATCATATGAACCTGCATTTTCGTGTTTACATCCTTTGTTAAAACTCAACCAGAACCATGGTAAAGCAACAAGTAAACTTTGGGGGTGCTGATGTTGAGAATTGGTTCCCTTTCTTACTTTGGAGTAAAGAATCTATGCTTTTGGTCCACATGTTCTTTTATTCGTTCATACATTCATTCTTTTCGAATTATGATTAGTCTTTTTGTTGACATCTTTCTTTCTCTAAAGTAATCTTAAAGAAAGTCCATTTGTTGATTCATAATGTCAGATAGCTATCAATCTTGCTTTTTGGTTATCGATTCATTGATCCAAAAAGACAATTGTGACATCTTTATCTCCTCTTTAGCATGTCATTATATGATTGTCACTGGTTGCTGAACTTGCATTTTCATCTTAATTTACTGCGATACTTTCTGAAATCGGATCGTTCATGGCTTCGGAAATTGACATGAACTTTAGGTCCCCTACTGAAAGGTCGGTTTCAATTATTCAGAATATATGTGTGGGCTGGTGGCCATGCTGGTTGGGTTTATTGTTGAAGCACCCAACCTTTAGGTCCCCAAGCACTGGAGGTGTGGTGGGGGAGGACCAGAGGACTAGGACCAGGACCAGGTTGATGGACATCGTTTGCATGTCTGTATTTGTCATCTGTGTTTGACGTATATCTCAATACGAATATGAGATATACGATATACGCGTATGGGGATACCAAACACGTATATCTCAATGTAGGTATGGGGATACGATTTTCTAAAAGTCAAAACATACTTGCATGGAACATGTAGTAACATAACTTGTACAAATGTTTTTCCTTAAAATTGTAACACCTTTTATCTGCTATAATCTTAATTGTGGTGGGGTTGCTGCTTTTTGGCTAAAGCTAAAGATTCCTTCACGATCACAAATACATTATCTTAGAAGCATCCATATTCTTGTCTTGACTGGCGTTAACAACTCAATGGGTTAATCAGGCTTTATGAATCAATTGTCCAAGAAATCATATGATTCATATGTGATGTATTTTAAAACAAATTTGAGTCAAATGACAAACCATATGTATAAAAGCCAAATTCAAATTACAGTGATTTTATAATAACTTCGAACCAACTCTAAATGAAGTGTTAAAATACAGACAGTAATTGAGAGTGTCGGTTTGAGTTTCAACACTCCCCCATTGCTAAAGCTTAAAGCACTACAAAGTAGTAGTTTGATACCCATGGCCATGGTGTTCAAGACATTACCAACCTAAGCAGACAACGATGTCATTGTTATTTTTTTCAAAGGGAAAACCCTTTTAGAGGAGCAAATTTAGCAAGTATTTCGGCCTCACGCCTTATTCCGCTTTCCTTCCTTACCTCCCATTCTGGTTTTCTGGCATTAGCGAGCTGAACTTCATGTACGACTTTCGGAATGGAGTTCGCCACCAATTTTTGGTCATTTATCAATTCATCCTTGTCTCTATTCTTCTTATCTATTAGTCTCAAGACCTGGGCACGATGAGCTTCGAGTTGTGCAATCTGATTGTCGATATCTTGCACGGCCATTGTGGTGGTATCTACCTCGGACTGCAGATTTGTTACTACTTGTTTTATCTCACAGTATTCTTGTTTCAGTGAAGTAACCTTGGTCTTATTGTCCTCGAGGGCTGTAAAGAACTTGTCTGCCTGCTCCATTACTTTCCTATTCTCAAGAAACACGACGGCAAATGTTGGAATCTCTTCTATTAACTTCAGTTTCACGAGTTGTTCAGCAGTAAGTGAAGGATCCTTCTGGAGTTTGGATGCTAGAGTCGCAAGTTCGTCGAGGTCTTTGAAGCAAATCAATGAAGGAAAATCCATATCGAGAAGCAAAGATAATTTCCTTCGAGCTTCAGCCATTTCGACTTCTGCTGCAAAGAAGTTATGCATTGTTGCTGGATGGTAAAATGGTTCTTGAAACGAAGGCTGAACAAGAATCTCATCCAAAGAATTGAGGTAGTTGTCGAACTCCGCTGCAACCATTTCAAAAGGCAAATGAAGGGGAAGAAACAATAACCATTTTCAGGAAAATGTAAACATTCCAAATTCTAACCTCTTCCCATTTCATTGTCTAAGAAAGACAAATCAAGACTGTCGTTTGTATATTCAATTTCGGATGAAGGTGGGGTGGAATTTGTAAGTTGCTGGTGAGTTTGTTGCTTAGGTCTGGCTGATCCTTTAGTTGTCTTCTGCATTTCTTTGCCGTCGCTGGAACTCAGAGTACTTAACGGGGAAGTGGGGGGAGCCCTCTTCCTTTCAGTTGCATGAGGAGTTATTCTGATAATTTGTTTATCATCTCCCATTCCTTGAGCTGATACTGAAGCGGTGGGAGCTGGCATTCATCAATCAGGAGAAAATGAACGTCATGTAACTTCGAACTTCCCGGAAGAGTGAAGAATCATGTTTAATAGACAAAAAAACAAAGACATTTGAATGAATAACATGGACTACTATGTCAACAGTTTCCCTATCCCTATATGAAACAAAAATGACGGGCATTGGATCAATGTGGATAATTGCACATCATCTCAAACTCAAAACGATTAAATGTTCATAGATTCTTTCTGAAAGAATGTCTTCAAGCGTGCATTACATCATGTCAACTTCGTTGGGAAACAGAATTTTAGTCTAATCGAACAAGATTAAACGCAGAAGCAAAATACGCCATAAGAAAAAAGTACTGAATAAAGACTTATGTTCATGACTGCACTACTATGCCTTTCACTACAAAAGATGGAGAGGTACAGAAGATAATATTCGAAAATGGCTAATCACTTTTTTTTGAACTTGGTTCAAAACCTTCCCAAATAGAAAACGATGAAAATGTTACTAGTCTGAGCAGGCACATACATTGGCAACCTAACCAGCACATAGAAAGACCAATAGAAAGACCTCCCTTTTGAAACTGCCAAGGTGATTGTCATTACAATGAAATTTTCACATGATATTCAGTTCACCAAAGCAGACATAATACGAGAAAAAAGAAGCCTATAAGTTCAAGCAGCAGTAGCAATAAGAAACGGATTAATTCCCAGTTCATAGGTCTTTGAAGCCTGCGATCAAATGACCTTTGACTAACATGTTTGATGAGGATGGCTAAATCTATGTAACTCGAACTTGGGTGTGAGTGTCGAATATAGATATGAGTCTAACATGGGTTGAAGAGACGGAGTAACATAAGGCTATAGATTATTGGCTAATATCCATGCAACCTGCTCAAAAACAGTACCAAATACATCAACATTGTTTAGCAAGAACAATTTCAGAAGCAATAAAAAATAAAACTCTTCCTTGAACAGAATATGCATACAGTTACTACGTAAGCAACAAAACGGGCCTCTCATTTTCAAGTTTGTGCCCAAATGGACAAGCATTTGATAGTTTTATCAACGGAGATGTAAATAATGGCAGCCTATAAACCAAATTGAGGGCAAAAATTGCTTGTACAAAAGTAAGTTCTCACTGAAGACTGTTTTAACAAGTGGTAGATCAACGAAAATTCCAGCTGAAATGCAGATAAAATCATGGTTTCATTCACATTTACTATGAGTCACAATCGCCGGATAAATAAAAAATAGCAAGGCCAACCATCGTTGTGCTACGCCCTTAATCGTAAGTGATATATCATTCACAAGCGCGTGCACTTAGAAGTTCCTAAGAACATCAATCGAGTGTAATTACAACCAACATCTCAATGCTTTCGTAATTACACCGAATTGGTCATATAGGAAGGACCAAAGGGGCTTAAAGACGTATAAAATGCTATATCAAGGTCCACAACCAAGTTATAAGAAACAGAAAAGGATGGCATCTAAAGATTTGACTCATTCGATCCCAATACCCCTCAAATGTTCTATGGTTAATACTAAGTATCATATAATCAATATGCATTCTAAATTTCTTCCAACCAAAGAAGAGAAAAGATAAAAAGGGTTAGAAATTGAATTTCCTCACAAGATGGATAAGGAAGCGACACTGCAGCAGGAATCTTCCAAATAAATGACGCAAAGAACGCATTAACATCTGTATCCGGGAAATTCGACCGGAGAAAACGTTCAAGTGCCGGCTTGCTTGAAAAAATTTTCGGAACATTTGGCTTTCGGAGGCTTTCCGGAACTTTGATAAATCTATCGCTGTAGAAGCCATAACTGTTGACCTTCCTCCCCACTCTCCAACTCCAAATATCACCAACATTCGGCCAATCTATAGGTGCATAAGGTAATCCTTCTCCACTACTACCAGGTGGAACTCGTGGAAGGGAATTACTATCATTAATTACAGGAGCACAATGGTTACCTCCATTATAGGTGTCGTTTCCCGGAAGTTTGTGTTTTGGCTCACACGGAGTAGAAGCTGGTCCAGCATAGTAACTGCAAATTGGGAGAAAATTGCATTTAAACAAAACACAACCAAGCACATTTAACTTACAAGTTACATCTTCTAAATTACTTTAAAATCCGTAGGAACATACGACGAAGCTACTAATCTTACTCAGATTCAGCTGTGAGTTTCAGATATACATATGTCAAAATTTGTATGGAAAAATGAAGAACCGGAACAACTAGAAGAACATTGTTTCTTACATATATGGTCACTAGTGTTTTTGCATGTTCTAAAAGTTTTATTTTTCTTCACTCCACAAACATTCTTACAAGCTCAAATTCTCACCAGTCATCATTATCAGATTGAACTCATCCAGCAGCAAAATATGTGAGAAAATGAGCAAAAATAAACACTGAAACAACAAAGGGTGAAGAAATAAAGAAGAAATGAAGCAAAAAAACTTACTCTGGGAAGAGATCTTGATGGGTATCTATGTGTGGAATACCCAAGTCATTAGGGTTTTCAGAAGGAGGAAAAGTACCCATATGAGAAGGAGAAGGAATTGGCATCATTAGAACGAAAAACCTAGTTTCACCTGCAAAATCAAAGCGCCCAGAGGATCAAAAGATCGAAAAAATAGATCTTTTGCGAGCTTTCATTTCTGGAATTGCAAGCTGATAAATGTAGGGCACCCAAACAGGGACGCCGAGGTTTACAGTTAATCGATTTTTACATAAATTATTACAATTTAAATGTTTCATGTAATACTATTTTTTTAATGAGAAAAAATTCAATGCATAATTGTGTAACGAAGATTTTAATTTTAAGGGTTAGAATTATAGTTTAATATTTAAAATTTAAGAGTTTAAATTTTAAGATTTAGAACTTAAAGTTAGTTTTAAAATTTTAGAGTTTAGGGTTTAAGATTTAGGGTGTTAAAGTTAAGAATTTAGGATTTATATTTTATAAGGTAAAAATGTAGGCTTGTTACACAAGTATAAAGTTTTACTTTTTATTATATATAAAACATTTTGGCAAAATTTGGTGGATATTACATCCAAAAAATTATTTTTAAATTTATAGGATTATTTTTAAATTTATAATATTTTTTACAGTGTTTTTTAAAATCAGATTGCTTATAATCCAACTTCATGTATAATATTAAAAAAAGTTGAAGGCCATCAGCTTGCCTTCAAGCAAGATGTCTTCAATTCTTTGGTTGAAGTCGAATTGTAAGTTGCTTGCCTTCAACCTTTTTTATTATATAAACTATGGAGTCGGATTGTAAGTTGATGGTCATTAACTTTTTTTAATATTATATATGAAGTCGGATTGTAAATAATCTAATTTTAAAAAAATATTGTAGAAAATACTGTAGATTCAAAAATAATCTATAAATTATTATAAATTTAAAAATAAATTTTGGGATGCAATATCCACGAAACGTTGACAAGTCCTTTCATTAACCAAACTATTAACTTTATCATTAAATGCCACATCACCTGTGATGTATACTATATTATAATCCGACCCATGGTCGAAGCTACAAGACGGGTTGGCAGGGGCTTGACCACTGCGATCTACTTATATGAACTATATTTCTTTTAATTTGGTGTATGTAGAATTTTAAGTTATATCCTATTAATGATATTTTATAACCTCTTATTTTTTTATTTTTGGTCATATTAACTTCTAATTCCTGACTTATGCCAGTGTGAAACATGACAAGCAATAAAACAAATGCTTAATAGTAAAAAATGTGCTTAATCTATATCATTTTTTTTCAGTTTGGTATCTAATGTTTTTTTCGGAGCCACTTTGGTGCATAACGTTTCATTCCGTAATTCAAATTAAGTTTTTCTGTCAACGGCCGTTAAAATTTTTTCGTTATCCAATTATAATACGATATGTGGCCTTCTTTTTTTATTTATTTGATTTTTGAATTGCTTTAAAAATATGAAGTTCTTACAAAACATAAACTTTTAATTTCTTTCAATCAAACCCCCAAATCACATCTCCTTCACCGTCCAACATCCTCACATGTCGGCGGTTCACCACCCAAACGTCGGGTACCTCACCGTTCAGCATCTTCCAACCTCAAACTGTCGGTTAAAAGTTCAATCAATTTTTTTTTGTATGTTCGTCGACGGAGCAATCAAAATTTTTTTACGACAGGATGATGGGACTTTTCAGTCGTGAGGGACCGACGAAAACAAGGGTGACCGATGGTGGTTAAATCGGTGGTGGGAGAGGAGGATTTTAGAGATTTAGAATTTGGGGTTTTAGAGAAATTAAAGATTTTGAGTTTTTTTTTATAAAATTAAAGTTTTTTAATTTAAAAAAAAAAGTTAAAGAAAATACTAAAAATATATCATGTGTCGTGTTTTTATTATATAAGAAAAAATATTTAACGTCTTTCACGAAAAACCCTTATTTAAATTACGAAATAAAATATTAGGCACCAAAATGACTCGAAAAATATACTAGTACTAAATTAAAAAAAGTATAAGTTGTATACATTTTTTACTATTAAACCTAAAACAAAAGCTAAAAAGAGAATTTTAAAGAAAAATTAAATGTGAGACACATTTACATGAAGACTTCACAAATTAAATGTGAGACACATTTACATGAAGACTTCACCATTTTCCCACTCGTGAAAATGACGAATGCCGCATAGAAAAATCCAGCTTAAACACATGTAAACTTCCAAGTTCCAATCATCGACGACCCAGTTTAACCCCCAAAGTCCACTCCACGTACACACGTTCCACGACTCAAATCATCGTCCATTTGTTAACACCCCCCGCTGCTTTTCAAACTCTTCGTCTCTTCCAGTTTCCTCCAAACTCAACGAAAACACATCACCAACTCAGCCAAATACTCTTGATTCTTGAAACTTCCCCTCATGGCTTCTCTGAACTCCCTTGCCTTCCTCGCAATCTTCCTTGCTCTGCACCTCAAGATTGCTAAAACCGACTTTTTATCCCCCCTTTTGCCACCCATCTTCGGTTTGCCACTTTCCCTTTTCCCATTCTTTCAATCTTTTGTTGCTGGTTGATTTGTGTTGGAATCTCTGGGTGTTTTATTAACTTGGGTATTTGTTTTTCCTCATGAATTTATATGATTTGCTGTTGTTTTTGTTGTTGTTGTTGTTGTTGCTGTTTTTGCAGATGATGTATGCAAAGAAGTGGAATGTGGAAAGGGAAAATGCAAGCCTTCTTCAAATGGAACACTCCCTTATTATACCTGTGAATGTGATTTTGGCTGGAAACAAACTGCTGATGATGATGATCATCCCAAGTTTCTCCCTTGCATTTTCCCGAACTGTATGTAAATTTACCCTTTTCTAATTCTTTACTTATTTCAATTCGTACAATTATTTTGTTTATTGGTTATGGTTTATATGTTTCCCTTCTGAATTTGGCCTTAATTTGATGATGTTCTGCAAGGCAATTTTGATAGTTCACTGGTTTCTGTAAACCTACATGTGGTTGAGTTTTTACTAGCTTTATTGCTAAGGATAAGTTTTGATGGTGAAAAAAAGCTTTAAAATATTATTACAATTCGAAGAAATAGATATTTTAAGTGAAGTTTGTGATGCATGCTAAATGCTAATCATACCTAAATCATCTCCAGATTGTGCACCAAACACCTGTCTGTATGTGATGTTTATATCTTACCTAAGTCAAAGATTGCTAAGCTTGATCTTGCTTAAGAAAAAGAAGTTAGATCGCTGCACGTGTTGTGATCGATTAGTTTGCAAGTTTATGATGCTGATGATTTGCGGAATTTAGGTACGTTGGATACTGCTTGTGCAGCAGCTCCTTCCCCGGTGCAAGAGAAGGCTGCCAACTTGAATCAATCTATCTTTGATAGTAAGCTTTGTACCATTTAAGCTTTCTACTTGGTCGTTTTATAACGTTTGTGTTGTTGTTAATGCACTTGTTCGTGGTTTAACAGTCTGCCGGTGGACTAAATGCGGAGGAGGATCGTGCAACAAGACATCTCCTTTTACCTATGATTGCAAATGCTCAGAGGGTTATTTTAATCTTCTTAACGTCTCTGCCTTCCCGTGCTACAAAGAATGTAAGAACACTCTGCTAGAGGTGTTTGTTAAATATAGGCTTCTGGTTTTAGTGTAGTATGTTCCAATTGGTGTTTCTTGAAGAAAATTGCTGATTGAGTTTGAACTTTCTGGACTTTAAGGTGCAATTGGAATTGACTGTGCAAACCTTGGTATCTCCACATCTAATAGGTCTACTTCCGTAACACCGACATCATCTCGAAATGATGTTAATCGAGGTAAAAACCAGACGTGTAATGCTTCATTTTTCTTAAAATACTCGTATCGAATGCATATACCGCTATATCATGAATGAAAAGGATTGCTTTCTATTTTTCTCAGTGGACTCGAAGCTGTTAGGAAATTGTCATTGGCTGATAATGTCGGTGTTGTTGCTGGCTATGGTCGTTTGATGTGTATATATATAAAGCTGATGCTGAGAGTTTCGAGTTCCACGATCCAGATAGCAATTCGTGCATCAAGCATAGCATGTTCTTTTGTTGTTCTATGGCAAATATAGCTTAGATGTTATGTTTGTATGTAAATTATTTAGTCATACGAATAAGTCTGCCATAGTGTTCAGGTGATTCAGGGATTTGTTGATGGCTGCAATTTACCAGGTTGTATACTGTATTATTCATACCTTTCTATGAGATTCTTGGTTTGGTTTGTGCAAGTTATAGGGTATGGATCGAAGGACATTTTCTGAATATCGCTTCGACCGTATAAATCAACCGAGTTAAACTTCGGTTTTTGAAATGGCTCCCAAAGAGAATAGATTGAAAATATTGTTGAACAACTAATGGTGCATTCTGGTCAACTGGTTCAATCTTTTATGGCAAAAAAATGTACTTAAGGTACGGTAATCTCAACTAGACTTGTCCATGCGCCTACTAAGATTGATAAGAACTAAAGCCAATCTATTTCAGGCCCAACTCAATTGTTCTTTTGTTTATCGTATTTTTTGACCAATATCCATATAAAAAAGTTATTGAATAGTTTAGAAGTGATTACAAGGTAGGAGTGAGCGTTCGATCGAGTTGAGTTAAAAAAAATTTTAAGTTATACGAGTTGATGTGTCATATTTTACAACTTAAACTTATTTTGAAAATTTTCCGATTCAAGTCGAGTTTATGAAATTTGAGTCGAGTTTTCAAGTTCCTATACAATTTTAATTGCAATCATTTACTATGTTATAGTACGTTTGATTCTAATTTAAACGACTTTCTCTAACCATATAAGATATGCATATATATTTCTTCATATTATTTTTCACATATATAAGTAAGATTTGTAATGTTATTTAATAAAAAATATCATTTATATTTATAACATTAATTTTAAATAAGGAACATTTGGGGATAAAGTATTGATGGGAGCATAAATGAGTGAATGAATTGATGCGAAGAAAAAAATTATAAAAAAATTCAGTTGAATGATCAAATTGAATAAAATATAAAGTTTAAGGACTAAATTGCAGAAAGAATATATTTGTTCAAAATATGAATTTAAGTTATATAGATATTATATAGTGCTAATGGATCATGTGGTTTAATTTTGGTAAAAAATGGACTTAAAATAAAAGAGGAATTGAAAAAATGAGAAATCATTCAAAGTTGAGGGGCTAAATTGTAAAAATAGGAAATTTAATTTAAAAATATGAATTGAAGATAAATAGGTATTCTACACTGGTTTAGAAGCATGTGATTCAAATTTGGTCAAAATTGACTTAAAACGAATGAGGGGTTGAAGAAATGAGGAAATCATACAAAATTAAGAGGCTGAATTGAAAAAATAAGAAATATATTTTCAAAAATATGAATTGAAGATAAAGAAGTATTATATATTGGTTTAGGAATATGCGGTTCAAATTTGATCAAAAATGGACTTGAAATGAAGAAGTTATTGAAGAAAAATGAAATCAGGGACTAAATCGCAAAAGTGTAAAATTTGATTTTTTGATTTTTCGATTTTTCGAGTTTGGCAAATTTCAACTCGACTCGAGCTCGAAATTATTTTGAGTTACTCGAATAACTCAAAATTTAAAAAAATTAATTTTTTCGCGTCGAGTCGAGTTTTGCTCACCCCTATTACAAGGTAGTATCTGTTCATACAGATTCTTAACCCTTTTGACAATACTAACGCATTTCGCAGACAAGACAAATTGAACTCGGGTTTCATAAGATGAATACCATTCATTTTTTATTGTGACTACTCGTTGGGTTCGAGAGCAATAAATAACTAATTAAGTTTGAATACATAAATAAATATTTTTATGTTTATGATTTTTGTGTATTTAAAAGGTTTAACACTAATGTAAAAAATCAATATTAAAAATATGTCTGATAGAAAATATTATAACATCAAAGATTATAAAAGGGTTTATTAATTAATGAGGATTAACAATTGTTTTAGAAAACAATTTTATTATTAATTTATTGAAATGAAATATCAATTCTTTTAAAACAATATTTTTTAATTTTTATTTTTAACGATGAAAATAAAACAATATGAACTGAACGGATTACTTTTATATCTAATTGTTATAATATTTAATTAAAATTAGTAGGTTAATAAGTTAAATAAAGTAAAATATAAAAAATTACTTTTTGTAATTAAAAATTATGAATTATAGAAATGATTATAAAATAAAAATATATATTTAAGATGATTGATGGATAATTAATAAATTAAGCTAGGTGAGAGACATCCCAATCTGTCACAAAACCCTAATTAATGGTTGTAGTATGGCTGCAGCTTGTCATTCAACTTCAGGTCTTCAACCAGTCAATCTCCCATCAAAAAAAAATGATTCACCTATATATATATATATTGCAACTAAATTATAAAAATATAAAATATAAAATTAGATCAGAAAAACTAAAAATATGATTTACATATAACATATAATTAATGATAGAATTTAATTATATAAAAAATATAAAATTTAATTTGACAAATTTGATGATTATCGGTCTATCTCAAAATCAAAGTTTTAAAATTAAAAAATAAAATAACAAAAAATATCTACAACATTAAAAATAGAGAAATTCAATTTTAAATATGTTAATGACTTAAAGGTCAAACTGGCCCTTAACTAAAATAAAAAATTAATTAATCTTTTATAAAAATTGTTCACCCAATTGAGCCGTCATAATTCAAATTACAATCAACCAGATTCTTAAAAATTCAAATTGCGATTAATTTAGTTATTCCGTAATGTTTGACCCTTACAAGTGTCACGTCATAAAAACCGTAAAAGTTATTTAAAAATTTTAAAAATATTTAAAATTAAAATACATTTAATTCAAAAAATTATTTAAAAATCTGAAAATATCAATTTAAAAATATAAAAAAAAGTATTTAAAAATCAAGAAAATCTAAAATAGCCCTTAAGCCTTTCATATTTAACCTAATGGCTAAAATATTAGAAAATTATAGTCCGTACGATATTAAAACTTTGACAACTTAACGAAAACATTTTAAAGTTTAAATACTAATTAGTCCTTTTAATTTATTACACTTCAAGGTAATTTTTTTTGGTTTGAAAGGGTAAAAAATAAAATAAAACTATATTTTATAATCAATTATTTATCTTTTTATATAATATTCAAACAAAAAAATTACTGCTATCGACAGAAAATATAAAAATAACAATAAAATTACGTTTATCGTGTCTATATAGTCTAGTCAAATAGTTTAAAGTCCCACGTTTGGCTCACCACATGTGACATGCAGTAAAACTAAAACTATAAATAAGCCCAATGTTCTAATAATATGCCGTATATTTTTTTGGATTTATTTTTAATATATATTATCACCAAAATGCTCACTTCACCGTTTATTTTTCTTTTGGCAACCTGTTTTTATTAGAGTTCTATTTTAATACACAGTCCGTATAAAATATTTTTACACCCTTCTATAAAATTCAAAATCTGAAACCCTAACCCTATCACCTTATATCCTAAACCATAAACCTTAAACTCTAAACTTTACAACCTAAACCCTTAAATTAAACTCATAACCCCTAAATTTAAAAAGTACGTGTAAACTTTAATATACACGGACTATGTATCAAACATTTTCTCTTTTTATTATTACCCAATCCATGAAATAATTAATTGTTCTCTTTTTTTTCACTTTCTACATGTTAATACATTGTAAAATTCAAGTGTTTTTATTTATCCAAAAAAATCATGTATTTTATATGTTTTTCGATCACTGGATTAATGAAAATGAATTATTGAGATCAAAGGTGAAAAAATGAATTATTTTAATTTAAAAATTTTATATCATCCATTCAAATCAATCAATCTAACGATTTAAAAAACACACAAAATTAACACTGTATAAATAGATTATAATCTATATATATTTGCTTTGATTTAGAGTCTTAGTTTGATATATAATCTCAAATTTAAATCTTAGACAATTCATTCAAAGACGCGATTGGAACAAGTAGGGGATAAATGATCAAATTATATGTAAATTTTGATAAAAATATGTATAATTTTATGTATTTTTTATTTGGTTAAAATTTCACAAATAACTAATATTCTTAACACTATTCAATATTTACACATTACTTGTACAAATATTTATAATAAAAACATTATTAAAAGAGTAACTTCATCCAAAATTTTATTAAAACCACTAAAATTATATAAATTCTTAAACTGTAATTTTTTTCTTGAAATGATTAATAGGACTTGTCAACTTGATTATATTTTTTACTTGATTTAACTCAATTCGATCAACCACTAACCTTTAATTCAGATATTTAAAATATGCAAAGATACAAAAACCAATCATAAACTATTTTGGTGGAAATAATATATTATAATAGTCAAATTATGTTATTAGGGTGCATTTGGTTCTAAATAATATAAGTCATTTTATTTTTTTGAAAAATAGAAAATGTTGAAGAAAACGTGTTTTGGTTGCAAAATTTGAAAATGATTTTTAGAAAATAAAAAAAAAGTAAAATTTTGAAGACATAAAAAAAGATGTTTTTTTATTATTTTTATTGAAAATATTTTAGAAAGTGGAAAAGATGAAAATAATAGTTTTTAAATTTTAACTCTATTTTAACCCGGGTTCGAAACCTTTAATATCAATTTTAGAACTTTGGTTTATTTAATCATATTTTATTTTTTATAATAATAATGTTTTTATAATAACTATATTTTAATTTAATTATTTAATGAATAACTATTTATTTATTTTTATTTTGAAAAACTAGATACCAAACATGTTTCACTGTTTTCATTTTTGACAACAAGTTTTCATTTTTATTACCCAAATATGTTTTCTATTTTTTGGAAAATTGAAAATTATTTTATGAAAATGAAAATGAAAAAAAATAAAATATGTTTTTTAGAACCAAACGGACCTTGAGTCTCTATACACAGTCTACAAAATAGAAGGACTCGAATGACAACGGTTAAATCTCAGGACTAAAAAGAATCAAATTAGAGGACAATGATTAAAGAATTTATATCCAATACACCGGCGATGGAAACTTTTAGTTCCTACAAGTGCCTTACTTTTAGGGCTTATGGATTTAGTTTAGGGTTTAGGGGTTTACTTTTAGTAGTTTTGAATTTAGGGTTAATGGTTAGAATTTAGGGGTCAAGGTTAAGATTTAGGGTTTAGAGGTCAAGGTTTAGGTTTTATGGTGATATGTTGAGGATTTAGGTTTTAACCTATAAACCCTAAATTCTAATCACATGCCTTAATTCTATTCACAATCACTAAATTCAAAAGTACAAAAACTAAACCCCTAAACCCTACACCCTAAAACTAAGGCAGTTGTGGAAACTATAAGTTTCTACCACCAGTGTATCAAATAATTATCCATGATTAACCACACAATTTATACATAATCTAGAGAGCAATAAAAAACAACATAATAAATTTAACGATTACCAATTTAGGTTAGAACAAAAAATTCAATAAATTAAAGTACAAGTACAAATAGGAGTATAATGATCAACTTATGCATAGTATCAGGGGTTGGTATTCGATCATGTCAAAAAAAATTCATTTAATGGCATTTTAAGTCACTCCAAATTTAAGCATCGATCAAATTAGATTTCGTCTCCTAAAATTTTAAGGTTAAATACCTAATTGACCTTTATTTTCCGAAATTCATAATTTTTTTGATTAAATAGCGATGTATTATATTTCTACACCGAAATTCGAATTTATACAAAATAGAACAATATGAGCATCTTTGATAACTAGGTTAATTAGTAAATCTATGAAATTCTATAATTTGGTTTATCTTGATGTTTGATCCTACTTTTGCCCTAGTTGTACCCGGATAAAATTATGACTTTATTTAGCATGTGAATGAATACGATATTGACGTTGATTTTTTGGGTAGTAAAAGTAAAACCCTAAAGCTACCATAATGGCCCATGTCAAAGGTAACGGGAATCTAAGGAATTAATAAAACAAGATTGCACAAAATACAAATGAATTGGATTTTTCCTATTGCTATATTCAACACAGTTTTTCACTTGCAATAATGCACTACAATCGATCAATCATAATTTAGAATTACGTGAATGCAAAACCAATAAGTGTTCTAGTGAAAAAACGGATGATGTTCATCTTAGAAGGTACATGTTCAAATCATTTTGTCTACAGGTGTATGAGCATTGTCAAAAAATTAATAATATGTATAAACAGATACTACATTGTAATCACCTTTTAGACTATTCAAAAAAGAATTACGTGAATGCATTTATTTTTACACCTGAAAAATGTAAATTCGAGAATTTAGATATCATGTATAAATTATTAATGTTTTATTTTAATATATATTTGAAAGATATAAAAATTTGCTATTTAAATTATAATATGTATAACTTTTTGATACACTGGCAACGACTTCTTTTAGTTCTACAAATGAGTTTAATAAATAGATCCATCATCCATGTCTATAGTTGATACAAAGAAAAAAGTAATTGTGAGACATTAAAATTAGTTAACTTTTGATGGTCTATTGAAAATTTCCAAAAATCTTAAGGGTCTTAGTGAGATTTTTTAAATGGGGTTATAATTAAAAAATTTAAACTTTTTGATAAATTTAATGAAAATTTTCAAAA
Source organism: Hibiscus mutabilis (assembly GCA_019671005.1). Taxonomy (NCBI): domain Eukaryota; kingdom Viridiplantae; phylum Streptophyta; class Magnoliopsida; order Malvales; family Malvaceae; genus Hibiscus; species Hibiscus mutabilis. The sequence continues at coordinate 47,258,792 of CM033733.1, forward strand.
ATTTGAGTGGTATGTTTAAAAATATTAAAAAACAAGACTTGATTAGAATATTCAAAAATTAAGGGGATTTTAATTAAAATTTTAAAGGGATAAAAGTAATTTTCCCAAAATTTTGGGGATCGAGGCCCTAGCCTTAGTAACAGTTTGTCCCTATTCATATAAGATTATTATTTGATATACATGTGGTATGGACCGTATGGTTTCTAATTCTACAAACGAGGTTGTCATGTTAATTTCTTAATTTTGTTTATGAAGTTAAAAAATTTCATTGTTAATATATCGACAAAGATCAAAGAAAGTAAATTGTTATAGCGTGATGAAGTGTTAGGTCTTTTAAGAAAGTTTAAATTCTTATATAGTACTGAGAGGTGAAACTTTTAAGGGCTTAAGAAAATTTGAATTCTACCCCTAAATTTTTAAAAAAAAAAATAATTTCGTCGCCTTAAGATTTTTAAAAATTCATATTAAGCTTTAAAATTTTAATTTTTAATTAAATTTTCTCACAATTTTTTTTAAATTATGATTAAACCTCTTAAAATTATTAAAATTTTTAGTTAAACCCTCAAATTTTTTGAAAACTTTTGTTTAGGCCTCCAAATTTTTTAGAAACTTAAGTTTGTCTTACTCAAGCTCTTACTCCAAATTCCGCCACTAATAATACTCGGTACGAATTAGTCGACCGATAAATCGATTGTCAATTGATATATTAGAAAGAAAATGAGCAATGAGAAGAATGTTGTAGAGATGGAAACGAACAAAGAAACAAGATGTCCCCATTATTATTCCCATGATACTCTTATCTTTGTAGTTTCCTAAGTCCAAAAATAATGGAACCCTCTTCCTCCATTCACATGTTCTTTGATTCTTTTCTTGTCCAATATTTTTGAAACTATGCATTGTTGATTTATCACTATTCTGATCAGGCTAGATTTGCATGATTGAGATATATATCGTATTAATATCGGACATACCGGTCGGTATATATCACATTTGGTTTTTGTATAAATTGGATACCAATAATTATAATTGATTTTTAATAGTTAAATAGATATTAATTGACATTGTCTGGTAAACAGTATTTTGAGTTAAAATTATACGTTTGAACTACTTTTAGATGTTTGGTCAGTCAAATCTGCTAATTTGAATGCTAAGTAAACAGGGATTTGTAGCACCGGATTGGAGTGAAACCACTCAAATTGAAAAAGCTACAAAGCTTTGGGGGCATAGAGGATTTAAAATAAGAATTTAAAGACTCTTTTATCTTTAAAATTACAAAAAGTATCAAAATAACCTAAATATATTTTTGAAGTAAAACACATTCTCGTATATAATTTAAATATTTGTTCCTTCAGATTTATGGCATTAATACACATGCTTGGATATAATTTAAATATAATAATTAGTCAGATTTTATTAAAAAATAATTACGTAAATAAAAAATAAATATATAGATCTTCAAATATGCTTAATAATTTTATGTTAAAAATTATTTTTCATAATCTAATTAATAGTAATAGATAAAAAAAATATTGATAACTAATAAACTATTCAAACAAGTATTAACTAATAAACCATATATTTTTTTCATATTTCTTTCATATGTGGTATATATGTAAGACACATAATTGAATAGCTCGACGTGAACTTAAAAATCGATCCACTAATTACTAAAAAATTCAAGTTATTTGAATTTTCATTTTACAACTCAAACTTTAGTTGAATTTTTTTCGACGAGTTTATGAAATTTCGAGTTGAGTAGAAAATTTTGATTTTTTCAAGTCTAGTCGAGTTTTGCTCACCCCACCTACTGATATCCAACTCAATGATTGACTATTCCGAATCAGGTAGTGCAGAAGCACATTATAGAGGCAACCATCCTAACCCAATTTGTTCTATTCACAACGCCAATACTCGAACCTCTGATATTACTTAAAGCATCTAGCATCTCATTCCACTAGATTAATTGTTGTTGGTAAAGATTATTTTGCACTAATATATTCAAACCTACATTCTCCAAATTACTGTAAAAATATTACTCTAATATAATCAACCAAATTAAAATTTAGTTTACGTGAAATGCATAAGAAAGAACAAAGTGAAAGATCATAAGCAAAACAGAAAAAGAAAAGAACTCAAGCAAAGAGAAGAGAGATGAGACATCCCTCTTGGTAATCTCACATTATAATTAACTTACACTCCCAAAGCTTTTTCCCTGTCTTTCACGGGAAATGGCAAATCCATTATATGAACACAGAAAACAACCAACGATGTAAGTTAACCAAGATAGCTTTGTTTATTGTCTGAAAAAAAGAGTCTTGGGTTTCAGTGTATTATTACTTTACTTCTTGTTGTTTAGGGCATGAAAATCTTGTCGCCACACTTGCAACGCCAGGCCTCAGGGTAGTACTCGAGCGGCATCATCAAGCCCGGTTGAATCGGGACGTGAACTGGTTTACAAGGCGAGCAGCTCCCGCAGTTGGATCTGCAGGAAGGCGGTTGAGAGCCTAGGCCACCGAGTCGTTTCTGGGACAAGAACCGGTCCAACACCCCCGACCCAATTCTCCTCTTGCTCCCTTCTTTCTCCCGGAACCCGCCGTCTGCACAAACAAGGATGGGACTGTACTGAGTTTGGACCGAGTCAATGGCTATGTCTTACTCTACAGTCTACATGAGTATATACTATTTCGAGTTGAAAAGAAAAGAAAAAAAGGACGGGGTTTTTAAAGTGGTTACCGAGCTGAGAAAGGGTGGCGACTGAAGCGGAAGCGAATATGAGAAAGGTGAAAGCTGCTGCGACGTGGCGGTGGTGGTGGTGGTGGTGACGGTGGCGGGATACTCCCATGCCGTCGAGGAGGTGGCGGAGAAGGTTATCAAACTCGGCTCAAAAAAGTGCTATTATTGAAGGTTCCTTTTTTGGTTTTGCGTGAGACTGTCCCAAGTCAAAGACAGAAATACACTAAATATCACAAGGAAAAAGGCATATATATTGTCGGGGAAATTTAGACTTCTTTTTCTAATAGTAATCATTAGAGATAATGTTTGATAACAAAATCATTATATATGAATAATATTTATATATATAAATTAAAATTTATACTAATTAAAAAATATTATCAAATGTCGACCAAGTCTATGATATATAAATAAATTATTTATTTCTAAAATTTTGAATATATAACACAATAAAAATATATAAAATTTAATATTTGTAAGTAATTTTATTTAGTATAAATATTGATATTTAAATTATTGACTGATTAATTCAAATTGGGTATTGCAAAAATCTTGGAGTGAGTCTCCAACCTAATTTACTTTATTTATAGCGTTAGAATTTAAACCCTTAAATTTTCCTTAAGTGATATAGCGTCTCATCTCACCAAATCAATTAATTATTGATAATCAATTTTAATAATAATAAATACTCTTCAAAAATAAAAATATATAATTAAATATGTTATAAATTATTATCTTGTATTTGAAATTAAATTTGTAAATATATAATGTGTGAGAGAAAGTATTTGTTTTATTGTTTAGCCAAATACGTGGGGCTGGCGCCCGGACCATTGCCCTGAATGATTGTGATGGTGCTTTCATACAGTGTGCTTCATGCCATACTTAAAAAGAACATATCTATGCTATGAATAAAATATATACTAACTCGCTAATAAGTTAGTCTATTAGATAAGCAGTTTTGTATAATTTAAACATGTCTCAAATTTGAGACGTGTATGCAAAAAATTTTAGCTAAGAGTCTCACCCACTAAAGTCAAGTGTATGACATGGATCGATCTTGATTAATCATGGCAAAGCCCTGAGAACCAGGAAGAGCCCAAAAAATAAAATATATATTTTGACTGTAGAAAATTTGAGACATGTATGTAGAAAATTCCGGCTGAGAGACTCACCCACCAAAATCAAGTGTACGACTCAAGTTGTTGCGGATTAATCAGGCAAAACCTTAAAAACCGGAAGAGACCCAAAAAAATAAAATATATATTAACTTCTATCACAAGTTAATTTGATTTAATTTTATTTACAAATTAATATTTTAAAGACTAATCAATATTGTTATAAAAATAATTATGTCAGTTTTATAATTTTATACTCCTATAATCTTTTTTTTTACAACCGAGAGTGCAAAGAATTGTTACAGTGAAAAAACAAATTAACGTGGTTTTGAAAAGATTCGGGTTCGAACAGCTTTATCTGAAAAGTATGTTTGAGTTTTATAAGGTCAAAAACTAAACAAATAATTATAAAACTATGAAACCAATCAAACCATATTAAGAATTATAATATATGTATAGCTACCGGCAAACTTGACTCGAGAACCGAATCGATTTACCCGAACTGAGACCCTAAGTCGGCACGAACACGATGATCCGAAACCCAAAATAAATCGAAATAGAACCAAAACCGAACCGAATTTTAGTTGAACCAAAAATAGATCTGAACCGATTTTCAACCGAAACGAATGTACCCAAACCGATTTTCAACCGAACATAATGGAACCGAACCGATTTCACCCGAACCGAAAGCAACCTGTAATAACCCGTTTTGACCTAAACCCGTACAACCCGACCCATTAACCCTAAAGTTACCAAAATGCCCTTAAAACCCTAACCCTAATCTAATATCCACCTTCTACCGCCGTCACTTTACTGGCAACCAAAATAAACCCCAAATTAAATCAACCTATCAATCCTATAACCTAAAACCCTAAATTAAACCCCAAAATTAACCCTTAAATCAAATCAACCAAAAAAACAATATGTTAAATAAACCTAAAACCTAACCCTAAACAACCTTCTGCCACTTGGTTAATCACCATGCAACCTCCATGCCTCACTCACCAAATCCCTACAACACCCATACTCGGCCATACTCTGCCAAAACCATAAAATTCGGCCATCTCTCCATCAGGATATGTGGATTAAAAAATAGAGGGGAGTTGTTATGGTATTGGATATAAAACGGAGCCAAGCATGAATGCAATGGGGTTTTTTCATTCGAAAAAAAAAATCGGGGGTTCGGTTAAGAACAAATCTGATAGGGGATTCAAGGAATTTTTTTGTAATATGGAGTTTGTTGTTCGAAATCAATACAAGGGTAAAAAAATTCCCTTGTTGTTCGATTAAAACCTGTTTTGTTTCAAATCTTTATTTTTTAACTCGAATCTCAAAACAAAAGAAAGGGGAAGTTCAGAAGTTTACCTGGTCGATCGAGGTCCTCGCCGTGACGCCGAGCCGTCGATGAACGGCAAACCAAGACCGGCCGAGCGAGGCATATACCCTTGAGCGGCACCGTGTAAAGAGAAAATAAGAGAGGAGGGTAGCTTTTTAGGGTTTTTTGATTTAGTTCGAAATAAAAAAAATATAACCTAAATCTATTTTAAACCGGCCTAACATGATATGATGTCGTTTCACCAGCCCCGACCCGCGCAGTGACCTGGATCCGGGGAAGATCCACGTTTTTTGGTTTAGGGGCAAATTACTGTGTTGGTCCCTCAAGTTTCAACCCGTTTATGTTTTTGCCTGTAGTCTAATCTTAGTTTCAGTCCCTATTTCTCTTTTCCGCCTCTGTTTCCATCCCTTTTTCATTTTAATTTTGCATCTTTATTTCTCTTTTATTTCAATTTGGTCACCTTCTTTTATATTTAATTTCCAGCTTTATTTTTTGATATTTTGCGCTTATTTCTTTAGGTTTTATATTTGTTGCATCTTAGTCCTATGATATTTGCTTTTCATGCCATGTAATTAAATATTCATGCATTTTAGTCTCTAGTATTTAGATTTATAATGCTTTGTATATATTAGTTTAAACCATGCATTCTGTTATTATTATTATTATTATTAGATTAATATTTATGTATTTATGTTATAGTAGTATTTTATTATGTTAGTATTTATTTATATTTTTATCACATTGTACTTATTTATGTTTACCATGTTTTAAGTTGCATTTCAGAATATAAATTGTCAATGCGGTGCCTCTTTATTCGAGTGTAAACGGGGCCAGTATCAGGCGTAGTGATAGTAGTTGGGCGTTTACTCTCGAATAATGGGGCTTTTAAAATTTACTCGCACATATAAACGAATTTTAAATTAATCGTCACTTTAATCCGGAAAGTCTAATATTAATAAAGCGATAATTATTAAAGTACCAATTTTGGGCGGTATGGGGGTGCTAATCCTTCCCCATCCATAATCGACTCCCGAACCCGACATTTTGAAATCTCTGGTTTTTACGGTGTCTGGTCCACCTTGAGTGGCCGGTGGCGACTCCATTTTTAAATAAAATGCGATTTTTCAAAAATCCCACAGAAGACATCATTTCCAAAATAAAAAACACATTTTTTTAGCGAGAGAGACATCGCTACACAACCCGAATCGAAGGCAATCCGAAATAAAAATATATATATTAAATAAATAAAGATAAGATGTGAATTGTCGCACAACACACCCAAAAACCAAATATACAGGCTATATAAAGTCATATATATAGGGTGGAAAAACCTAACTCAGCCTGAAAACCCGATTAAAATTGATCTATCTCCTATTAACCCAATATTGACCCGACCCAAAATCAACTGAATCGAAGTCTTTACGCGATACCCGAACCAAAAACACCATAGACCGAACTAAAATCGAACCAGACCCGAACCGAACTGAATTTAAACCGAATGTAGTCAGACCCGAAATGAACCGAACCGAAACCAAACTGAATGATATGTTTGCCACCTCTCATATATTCAAAAAAGAAATACACTACTTAAAAACTAGACTCCAAATTATTTAACATAAAATTTTATTGGCACTTTCACAATGATCTTTTGTTGAAATAAGTTTTATAAAAAAATATTTTAAATATTCTTGAAGTGTTAGAAATAAAGTTACAAACAATATATAATTTAATAAATTGTATATTTAAAAACTACGAAAAGGAAACGTCAACATCTTCACCATTTATAAATTTACTTTGTGATGTATACAAATTTAGTTGGACGTATTATTTATAGAAATAATTATTTTTCACAATCTTAAGGAATTCATCTTAATAATTTGCATCGCATAAGCTTATCATATAATATTCTAATTAAGCTAGTCTCGTTATAACGTACCACTTAATTTATCATATAAATTTAATAATTAACCGTGCCATGTTAAAAATTATTTCTATATACATTGCATTAGACTAAATATATATGTATTTTAAAATTAACATATACTTTTAGGCCACTAAATTATGTATTCAGTTATAAATAAGTTATTTCTCAAATATATAATTTAATATTCAATTGAAATTCGTTACAAACAAGTTAGTAGGGGTTAAAATTGAAACCTAGCGTGGTATAATTTAATATAGTTAACCCTTTATATTTCTGACACTACACTTCGTACCATTTGTTGCTCTCATTGTTATTGTCTATTAGCTCAATAACCGACACATGAAACAGCTTAACAGACACATTCACTTTACTATTGGATAACTGATCGACTAATAGATCAGACTCAATGTGACTCTAACGTCGCCTACTAATAGACACATTCACTTCACTTATAAAATTTTTAAATATAAAAAGTTAAATTTATTAAATTATTTTTAACTATGACCAAAGTAATAGAACGTAAGTTTTCAGAAATTGTTATTATAATAAGCCACTTTAGACATTTGTTTTAATTTTAACGATATAGTGACATTTTTGTAACAAAATTTTAATCGAATAACTTAATTATAACTTATAAAAATTATTCGTTTATAACCAAACATATAATTGAATAACATAGAATTTAATTTACCCTTAAAATGTTAAGAGTACTAATATTCACTAAATTAGAATATTTATTTAATTTATGTTATATAGAAACATTGATTAATGATTTTTTTTTAAAATCTTAATTTTGATTCTAATATTATGTAGAGGGAAGAGGAAGAAAAAATTCTAGGAGAAAGAAATGGATACATTTAAAATTTATAACCTAAAAAAGTATAAGAAAATAAAATAAATAATTTGACTAACTGATCATATCTACATGCTCGATTAATAGAATCTTTTGTGCAGATATAATTTCCAACAAAAAAAAGTTAAAAAAAAAGTCTGTGTTCACGTGCAATTTGATGTGATAGATATTCATCATTTTTGGGATATGAGAAACTCCATCAAAATTCCCTAAAACTGTATATATCATTTAGTACTACACACTGTAAAACAGTAAAAAGTTATTTTCTTTTCTTTTGGAAAATTGATAGAGACAAGGTAACTTATTTTGTTGTTGAATTATAGAAATTGGCTTTTCTATTTCTTCAAATTGTATAATATTGATGTTCAACATAGGATGATATATACGGTGGTTCACGCGGTCGAAAATATGGTATGTGATCGACGGATTTGTTTAACATAGTTTATTTTGGTTAACAGACCGATAAATTATTAATGGTGTCATGACGCAACTGTTGTTTTTTTCACAAAAAATTATAAATTTTCTCGTCAGTTAATAATTACACATCTCCAATTACCATTCGTGACAAAATCACTATCAAAATGTTCACATTTCACTCATTTTTTAAATTTTCGGGTTGGCTTATAAAAACACTTAAAATTTGGGAAAATTCATCTAAAAATTCAGTTTTTTAATGCTTCAATCTTTTCTGACATTGGTTCAACGAGACTAATTTCAAAGTATGTTGTTCGGATTTACTTTATTTCTAAGAATAACAGGTTCAATGTCTGAATCTACATAATGAATTCTGATTTTGATATCTAAACCCATTATTCATTTTATAATATTATATTAATATTATATTTTAGATTTAAATTTAAATTAAATATTTAAAAAATAAAATTATTTCAAATATAATATTATTAACTTCGAATTAAAGAAACAATACGAATAATAAATAAATTCAAATATGAAAACAATCATATAAATTTATATAAGAAAAAATATTTTATGCACGGGCTGTGAAAATAAAAGGTTTTTTACAAGTGTCTTGATTTTAGGGTATAGGGATTTTGTTTGAGGTGTAAGTATTATGAGTTTAGATTTTAGAGTTTAAGTTTTAGGGTAATATGATTAGGGATTTATATTTTTTAACCCTAACCTAAATTATAACCATAACCCCTAAATTCAAAACTCATAAACTTAAACACATAAACCCTAAATCCCCAACAAAATCCCTAAACGCTAAAATTAAATTACTTATAAAAACTTATTATTTTCACGATTGGTATATAGAATAATTACCCTATAGATAAATAGCAACTTAGCAAGAACCAAAGGATCCAGCATGAGTCCAGGCGAGGGCCTATCTTTGGAGGAGGTTTCAGGCATACATGAGATGGGCCTGTTTGGGGACAGTGTCCTCATTAAAGGAACAGACACCTTACATTCCATTTTCATTGGATGTAGAAACTGGAAAGGGACACTTCAGACAATTAGGTCCTTTTGTATTTTGTTCTTTTAATTTATGGAAACATTTTTTTTCGTTTCATTTGGGAGCATCCCAAAAATAAATTTAAATTAGGGAAATTAACAATTCAATAAAACATGACAAAGTATATATAAATAATTAATAAAATCTATTATTCTAGCAAAATAATGAAAGATAAAATAACTTTTGCACTGAGGGCGAAAAACATTAATTTAAAAAATCTTATTACGAATAGAACCACGAGGAGTTGAAAAGGATGAGAGAAGCTAGAGGTTACAACTACATGGTAATTTTATTTATTTTAACCCTTGTTTATATGCTTTGCCCAATTTCCTTGTCCTGTATGATCTTGGAACGAATTTTGAGGTATGTGATGGGAATTAGAAAGCATGGTGGGGAAAAGGGGATTCCAATCTGGTTTTTGTGTACAAGAACCCTATGTTATCTTAAATTTTCATTTTCTCCATGTACCTGTCTTATTCGTATTCGGACAAGTGTATGACAAAAACATACTCGCGTCGGACATTTTTATGTGTCGAACATTTATTTATATACGACACTAGTACATAAGTCATGACCGGGACGGATTTACATTATAATTGAGAGGGGCTCTTGCCCCTCCACGCAAGATTTTTTGTATTTTTTAGTTATTTAAAAAATAGATAAATTATGAATTTATCTCTTATTTTCAAACATTTATAAATTGTCCCCAACTATTGATCCTGACTCCGTCCCTAAGTCCTGGAAATGTTTGAGGGAACTGCTGAAGCAAACCAAACCAAACCATTGCTTATCAAGCTAAATATTACAGCAGTCGTATTATGTTGTATATATAGGTTCACCCTTACACTAGCAAACTATGTCAAGGTAAGAAAATGTGCAGAATCTCATTGTTTAGAATGCAGGGAACTTAATTTATATAGGTCTCTGCAATACCCAATCCAGACTAGTCGACCAATGAATCGGATAACATTATAGCAAAAAAGAAATAAACTAGACATGAATATACAAAACAAGCCAAAATCTGTAATGTATCATGGATTATTAATGTCAAAATCTGTATAGATATATAGTAAATACAATGTAAAAAGTAATACGATCATGACAAGTTTCACCCTAGCTAGAGTTTAAGAGAATAATTTAAAACTTGAACAAGTTTTTATGAACCTTCAATACTAGTCTACATGTCAAAGAAACTCTGCTCTCAGTTCTATTCACAATCTTGGTATCTACACTTCTAATCACTTCGGCATCGCTCAAGGTTGACCTGGACAAAGCTTCATTTTCATTTACAACCTGAAAAGAGAACTGTGAGAATATGATACTTGGCTATGAATGCTTGTTTATGGATATATCCGAGCAAATTATTAGAGGCAAAGTTCAGTTTCACCTTATCCGATCGATGTACCTCATTATCCTCAATACCATGCAAGTAATCTGTAGTCATAATAATAGAATAAGTAACGAGAAATCCCATATATAATACAACCTAAAGCAGCCTAGGACATGAACTTTCCTGAATATGCATCATCCTTGAAGATCAATAAACTGCGAGGCATCAACAGGACAGAAAAGGGGTGATGTTTTTCAGTCCCGTTATTATCGGTCGATGTATTTTTGTATGAATCTAATCTTGAATGAGGAGTGAAGTCCATAACAACTGGTGATCCCAGAGACAGAATTGCCACAACAGGATAATAAGCCGGCCCATCCTGGTGTGGCTGTAAGACGGATAATTTCAGTATTAAAGATCAATATAGACCAGAGAGAACATCTTCTTTAATCGAAAAAATAAAATCAACCACAGACATTTTCCTTTCTAATCTCATCATAAAATATGTTACCAAGAAACTGACACAGCACAGCACTATGAGATTCGTTTACTACCAATGAAAAATGAGATCCAAGAGTAATCATCGGAATAAAACAAGAAAAAACTCGATACAAACCATTATTCCTTGGTTTGGAAGGTATTCATTGATAAGAACATGGTTGATTGGAGAAGGAAAAAGTCCTGATTCTTCACATATTCTTTCCGTAATCTTAGCTAGCCAAGGTGGCACTACAGAGAACAATCCACAAGGAGGCGGAGTTAAACTAGACACGAATCAAAAGACAATCATAAACATAATAACAACAGAAACCACAAGCCTGAAAGCCTATCCGAGATGGGGAAAACGTAAAAGCAGAAAATCATGATCTAGGGTTTAGAAATCGAGTAAGAGTGCAAATAATCTCACTTACAATCTTGTGGCAGAAGACCCTTTTCATGAACAACACCGCCTGTCGATATCGATAAAATAGAACACAGTCAATCCGAAGAAGAAACAGAGATTCTAAATATGAATTATAGTAAAAGTATTTCAACAAACCCCAATTCTGTAGTCTCCTATTCTTCAAAGATTTCCACTTTGAAACAGGTGCTTGGTAAATCTACATGTGTGAATAGAAAATGGGATCAACAAATTTGGCTTTGGAACAATCATAAAGAGAAAAGAATGAAAGCAATAATCATAAACACATTATTTAGGAGCTGAGCTTGTTCGGAATCCGTGACGAAGTCGGGGATGTAAAACAATGTTGGCAAATCCCCAACAATGAAGTTGTTCAAATTTTCTTTTCTCTCCATTCCCCTACAACAGCCATTCTAGGAATCAAAATAACATCCAGAAATCAACCAAAAACAAGACAGGTAAAGCAAAACTAACACAAAGCAGAAATTTCTTAGGCTGATCAGATTATATTCGGTTTGTGTTTTTTGTTACAGATTTCAGTGAAAACTGGTGCAAACTCACAAAGCAAGAAACGAATCCAATTTCCAGAATTTCAATAACATAATGTAAGTGCTTAAGTAATGCTATTGATATTACATGATTATTACTAATCAAAGAAATCATTATGAAGAAAAAAAGTTGCGATTTCATCCAATTTTATTTACTTCACCGTATGAATAAAAACAACCTAAATAAATACGAACAAAGAAGGAATCAGATCTAGAAAATAACACCGCTACCTCACGGAGGAAAACTAACAGCGAAGAAGAGAGGAGGAGGAATAAAAGAGTAAAAAACCTGACTGATTCAAGGCTGAGAGAAACGGAAACGGCGGTCGGCGACTCGGGATGAGATAAACGGCGATGCTGAGGCAGTGATACTGATATCTCTATACTTTTGTTTTAATTGAGGGTTAATATAGTATTTGGTACCTGAGTTTGGCTTCAATTCTCAATTTGACTGTTAAACTTTATTTTTTCTCAATTTGATACCTGAGTTCTTCTCAATGTCCAATATGATACCGAAGTTTTTCAATCTGATACCTGAATTTTTTTATCCTAATTATGTACTTGAATTGACTTCAATGCTCAGTTTAGTACTTTAGTTTTCTCTTTTTATCCTAAATAAGCATTTGTGTCTTTTACTTATAGTACACGTATCAACTAGCAAGTATTCATTAGTTTGCTTGGTCCGGATATCAAATTGAGGGATAACTCATCTACTAAATTGAAAAAAAAAAACTCATATACCAAATTGAATAATAAAACCAAACTCGGGTACCAAATAATATAGGGAAAACTACATATTTAGTACCCTAACTATGCCCGCATTATTGTTTCGGTACCCTCAGCTATTATTTTTGACAAAATGGTACCTTACGTTACGTTTTTGTTCTATTTTGATACCTCTGCCGTTTAAAATTAACGAAAATGGTGATGTGGCTTGGGTTAATAATAGTTTTAGTCTAAAAACTTATACAATCTATCAATTTAGTCTAAAATTCTATCAATTTAAACATTATTTTAATTTTTGGATTAAAATTATAAATTCCTTATTTTTCTTCTTTCAGTCGAACACTTTTTTTTGGGTTTTGGAGTTTAAAAAACACGCTAGGGACAATCAAAACTTTGAGATTTGAGGATCAATGGGGGCTAATGCAAGATCTGTTAGAGGGCTCAAACTCCACGATCGAGATACAAGCGAGAATACAAGGGGTGGAAAAGGGATGAGACAAAATTCTATCAAAATTAATATGATGTTTTAAATTGATGAATTTTTGACTAAATTAATAACATATATAAGTGTTTTGGACTAAAACTGTGATTATACCAAGCCACGTCATCATCTTCGTTAGTTTTTATTGGTCGAATACTAAAACAGAACAAAAACGTAATGTTAGATATCATTTTACTAGCCAAAAATAATAGTTGGATACCAAATCAGTAACACAAACATAATTGGGGTACTAAATATGTAGTTTTCCCAATAATATATTAACCCTTTATTGAATTAAATATAATCTTTATGATATGAGACTCGAAATCAAAGTATAATTCGTAAATTAAGGCTTTTGTTTTTGGTTGAGTCTTCTCACTCGACACCCATTCCAGTCGTCTTTCTGGTGTCAAATAGGTGCGATTACGCACCAAACGGGCGTTTGCCCACCGTATTCTTTGCTCAAAGGTTGTTTGCCCACAATTAAATTTTTCAGCTTCTGACAACAGACGTTTAACCTCCAACGGCCGCTTGCCCCAGCAGTAAAAAAAACGAAGCCTAAGTTAATTTTATATATGACGGTTGAATTTAGCTTGATTGAATGTCATTGGTACAATATACAAGCGGACGTGAGATTAAATGTACTTAAGTGCTCAATATCTTTTGATTTTTGGACGGAGAGAGGTTTCAATAGTATAGACGTTGTATCAAATTGTATGTTAAAAAATAAAATTTATATTTTATTATTATTTTTTAAAACAATTTCTACCTAGGGGAGGGGGAAGGGAATTTCGCTCCTATTGGGTCTTGAACCCACAATCTAAGAGATGGGGTGTCAACTGAGAACTTTAACCATCTGCTCTAAAGATTGTTGACTTTTTTTAATATTTTAACAATTAAACAGTCAAATCTCATTTATATTTTTTTTCATCTTAAATTTCACTTATATTCACATAGATTATACATATAAGTTTTTATGTAAATTAAAATTTTCTAACTATTTATTGTATGTGAAACATAATTTTGAAAATTTATGTGCATGCCAAGTACGATTATATCAATAAATCTAAAATTTTAAAATAATAAATTTTCAAAAATCAATATTTATTTTTGTTTATCAATGGAGTTTTGGTTTAATTGACTTTATTGTTACTGCATTTATGTATTATTACTATAATATCTACGTGGACACAAATTCAAACATACTTAAACATGTAATATCTTCTCATTTAAATAAAACAACATATTCATATTTATTACTTAATTTTATTAATATATCAAACAATTCTATAATATAAATCCAGTACTTCTAAGATTTAGTATTGCAAATTCCATATCTAATTTTTTAACATTTTAATTTTTTGATTTAACAACTAATATCTTATTTTTATTAAAAATATAAATTTATTTTCTACTATTTCTTAATTATTTTCTATATTTAAATTTTTTTATAAAATTATCGATATTCAATTTACTTATCAATTAATTTAAATTAAATATTACAAGGGCTCATTATTAGGCCTTCCTTTCACTCTAACTTTTTTTATTTACAACATCGTGATTTAAACTCTTTATCTTACTTAAAAACCTATTACGTTTTTTCCACTAGGCTAACTTATATTTAATAATAAAATTCTATATAATATTATCAAATCCCGGACTAAATTGATATCACCAATTGATAAAATATTAACGAAGTTAAAAATATAGTATTAAAATAATATTTTTCTTTAAATAATTCCAACTTAAGCATAAAATCTATTGTTGATATGAGAGAGGGTTCAAGAGAGTTCCCCATATTGAAGTGTGGGAATCTTGTGGCTCCAATAATGGAGAGACAGGTGGATCCAACAACTTATTTTTATATGATTAAAATAATGCTCATTTCAAGACCATAAATTAAATTTAAATAATTTAAAAGCACCAACAACAAAGGAAAAAAAAAATTTACATGTTCAATCATTATATGAATTTTGGATTAAATCTAAAATTGAATCAAATCAAATCTTTCAATAAAAATAAATATTATGTTAATATTTTTTCTTTATCTACAAAATCAAGTATATAATTTTATTTAAAAAATATCGAATTTTTACTATTAAGATCCATTATATTATGTAGAAAAATAAACTTCAAAATTCTTTCAATAGATTTGGATGTGTCGGGCGTATTCGGAAAAGTTCTACACTAAACTAAGACTATTATATAAAGGTATTATTTTAATATTTATTACTTTAGGCCAAGGTCCATCCCTTATCAAGTTTAGTTTAGTGTCCACAATATCAAGTACTCTTTACCTTTGATATTGTGGTTACTTTGAGAATTACAACGTTCAGTAGTTATTGCAGCTGTTTAGAATAGAAGAAGATGGTGTTTATATTAAGATATTTATGTTCGAGTAACTTTATCTGTAAGATATTACGTTATCAAATATTAAGAAAAAATATGAACAAATATTATTTTTTTGAATAGTCTTAAGGTGATTACAAGGTAGTATATGTCTATAATTTTCTTTAACTTTTGATGTGCCACACACCTTGCAGACAAAGTGGATTGAACCCGGGTCTCCTAAGATGAATAGCATTATCTTTTCCACTGGAATCACTTGTTAGGTCCATAAACAAATACTATTTTATAATTACATTAAAATTATTCAAAAAATCGTAACGATGAAGGTGAGAGGAGAATAGATGATAATTATTAAAAATGTTTTTTATGCTCTTCAGTATTTTTTCTTCTTTAAAACTTAAATAACTTAGATTATATATTTAAAAAGAATGAGTGATTAAGCAAAGAAAATTAAAGAAATTTAGTACTGTTTGATTCTCGAGGTTAGTGTCAATTTTATATTTTATATAATATTTATTCATCTACAACGTTGATGTTATAAATTTTAATAATATTTTTCATAAAATTATACAAAATGTGAATTACCAAACTTACTTCACCAAAAAAGTGCAAAATCTAATAGAGTAATTATTTTTCACTTTTATTAGTGTATATAATAATACTTTGATTAGTGTATATAATTATTTTTCACAAATTATCTTTTGGTAATGGAGGCAAAAGAAGCATTAAGTCATATGAAGTTCGGACTAGATGAGATCAAGACTCAGGTTAACCTGATACAAATAGCTATGAGCAATTCGATGACAGTAGATAGGGTCCGAGGACTAGGGTTTCGAAACCTCAGCGGTATGAAGGGAACAAAGATACTAAGGAGCTTGAAAATTTCTTGTTCGACGTCAAGCATTATTTCCGATATACGCATACTAAAATAGATAAAGACAAAATGCACACACCTTATATATAAAGTGATTGAACTCGAGTCTTTTAGGATGAACTCAATTCAATTATTCAAACATCACATAATTTCGAGTACCCATTATTATTATAAAGATTAAATTAAAATGTATTGTTTTTTTAGAAAAACTCTATAATATAATTTTCAAAAAATTTATGTAATATGTGAGGACTAATTTACATTAGTTATCATTGAACTTAGCCTTGATTTTCACATAAGTCATAAACCATGAATTTAATTATTTGCACCATTCAACTTCAATTACTAACAAATTAAATCACTTATATTAAAATCATTGCATTATTTTAATTGAAACGACTGAGTCACCATTCTTATTTATACGAAAATTGAGGTTAAATTTAATGACTATAATGTAAATTATACCATGTTTGACTGTAAAATAAGTGTTTTAGTCTTAGATTCTGAGGGCATATTAATGTTCTAAATTCCAATATGACCACACAAAATATTACAACACAACATCTTGCAAAGGTCTCTATTTTCTGTTTGTTAGGATATCATTCTAGCATATGGTTATTAGTTTGCACATCAACGAGTTATTTTTTAAAAAAAATTACAGTTTAATCATTCAAAAAAAAATATTGTTATAAACAAGTTCCCGAGTCATTCAGTATTTGAAGAAATAGTGAAGTGATATGATATAAAAATAATTTTAGTCCCAAACCTCATACATATCAATATGATCTTAATTTAAAATAATTCTATAAATTTAACTATTTATATTTAAAAAATTTATTAATTTAGTCATTATTTTTATCCCAAATCGCGAAAGACATGAGACATGGAGGTAGACAAAAAATTTCACATATCTTATAACTAATAATTGAGTGACAAATTTTATTGGCATATAATAGTCAGATTGCAAAATCCAGCAGTTTTCTTTAGATTCTCCACTGTTTTTTTTTAAGACAATATTAAAAAAGAAAAAAGCTTTCTAAAAGGAGTAAGTTGTGGTGGGCAGGAGAGCAGGAAATATCTAATTCCCATTCCATTTCTTTTCTTACTTTTTTTGGGCATCATCAACCAGTCTCCCGACCAACCAAAAGCAGAAGAAATGAGTGAAAACATATAAAAAAATGAACATTTTTTTTAATTAAAATTCCATTCATTTAACCTAATGACACCCATGTTCAGTATTGTTCACACGCCTGCTCTTGTTTCTCAACTCTTCCATATGTGTTCTTTTCCTGTTCCCTTGTGTTTCAAGAACTTTTGGGGTCCATCCATGGCTTGAATCTCATCTCACTGTGTGCTTAAACCTGCAAATCAACTGACCCAGAAATCCCAGATCAAGTTTCTCGGCCCTGAGCAAAGAGATGAACCCTTATGGAAGAGTTAAACAAGAGTTTCCAGGAGCTTCAAGCTCATCATTTGCTGTTGACATGGCTGCACCTCAGCCAATGGAAGGGCTACACGCAGCAGGTCCTCCTCCTTTCCTTACAAAAACATATGTATAATTGAAGATTCCGGCACCAATGACATCATCTCTGAGCAAAGAGATGAACCCTTATGGAAGAGTTAAACAAGAGTTTCCAGGAGCTTCAAGCTCATCATTTGCTGTTGACATGGCTGCACCTCAGCCAATGGAAGGGCTACACGCTGCAGGTCCTCCTCCTTTCCTTACAAAAATATATGTATAATTGAAGATTTCCTTACCAATGACAGCTTCATTGTGTGGGATCCCCAAGCATTTTCCATGTCCCTTTTGCCTAGATTCTTCAAGCACAACAATTTCTCAAGCTTTGTCAGGCAGCTCAATACCTATGTAAGTCCTCTCTCATCGTTCGAATATGTATTATCAGGGATAGACGCGAGATTTTATGTGATTTAGTTTCTTTGATTTGATTGTGTAGGGTTTTAGAAAGGTTGATCCGGATAGATGGGAGTTTGCAAATGAAAGGTTTCTCAGAGGGCAAAGGCATTTGCTTAAGAATATTAGGAGGAAAACACAGCAACAACCCCAGGGCTCACACTGCGGCGGCGGCGGTGGTTTAGACCCTTGTGTTGAAGTTGGGAGATTTGGGGTTGAAGGAGAGATCGACAGGTTGAAGCGTGACAAGCAAGTTCTAATGGCGGAACTAGTGAAACTCAGACAGCAACAGCACAGCACCAGGACATGTCTGCAAATGATGGAAGAAAGGTTGCAGAAAACCGAGATGAAACAGCAACAGATGATGGGGTTCTTAGCCAAAGCAATGCGGAATCCAAACTTTGTTAAGCAGCTAATACAGCAAAAAGAGAAAGGAAAAGAGATTGAAGAAGCCATCTGCAGCAAAAGAAGGCGGCGGATCGATAACCAAAGGCACAAGCCTGAACCAACTGATCAGGTGTTGGATGACATAAACATTGATGCATTTGAAGTTTCAGAGTTGGATCAAATTGCAATGGACTTGCAGGGGGTTGAAGAAGATGGAAGCTATAAAAATGAAGGGTTTTGGAATGATTTGTTGAATGATGATATTGAGGAAGAAATACCAGTTTTACAAGTTGATGAAGATGAAGATGAAGGTGAAGATGATGTAGATGTTGATGTTTTGGTTGAGCAGCTGGGGTTCTTGGGTTCTAGTCCTAAGTAGAGAACTATTGCAGGTAATTAAGCTTATTGTCGATGAAGCTTATTGTCATTTTCTGGATTCAATGGTGGCCTTTGGGGTCATAGTAAGGGCAAATTACCAAGTAAAGTTTAGAATCTTGAAGTAATAATCTTGAAGCTTGTAGATTTTCATGTTAAGAGAAAGATTGTGTTAATTGGTGTGGACAAATATTAGCAAAATTCATTGGTGGAACTTGGGAGTACCCTATAATTTTCATATTATTACCTTTAATTTCAGAAATAATTATGATCGGAATCGATTATTACAAGTACCGACTAAACTATAACTAATTAGAAAATATACCAAAATTAGATAGGACGAGACTTAAACCTGAATAATCAGTCCCCATAGTTCTCTTTGAAGTCGGTGGCGGGTTTCTCTGAGTTTATCATCCTCATAGATCTTCTCTTTGCGTTTGTTTGTTGTTTCGGTGATAAATTTGTTGAGAGAGATACTTTTTTAGACCATGTTGGATTATCTGTTCGTTTTGACCCTTCTACCGTCGTTTTCGTCTGTCCGACTCCTTGGAATACCTATCGAATATCCCGACCGCCAAGGACTTTCTGTTTGGCTATAACGCTCGGCTTTCTTGTCTCCACCAGAGATTTTGCTGCCATTTGCCCCGACTTTTTTGTTTGGGTTAGGATTACTTGCTTTTCTTGGGCTTGTTTGCCCGTTTCTGCTTTGGGCCCCGGTTGTCCTTATGTGCTCTGGGTCCTTCGGTTTCGGTTGTTTGTTTTCGATGCTTGATTTAAAAAAAATTCTATTTTTAAAAAAATCTGAATTATCAGTCAATAATCTCTAGAGCAAGTGGTTAAGGCTCTCAGTGTCACTTCTCTTTCTTTTAAGTTGCGGGTTTAAAACCCATTAGAAACGAATTTTTCTTCTCCTCTTCTAGGTAAAAATTGTTTAAAAAAAAATCTGAATAATCAACGACTAAAAAACCTGTCTTTATTAACTGTGTCAAAACCCTAATTAATTATAACATCTTGCATCTTAAAATTGTCATAGTTAAATTATTTTGGGTCGTTTTAATGCATTATATAATGTTGGTGAAATAGATGCTAGCATGTCATTCAAAAAATTTTAAAAAATAAAATCAAGTGATTTCATTCTTTATTACGTGCACTAACAACGTATAGAGTAAGGTAGTTAATATTGTATTGATATGATATGATCTATTTACTAAAACTTATTGGTTTTACACAAATTCATAGTCATTTGATAGATGAGATTAAATTTTTTATTTTTTATTCTTTAAAATTCTCATTATTTTCAACTTTTAATCACATCCATCCATTTTACCCATCCAATGGTCTTGCATTAGTGTAATTTTAAATGAGTTTTATATAGTGTAATTGGATCCTAACTCATAGATATATCATTTTTGTTCTAGTATTTGTACGTATTGATACCGGTGTGTTTCAGTATATTCTTTAAAATTTATTTATATTTTTAGGCTTAAATGAAAAATAAGTGCCCAAAGCATACCATTTTTGAACTTTAGGTGCCTAAAGTATTTTTTTGTAAAAATAGGTGTCTAAAGTTTCAAAAGTTGTAATTTTAGGTGTCAGGCTGTTAACTACCGTTAAAAAAATTGTTAACCAATACAAATTGCCACGTGTCATTTTTAATTTCTTTAAATTATTTTTTAATAATTTAAAATTTTACAAAAAAAATCTTGAAATTCTAAAACTTTCTAAAATAGTCTCCAAATCCCTAAATCATAAATCTCCAAATCCTCACAGCTGCCGCCGCCGGATGTCGTTGCCAGACTCATCCTTTTGATCGCCGGACTCAACCGACCATTTCCTCTCATTCGTCGTCGCTGGAAACCGGCGAACGATGTGCCAACCGAACATTGAACGTCAAACGTGAAATAACCGTTCGATTGACACACCGTTCGCCGATTTTTGGCGAGGACGAGTTGGGGAAAATGGCCAGCTGGGTCCAGTGGTCGAACGAATGTGGTCGCCGACGACGACAGCAGCGAGGATTTGGGGATTTAGGAACTGATTTGAACATTTTTGTAAATTTCGGGATTTAAAAAAATAAATTTTAAAGTTTTTTTTTTCAAAAATAATTTTTAAAAAATCAATATTCATGCCATGTGTCACGTTTTAAATGGATAAAGGTTTTTTTAATAGCCGGGCACCTAAAGTTATAAGTTTTGAAACTTTAGACACCTAAAGTTTAAAAATGGTATACTTTGAGAACTTACTTTTCATTTAAGCCATATTTTTAAAACATTTTTCATATACATATATTTATACATATTAATATATCTCAATTACATACACAATTTTAAAAATTATTAAATTTAATACCTTTATACATTTTATTTTTATGAAAACAAAAAAATGGTTAAAAGTCAATCAAACAACTAGAAAAAGTAAAAGATATAAACAAGCATCACTCTCGACGGTGAAGGATAAGCACAAACAGCACTAACATAATAATATAACATGACGACAATTGACTTTATCATAACTCAAGCACGACATATACATGGTGATTGTAGACATCTATTAAGATGATAGACCCATTAATCATTTTTTAAACTATTAAAAAATATATTTATGAAAAAGTGTCTACCTTCCTTACCAAACCTTATTTAAATCGTTAATATGAAATTTTGTTTCTTTTAGGTAGGCATTAATTAACTAATATGATGGGTGGAACATAGAAATTAGTTGAAAGGAAATACAATTTTATCAACATTCCTAAATTACATTAGTTAAAAAAATGAAATTATATTGTTTTATTATGTCTTTTAAAATTTGATTTAAAAGTAAATTTTAAATATAACAAATAATCTTTCTAAAGATCCATCATGAAATAAAAAAAAATAATAGTTATTTTCCGACATATAATCCTGATATAATGTCTATACTATTTAGACCCTTCCCATGTATAGAAAGATATTGAGCCATTAAACATACTCAATCTCACGTCCCCTTATATATAGTACTGACGAGAATATTAACTAAATTAAACTCAATTAGCTATTACTAGCTATTTTATAATGATAAAAATTAGAATCAATGCACTACAAACAGATCATTTACTAAATTATATATATTTATTCTCTTTTTCATAACCGAGTTTGCATCGATTAATTCATGACATTAACACATAATTCGATAAGATTTATAACATTGGATGCAAAGAATAGATAATTATAGGCATTGTTTGGTAAATAACAGTTTGAACCAAAATTAGAGGTTTGAGCTAATATTAGAGGTTTGACCAGTCAAATCTGCTAATTTTGATGTTTGGTGAATAGCATATTGAAATAGCGGATTGGGGTGAAGCCTCGAATTTTAAAAAAAACTGCTAATATGAGATTTTTGAAATTAGAGGTTTTACATAATAGTTATAAAGACCTTTTACCCTTAACATTTATCAAAAATCTCCAAATAACCTAAATTTAACATTTTATATTTTAATTTTTCACCATCATGTATTTATATTGTGACATTTGTAAAGTAATACTTTTTTTATTCTCACACATTTATATTTTTATTTAAATTTAATAATTAATTAAATTGTATATAATTATATAAATAATAAATTATTATATTGTTCCTTCAAATATGCTTAGTATTGTTATATTAAAAAATATTTTTTATAATCTAATTAATATTAATAGATACAAAATATTTTTTTGAACGGTAAAATATACAAAATATTGATAACTAATAAAATATTCAAGCAAGCATCGAATATAATCATGTTCTTATATGTCATTTTGCTTGTTTAAATAATCAAACAACTATCAGTTATCAGTTAATTTTATCAAACACTTTTATACAATCAGCTAATACAATCAACTAATCAAATCAACTAATGCAATCAACTATCGGTTAATATAATCCGCTATTTACTAAACAGGGTCATAATAAATTTGGTTTACATCAATTAATTCATGACATTAACTGATAATCCAATAAGATTTATAACGATGGGTAAAAAAGATAGATATAGTGAATTTGGATGCAACTATCGTATAGTATAAATGACGGTTAAAAATGATAAATGTTAGTATTTATCCATAAAATAAATATTTTATTAATGAAAAGACCCACCGAAACAATAGGTAAAATTCAGGAAGAATTCCGAACATACTAACGAAACACTAAAGCACACAAAAACAAGCCACATATATACACCTGTGACTCAAGCTAGAAACATCGCATGAACACATTATGTGAGGTCTTTTTTCTCGGTAAAATGAATTTATTAATTAAGATTAAATGTACAACCTTAATTTATATTACGTGCTTTATTAAAAATTAAAAACCAACGATATAGTTAATGTACATACATCTTACAAACAAATATATCATTAAGGACAAAAATAGTTAGTGTAGATTCGAATGTTTATAAAAATTATAAATTGCGTATAACAAATTTACCGAGATATCCCTAATTATTACATGGGACATGCATGTGCATTTACGTATGGATCGGCTAATACATCCCCCTTCTGTCTATTTTGATGGGCAAAGGGCCCAGGCAAAAAAGCTTGGATCAGAAACCCCACGAAACTTGAGCAAGAAACTTGAATGAACACACGCGGGGACATGGTTGCCGCCGCCCGCGACGGCCACATAATTTTATGTTAAAAAATTTTATAAAATTTTAAAAGTTAAACTTATAAAATTTTAATAGATCAAAAATTAATTTTTAATAAAAAATATATAAACTTTTTTCTATTTTTTTAAAACTATATACATGTTTCAAATCTCAACACCTCAGTCCATCCCTGCCCACAAGAATCGAGTTGGCTCACATTCAACACCCCATCTCCTGTCTGTTCAATAGATAAGATTGCACGTGCTTCTTGCAGTTTCACACCAGCGGTAATATCTTGTCTTTATGTCAATAAAATATATGTTAAGGAGGTCTATGCACATCACGTAAGATTTTGGATTCAATATTAAATAATCATTTTTAAATATTATCGTTCTCAATACACCTAATTTTTAAATATTTTTAATATAATAGCTTAATTTTATAAGAATTTATGACATATTTATTTATTATAGTTATATTTTAAAATTTCATAAAATTTATAACAAATGTTTATTTAGTTTTATAAAAAAATATGCTTGGAAAGTTGTGTTGAGCCAAATTTAAATGAAGCATCTCATCTACATTTCAAGGGTAGGTTGGATTGGTTTGGTTTCAAATTCATTTTTTCATGGTGTAAAAGACACTAAACTCATAAAATGTCCATAATATTCCATTTCAAATTGAAAAACCTACATGAAGGTGCATTCTAGACCTATTAGCATCAAGTTTGGTACAAAACCAACCACTTCAATTAACCAAACATTCCTAAAGATTCAACCTTTTTGTTTCAACTTTGCTATTGATTTCCTTGAGGTAGCTTTGGTCAAAAACCACAAAAATCCTACATAACTTTTGATGGATAAACCTAACTACATAAAGGTTGTTTTCTCCTCTCTTATCATTGAGATGGATGGAACACCTATATTTTAGCCACCAATCAAGCTTGGTTTAAAACTTAGATTTACTAAAATAAATCATTTTTTGTATAGCTATTTGATTCACCATGTCGAAATTCGAATCTCTAACCTTACTTAAGGGATCAGATGCTTCATCCCACTAGATCAATTGATAGTTGGTAAAAAAACCACTTTCTTAATTATCTTAGGCTTTGGAAAAGTGGGTCTTCGAATATATGTTTAGTAACCATTCATATGTACGTCAATCAAGCTAGCGGTGTCAGTGGCGGGTCCAGAAATATTTGTTAGGGTGAACACATAAAATCTCATATTGACACAATTCATACAGATTTAAAATTTAAGGATAAATTCATAAAAAAATAAAAATTTGAATTCAAATTAGTGCAGTTTAGAAAATACAGGGCAGGCACTTGCCTACCTTGATTTAAGGGTGGATCTGTCTCTGAGTGGTGCAATGACAAAGAACATCACTTTAGCCCTGAAAATAAGCATTCATAAGTATAATTTTCATGATTCAAGAGTGAAAAAAATATAAAATTGACAATAATTAAAATATCAGAATGTAATAAAAAAGAACATCGAATCTCAAAAATTAAACATGCACGGAGTCAGAAATCTGATGTTAGGGTGTCAAAACTAAAATTTTAACTTTTGGAGGACCAAAATTAACTATTTTAAAATGTTGTTGAAGATGACAAACAAAATCATTTTGTCCTC
Organism: Hibiscus mutabilis; assembly: GCA_019671005.1. NCBI lineage: Eukaryota > Viridiplantae > Streptophyta > Magnoliopsida > Malvales > Malvaceae > Hibiscus > Hibiscus mutabilis. The sequence continues at coordinate 47,284,344 of CM033733.1, forward strand.
CCTAGTCCCTAGTAATAAAAAGGTAAGGAGTTGCCATCAAACAACATATTGAAGCATATCCAAAAGTTTGAAGGGCCAATAAGGTTTCAATTGTGTGTAGAAAGCAACCCGGCCGAGGCCAGCCTCAAAGGGTTATATAATGACATACCCACCGACACAAGCCCAAGTATCAATCTTTTGAACTTGTCCATTTTCCCTTTGGAATTATCCACAAACCTTTGTCTTTTTCTACTTAATTTCTTTTATTACCCTCTCGAAATTTTAAGACTTCATCCTAACTAATTCAGATCAATCTGTGTTTTATACCTAATTTTAATAAGTGAATTTTTGAGCGAGAATTTTTTGTATATATAAGATTTCGAACTCAAAACCTGTTTAAATGATATCAAGTTGTTTACAACTTCGACCAACTCATTGATTACTTAATCTTTCTTCTTTTGTTTATTGCTTCTCTTATTCATGGATTAAACAATTTAGCGAAAATTTACCTAAGAACCTTCTCATTGAGGATTCACTCTTAATAAAATACAATAACAATGAAGTTTTTTTATAAGAAAAAATGCAACATTTAGTTTCTAAACTTGATAACATTTTTTAATTTGACTTCTGATTTTTTTTTGTCTACATTACAAAATTGATTTCAGTTTATGGTTGATTAAATGATGTGACACTTTAAATAATGTTACGTCATTAAAAGACTAAAAATGTAAAAAAAAATTAATTTAGGGACTATTGTGGATAAACAAGTTTGGGTACTAAAACTTTCTTTGTCCCTTCTTAATTATATTGGAAGAGTTTATCTATCTATCAAAATGATTTATTTATTTATGAATTTTGTTGGACTTTGTCAGTATAAATGACTACTTTAGTTTGGATATTTTCTTCGATTTTTTTTTTCAATATTTCAACCATCCAAATGTTTTTTTATTTATAATTAAGAATAAATGCATTTAATTATGTTATAATTTATGTTCATTTGTATTATTATTATTATTATTATTATTATTATAATAAATATGCTAATTGAACGAAGAGTTTAATCATTAACTAATAACCAGTTGGTCTAGTGAGATGTGACATTGAATCTCTTAAGTAATGTCAGTTGTTCAAATTTTGACGTTGTAAATAAAAAAATTAAATTAAAAAAATTGTTTATTAATAAACTTATATAAAATTTAATTTAAATTAGTTGAACATTAATCAGTGATTAATAAAAAGTTCAATCGATTAATAAATGAAAATGTTGATTTGTTAGGAAGTCGGACTACATTAGATTTTCTATGGGCAAAAAAATGGTGCACCTTTCCACACGTTTGAGTATTGAATTTTCATTAGGACAAAAAAATAAGTCAGAGCAGACTTATAAAACTCAAAAACTCTATAAAAACAAGTGGTACACCCTAATTGCTGCCACGTCCACTTCCGACGTATAAATTACTACGCAATTAACTGGAAATAAAATAAAATAAAAGTATTTTGGGTTAAAATTGCTCTAATTCCCTGTATTCTTTGTACATTCATATTTTAGTTCTATTTTTATTTTTAGGAATTTAGTCTCTATTTTCATATTTAAAAGTTTAAGTCCAATAATTAACGCTATTATGATTATATTTTCAAATTCAAATCCGATACAAATGTCATATTTTTCGTTACATGACTACTAAATTAGTCTTATCATTATGAGTTTTTATTGCATGCGCCGACAGTGAAAAGAAAATATTTCACAAACATGTTTAATTTCATTTTAAAAGTTAAAACTGAGATTCCTAATACTAAATCTTAAATTAAGTCTCCTAAACTCTAAAACTTATATTCTAATAATAAATCTTAAATTATAAACCCACAAACCCTAAACTAAACTCACTTGTAAAATTTTTCACTATCAATGCATTAAATATTTCCTCTCATTATTTCAAAATATTATATCGAACGGATTTAGCAAAAAAAAATAATGGAAACAAGAAGACTTGAGTTTTCAAATTTGAAAATTTGAGGGACTAAATTATTGAAAATAAAAATAAGAGGATTAAATTACAAATTCATACAGAGTATAGGTACTTAGAACATACTTTAACCTTTTTCCTTAAATGTAATTAAACAAAATTATGAAATTCAGAGCCCCGGATTTTTTTATTAATTAAAATATGAAACGCGTGGAGACGAGATTTGTCATTGGAGTTGATTTGTTTAATTAATTCATAATAATATGAAAACTACTTTGTATTTGTATCTATCTATTGTAATTCATTTTTTTTAAATTATATAATATGAAAAAAACAAAAAAGAAAATATCATTTCACAAATTTCCAGGTGGGCTCTTGCCGACGAAGGAAAATTGTGTGCAAAAGACAATGAGTCTGTAATCAATAAAGAAACCTTTTCATGCAAAGACTAATTTACCCTCCTCCATATTATTGCAAATATTAGGTAATATTATAATAATATTTTGAGAATTTTATATTTTGGAGAATTTTGTAATTTTAGAAATTTAAAATTTTTAAGGGTTATATTTTGATATACAAGTTGTATAAAATTTTTTCATAATCTTTTATATTTAAGTTATAAAACCTAAAATTTAAATTTCTAACGCTGGCACCCTAAAACTTAAACCCTAAACTCTAAATTATAACCATAAATCTTAGATTTTACACCATATACATTAAACTCCTAAAATTTAAACCCTAATCTAAATCCCCAAACTTTAAAATGAAAAGACTTACGTAATTTTTAATAACATTTAATTATAATAATTAAATATCTGAAGATTATTGGCGTGAAACAATTTGTTTATAGTGATGATTATTTTGTAGTTTGTTTTATTTTATATAGACACATTGATATCGATATTAATTGCATTACTAATATGTATAATTTCTTTTAAATATTATTTGAACTCAATAAGTGCTCACAATAGAAAAATTGATGATGTTCATATTAAGAAATTTGAGTTCAATCATTTTATCTGTAAAGTGTGTGCATTATCAAAGGGTTAAAAATATGTATGAACAAATACTATTGAATATAAATTTAAAAAAATTAGACTTAAAATATGTATGTTGTGCGGAATAAATTTTACAAGTTATGTATAAAAACCATCTCTTAAATTAATAATAATATGTATAGCAATATATCATAACTATTACTATCAAAGAAAAACTTTAATACACAGTTCGTGTAAATTAAAGTTTATACGTGCTTGTCAAATTTAGATGTTAGGGGTTTGGTTTAGGTTTGGGGTTAAGTGTTTATGAAGTAAGATTTATAATTTAAGATTTAGGGTTAAAGTTTAGAATTTATAATTTAAGATGTTAGAGCTATGGTTTTAAGTTCTAAAATTTAAATAAAGATTATATAAATTTTTTTACACGAGCTGTATATTGAAATATAATCCTAACTATTAAGTATTAATCTACAAATATGTAATTCAAACAAAGAAAGGAGGACAATTCCGTAACAATAAAAACGATGACATCATCATCTAAAATATTAAAATCTATTTTCTTAATAAAACAAAAAGAACAAAATGGAAAGAAAAAAAAAAACAAATGAACCCTCTATTTTTATCCATCTATTTCTCTTTCTACCTCTTCAAAACCTTCCTCTCTAAGCTCCCTCTTCCTTTTTCTCCTTTCTCAATTGAAATTTTCATTTCCATTTTGAAATTTCGCAGATCTCTCTTATCTTTACAATGCCAATCGATTCCGAGTCTGAGATCCGTTAACTCGCGTCCTCTTCCTCGTTCTGAATCGAATCGGTTCCTTTTGTTTTTCTTCTTGACTCACTGAGTCAAACCACCTTTCTTCGACTTTTATTTTATACGACGTGAAACGGAAGAATGGGAGCGGTGCCTTCGACGCCGCGCCATACAAGCTCTACCGCCGAGACGGCGGAATACCTAATCGACACCTTCGTCGGCGAGAAATCGTTTCCTTTGGCTTCCGATTTCTGGCAGAAGCTTCTGGAGCTTCCTCTCACTCTCCGCTGGGACCGTCACCGTGTTCAACAAGCTTGCGAGCTCTTCGGCAAGTGCTTTCTCTCACGATTTTACTTATAATTTGGATAACATTTTGTTGATCCTTTTATTTGGAATAATTAATCGTTTAATTTATTGCTTAATTTTATGCGATTCACAAAATGCGCCTTTTTTTCCTAGTAAGTTTTAATAGAATTTATTGTTATCTCGAAAATGGTAGTCATTAAAGCATATGAATACGATGCTTATCACTTCTAATGATAAGGTTTGATGACTTTTACAGTTTTACTACCTCTGTTATTTTATTGGCTTAGTTTTCAACACCGACTTGCCGTGCTGTTATGGTGATTTTATATGTAGATGAAAGAATGTTTGGAGACTCGGAGATTTGAGTTTCTGCTTCAAGCTTGTGTGCTAGGAAACTTTATCATCTAAAACTAGATGATCTAAAAATATCTCACATATTGAAGATATTTGTTTGTTATTTGATAATTAATTTTTACTATATCAAATGCATTTATTATGAGAACTGCACTCAACTTTCAAACTTACCAAAACAGAGCTTAGTGAATTTTATTGATCAATTTCCAACCCCAATACTAAAGTTGTGAGAGACATTTTCTGAAAATGTAACTCCTAGCAGCCTTTTTTCTCTTAAATTCTACCGTTATTAATTGAAGACCATTCATTTTGTTTTGAATACTCACAATCATGCTGACTTTGTGCAGCACTAAACCACCACCACACCAGGCACCTTGCAAAGATTTTGATTCACCTTTCATGGTGTTTACAAGAGGCAATTCGAACCTCTGGTGCTCCATCTCCGATTTATTTGAAGGCCATTAATGCAGTGTATATTTCATCTGTTTTTTTGAAGTACATAATTGAGAATACACAGAGTGACGCCATTGAGGAGTTATGCTTGTCTCTTCATGAAAATGAACCGGTGCCTAAGGATTTCAAGACTGGTAAATCTGTAACTATTTTTCTCTTCAGCCTTATTTGTCCATGAGTTTTGAAATTAAAGCTTGCAAATGAGTATCTTGCAAGTCGCTACTTACCGATAAATTGCATCATGACCTGATTTTTATTTCTAATGTGCAGATCAAAAGATTGAGAATCTTGTAATGCATAATGTGCTTACCTTCCTTGGTTCAATAGATGTAAGGTACACCATGGCTTAATTATGCATTTCTAACATTGGCATTTCTACTTGAATTTCTCCTAATGTTACATTATTTTCCTCGCAAGTCCTACAACGTCCCTTCTACACCAGGAGTTGCTTAACTTCATGCTTGTTGCGATGTCTACTCAACTTCTTTCTGGACCAACCCCAGGGCCAAAAGATGTAAACCCTTTTCTTGATCCTGCAATGTCTCAGGTTATAAGTTAAAACCTTAGCTTGATTTTTTTGCTCCAAAAATTTCAAATTTGCTTACTCATTCTTCGCTTAGCAGGAAAGTTTGCTGGTCAATTTGGTGGTTCGCAGATTGCTACTCAATTATATAATGCGACCTCGTCTTCCTTCTAATGGTGCTGCTGCTTATTATATTTTTTCTGAAGAAAGTCAACCGGGTGTTTTACAAAGAGTTGGTTCTGCTGCTGGTATGGTCTTTTCCTTGATGCTCTTATTAATACTGAGTCCTAATATGGGTCCAGTACTGCAGCCAACTTTTACTAGAGTATGCTTGTGATAACGTGTATGCTATGCTTGCAGCAAACCTTGTATTGTTGCCATTCAATTATTTGGTCAGTTCAAATAGTGAAGGCTCTAGAAGTCAACTGGCAGATTGCAGTCTCCATGTTCTTCTTATTCTTATTCATTACCATAAATGTGTTGCAAGTGATGGGTCGATAACAGATAGAAGTGATGACAGTGCCACTTCAGATACCGTTTCTAAAGTAAATACATATTTTGTGGTCAACCCCTACAGCAAGGCCTTGGAAAATGCAAGGGACATTGAATGTGAGATCTCTTTACAATATCTTTTTAGGCTAAATAACATTTATTATATATTTTTCTCTCTTTTTTCCATGCACGTCATTATGATGACATGCTAGGCTTTTGGTGAATGTATAAGAATTCTGCTTGCAGTTGATCGTGCCGATGTCGAGGGGAATGCACAAAATGGACCAGCTGTGAGGTTGCCTTTTGCATCCCTATTTGATACCCTTGGCATGTAAGTGTTTTCTATTCTATTATCACTATGTGAATGAATAAAATCACCTTTATGAGATAATTAAGGCTTTCATTTTGTCTTTTTCCTTTGCATTCATACTGGCCAACTTCGGCAAAGAAGTTTTTACGACTGCTCTTTAATACTGTTGTGTTTTTTTTTGTTAACATTTCGCTAAAAATAGGTTATATTCCTTGGTAATTTCTGTTGGCTTTCTTTTCCCTGTTTTTCGTTTATATCTTAATTGATTTTTGTTTAAAATTGGTTTATAAAGAAAATTTGACTTAAGTGTAAACTTCTATTATATGGTGCATCTATCCTTAGCATAGCTGTAAACTATGATTGACCCAAATGCTTTACTACTCGTTACTATATTTGGAGTCAATATTAATCTCTCTTGGTTCCTTTTTCTTGTTTGGTAATTCATAATGTTTCCCATCTGCAGGTGCTTGGCTGATGAGACTGCTGTCCTTTTACTTTACTCATTGCTGCAAGGAAACTCTGACTTTTTGGAATATGTACTAGTGCGAACTGATTTGGATACATTGGTAAGAAGCTCTGGCTTACACTATCTGCGTTTCATATATAATCCAGAGCAATTCCATTTGCAAAACTACTTTCCCTGTTATTTGCTGCAAGATTTGAATTGGTGTTAGTGTCTTATTGACATACTTAAGTTTTGTCTGCGTTCTGCCTGCCCCCTTTTCCACCAAAAGGAAGAAATAGCTTGAACATTTTCCAATTTATGTGAAGCATTCGAATCAGACACATTGCATCAGATTTTGCTTGAGCTTGTCTATTCATTTGTTTTTAATCGTTCATTGTAATTCTTCAGTATATACATGGCATTAACACCTATGCTTGTTTATATGATATGCCATATATGGTTTTAATCTGTGTTTGCACGATGAATATCAACAGTTAATGCCCATGTTGGAAACATTATACAGTGCTTCGAGGAGGACATCAAATCAAATATACATGTTGCTGATTATACTCCTCATCCTTAGTCAAGACTCCTCATTCAATGGAAGCATTCATAAGATGGTAAGCATCTCTTTTTTTTGTCAGATTTTGACTTTGATGAATGATTATTGACTTGATGCCTTATTTATATGGACAGATGCTGCCTGGTGTTCCATGGTATAAAGAGCATCTCCTTCATCAGACATCTCTTGGTTCCCTGATGGTCATAATTTTGATCAGGACTGTCCAGTATAACTTGTCAAAGTTGCGGGTATGACTCCAAATATCGTAAATTCTTACCAGATGATCTTATGTTTAGTCATTAGTGAAGTACACTCCAGGAGAATATTGTTGAATGGCAGGATTTCTATCTTCATGTGGTAGTTTCCAGCTTTAGGGCAGTAATATTTGATTGCATGGGTTTTATATCTGTTAATAGTGTGTTATTTTGGAGTTGATTCTTTTTATCTTTTCATGGATGAACAGGATGTCTATCTTCATACTACTTGTCTAGCAACTTTGGCAAATATGGCACCTCATGTCCATCGCTTGAGTGCATATGCTTCTCAGAGACTTGTCAGCCTTTTCTACATGCTTTCACGCAAGTAAGTCCATTTATGTTTTGACCACTTTTTTGTTGACCCTAATCTTTTTTTTATTTTTCCATTGATCCTTTGGTGATTTTTTCCTATGTTGCATGACTCTTCATTTTGCTTGAAAGTACCAGTCTTTGATTCTCCTGTTGATACTTATTCGGAAATGGTTTGGGGACCCTCATAGACCCTCCAAATGCACAGAATACTTGGAAATATTGAACATACCCGTGTTGGACTTGTGTCTGAATCTGAGTAACAAAGATTCACACATATTTTATGTTGGCTCTGTTTTCCTAACTGTTATTGTAATGTGTTGGAGTTCAGGTACAACAAGTTGGTAGAGCTAAGGGATGATAAACTGCAAACCAAAACCATCTCAACAGCAGATGGCCTTGTGGAAGATATGGTAACTTCCTGATTTTGGCATGCGATGTATCCCTTTGTAAAAATAAATGCCGTGTACACTGTATCCTAAAATAATATTTATTTCTGTTGTTGCAGTCAGCAGAACTGCAAATTTATACCGACTTCCTGAGAATTGTCCTTGAAATATTAAATGCAATTTTGACATATGCACTGCCGCGGAATCCTGAGGTATATCTTTTATTAAAGTTATATGCGATAATCTTGTATTCATTCCATTCCATTCCATTCCATTCCAACTACACTAACAAACATATGCATTTGTGCAGGTTGTCTATGCCATTATGCACAGACAGGAAGTCTTTCAACCATTCAGGAACCATCCTCGCTTTGCTGAGCTGCTTGAAAATATTTATAATGTATGTTCTACGAGTTTATTTGATGAAACTCGTTATTTAATCTTCCACTTCTGTGTTCTTGTTGAAGAAGCAATTCAGACAGTTGTTTGAATGCTAAGATTCCCTAATGTTTTCCCCCTTCCATTCCTTGTGATTGTTTTGGCTTTTATAGGTCTTAGATTTTTTCAACAGTCGAATGGATGCCCAAAGAATGGATGGTGAATGGTCTGTAGAAAAAGTTCTCATGTTCATAATTAATAATTGTCGATCTTGGCGAGGCGACGGGATGAAGGTAAATTACATGACAATATTGCTCAATTAAGGAATTGAAAAGTACCCACACACCAAATCATTTCATTATCGAATATGATTGCTTCCATTTCAATGCATTTTTGTTTCTATCGTCGGCAGATGTTCACTCAGTTACACTTCTCATATGAACAAGAGAGTCATCCGGAGGAGTTCTTTATTCCATATGTTTGGCAGCTCGTTCTATCCCGCTGGTAAGAACCCGAACCTTACAAAATGTATAACCTGAAATGCACAGAGGGAGGGGGAAAATCCAGTGTCCGTACTATTAGTCATTGCTATGTTAAAAAAAAATTGTACTTTTGAACCGACCGAATGTGACTTTCACTTAAGACTGTTTTACTTTTATGTTTCTGCCCTACATATAGTTGTCTCCGATCTCTAATCCATACTCCGCCCCCATTTTCTTTTCAGCGGATTCAGTTTTAATGCAGATGCTATAAATTTGTTCCATGATGATCTGCATGCCAATGTGAGTATACGGTTCGCTTCAAGTTTCATTAGCTAATTATGCGATTTCGTTGTAGAGTTCCCTTTATATGAATGATTCTTTCAACATGTCATTGTACTTTACCGGTTGTGCATCAGACTTGATTTCTGACTCTTATGTTTCATCAACTATTTTGCAGAAACAAGTTTACTATGAAGAAGCGAATATGAACCAAAATGGTGAGTCGATCGAACATAGAGGTCAGTTCCATCCGTAAAAAAAGGCATTTTATACCATACGCTTGTGCTATGCATGTACGGTTTGTGGTGTATTTTGTAAATACATGAAAAGATAAAAAAGAAGCAGAAAATTAGGGATGGGCACGGAACCCGAATCTGACGTGTTCGAGTCGGGTGAAATATGTACAAAATTCGGGTCGGGTGCGGGTTTAGGGTGGAAAACATCCGACCCGAGGACTAATTATATAATTTCCCCTAAATTTGTTAGAGATATTTATAATAATACCCCTTGTATATATTTTTTATAATTAAGTCCCTAAAATTAGTTTTTTATTTATAATTTAGTCCTTCAAATTATATTTTTTACGATTAAGTTCTTTAAAATTATTTTTTTACAATTAGGTCTCTAAAATTATTATTATTTATATAGGTCGTGGTTGGGTTTAGTATATTTATTTTCGGGTCGGATTGAATTTTTTAAAGAATAGGGTCGAGTGCGGGTTTAGGATATTTATTTTTGGGTCAGGTCGGGTTCGGGTGGGCCAAAAATCCGACCCGTGCCCATCTCTACAGAAAATGCATTATTGTTATTCTCTCTGTTTATATATGTATATGTATGAAACACTGTAGAGGTCCTTTTTGCGGTAGATAAATATTTAAAGTCCTTGTATTAAATAAAGAGAGGACTCGGTGATTCCTTTCCATTTCTATTTATATTATTTCACCCCAATATTTTCCTTTTAGAAAAGTCTGATAAATCAATTTTTTCATTTTTAAGGTTGGAATTGTCGTTCTATTTTTTAACATTCTCAATATGGTATTATGATAATATTTGTTTATTTTTTAATAATTAAAATTATCGATTCCTATCTTATAAGAAGAACAATATTCTTTTTTTATTTGGGTTTAAAGGATTGGCCGGGTTGGTTTTTGGTCGTCTTGACTCTGACTCAAAATTTAAAAGTTTTAACCCGATTTTGCCCTGCTTGAGTTTACTATATTTTGGGGTAAATTACATATGACTTAATTATGGGATTGATGTCAATTTGATCACTATATTTTTAATTATGGCAAATATCATTTAACTATTTAAGTGGTTCTAATGTAATTGTTAAAATATAATAAAGAGGCTGACGTGATTGTTAAATAAAATTAATATAATTATATATTTGATTTTTATTATCTACACATTATATAATTTAGTTTTAAATTGAATTTAATTTAATAAATTTATCCTCAAATCATATAGTGATATGTGTTACCATCTGATTTGAGGAATATTTTTATTTTTATTTATTTAACTAATATTTTTCTATCATCAAATTAAAAAGAAAGGGTTATTAATTGTTATAATTTAACAAATTTTAATTTAAAGCGGTGGTGCAAGAGGTGTCTCTAAGCTTCAAAATTTTGTTCTTCGTTGTCTTCTGATTCTAAATCTTCTTTATATCACCCCAATTGCTGATAATGCCATGTTTAATAAGGTATTTTAAAGTGAGGATACCTCTCTTTGACTGAGCTTATCACTTACATAAGCATCTTTTTGACCATCCCAACCATGACACTTGTGTGTCATAGGCGACCAAAAATATTTTTTTATTGTTTGAAAACCATTCTTCCATTATCAAAAGAAGATAATTATTATTATTCTTTTTCAACTCTTGATAGTCTGGTTTGATAATTTTTGAAAATATGGCATTATCAGCAATTGGGATGATTGGAGAAGATTTAAAATTGAAAGACGAGATAGACAGTAAAGAATAAAATTTTGTAGTTCGGAGACACCACTTGCACCACCACTTTAAATAAAAAAAAAGTTGTAAAACTATAACACATAATAATTGTTGGTTCAACGGTTGTGTTTGCTGAACTCTGCCCATTTCACCAGAGGTTTAATTTCTACTGAGCCATAGTTGGGTTTAATTTTTTTTCTCCAATTTGATGGTGACACGTGTCACCATTTGATTGGATAGTAAAATATTGGCTAAATAAATTAAAGTTAAAAAATGCTCCTCAGATCATATGGTGACACATGTCACTATATTAATGGAGGATAAATTTATTAAATTAAATTCAATTTAAGACCAAATTCATATAATGTGTAAATAATAAGGATTAAATGTGTAATTATAACAATTTTATTTAACAACCACGTCAGCCTCTGTGTTATGTTTTAAAGGTTGATGGCTACATTAGAACTACTTAAATAGTTAAGCGGTATATTTATCAAAATTAAAAGTATAATAATTAAATTAATACTAATCTTATAATTAAGTGGTCATCTGTATAGTTTATCTTATATTTATACATTGACTATTCGATATAATAAAAGCATAACATGACTTGTTCCTGAAAGTTTAACAAAAACATGGCTAAATTGACTCATCCTGAAAAAATTTATAAAATGTTAAATTGAGTATACTATATTTTATACGTTGCTTTGTGTATCTAATTCTAAAAAGTGATTGAGTCACGTGGGACTGGTTGTCCACACATGATGAAGTTTGGTGACGTGGGACTCTTTTGTTACCAGAACACTAGGGGTTGGACTTGGTTCGGTAAAAACGAACAAAGTGGTGTCTTTGCATGGACCGTTAACGTGGCCTCTTTTGGATTCTCGGACACCCTTAGCTCTGGTATGTGTATGCACTACTAAAGTTTTAATTAAGGACTCCCTTAATGAGATATTAGGGTATGATTAATACATTACTTTGAATCCACATGATATACATTCGAAATTGGGTCAGTCGAGCTCATTTGATTTGTTGGGTATATAAAATTTTAAATTTTTTATAAAAATATTAAAATGAACCTACTTGATTTATTGAAGTATGTGGTCAATAATATTTATTGTAGTGGTATGAAAAACTCTCATATCCCATACTTCACGCTGATATCTCTATATGAAAATTCTAACTCCGCCACCGATAATATATATATTAGACTGAAAATTTATGTACATAATATATATAATTATAGTGATAAATTCGTCGGTCGCATTATCAAAATATTAATCATAGAAAACTTACTTAAATATGTAAAAAATGGATTCCACTCCAATAAAAAAATATGTATTGACCTAAATGAACCCAAATTAACCACTTATAAATAAGAGCAAGACATGACAAAATTTGAGGCCTATATTTCAGATTAAATATGTGATTTTTTTAATTTTCTATCTTCGATACCGTAATACAATGAAAAAGTACTTCCACTTAAACTTTGGTTAATATTTCTTTCGTTCCATTTATATTGTCACATGTTAACTTTTCACGAAATTATAAGAAAAAAATATTATATGGTGTAAAATATTTTAAATGATAAGTTTATCCTTAGAAAGTTAATTTTTTTATTGAAAAATTAAAAAATAATATAAAAGTAAATTTATCTTATAAAAGTTGAATTTTTTTTAGAGTGACAATTTTATTAGGACAGAGAGTATATTATTTTAGATTCGAACTTTGAACAAAAACACACACAACCAAAGGAAAAAAAAAAGTCTCACATCCAAAGGGCTTCAATTTTTGTTGCAATTACAATCACATTTGGGGTGTATTTGCTAACTTATAGCAATACTCAGCAAAAACATCATACTCTCTTTCACCACCCACCTCTTCAATTGGTACTGCTTCACTTATTTCTTTCAAATCATCTTCTCTCAGCTTCACATCCAACGATCCAATGTTGTTCTCCAGGTTTTTGATCTTTGTTGTAGCTATAAAATACATTTCACAAAAGAAACGAGGAAAAATCGAGCATCCATTACTGAATATCCCGCATCGAAAAGGAAATGGTGTATAAAAACTACGTGCTTCACACACCCGAATTCGAGTAACGTGGGTTTATCAACATGTTGAGTTTGTGTTTTTGAAATGAAAATAAGAGGCTGATGATGAACTTACCAGGGATTGGAATTATGTCTTCCCCTTGATGAAGCAGCCATGCCAGAGCTAACTGAGGTGGGGTGCACCTATGTTTTTTCGCCAAGTTCTCGATACGGGCGTATACTATTTTGTTCTTCTCTAAATTATCCCCTGTGAACCTTGGATGGTGTTTCTGAAACAAAAGACATCGAATATGAACCGAAAGCAAGATCTTTCATAAGAAAGATGTACATGAAATCATTAAACTTGTGCATTTGATGTACCAAAAGACTTTGAGTAGGCAAGCTCTCCACAGCTGCTTTCCCACCGAAGAAACCTCGACCGAGTGGACTATAAGCTACTATCCCGATACCAAGCTCTCTGAGAAGATCAAAATAACATTGAATACGAGTGAGAACCAGGTACTTCAAGGAAAATGGATGGTCCGGTTACTGAATAACATTGTATACTAACAAACCTGCAGACCGGAATTATATCATCTTCGATCTCGCGAGACCAGAGGGAATACTCCATTTCCAAGGCTGATATAGGATGAACAGCATAAGCTCTTCTAAGGGTGTCAACACTAGGTTCAGATAGACCGATATATTTTATCTTTCCCCCTTCTACAAGCTTCTTGAGTTCCCCCATCTGTCCCGTTTACAAATGTTCGATGCATTAAACAAAGTCATTAACCATAATCACATCTATTGTGAAAAGAAGTGTTAATTTGAGATGATATATGCTTACAGTTTCTTCTATTGGGACGGAGGTATCTACACGATGCTGGTAGTAAAGATCGATATAGTCCACACCGAGTCGCTCAAGGCTAGCTTCACAGCATTTTCGCACATATTCAGGGGTCCCTTTCACCCCAAAGTTAAATCCCTCTTTTCTAAAGATCCCAAACTTTGTTGCTAATTGCACTTGATCCCGCGGAAGCTGCTTCAAAGCCTGAGAAATGGGATATATATATGCATCAACATGTGTTCATGAATCAAGACAAGCTTCGGAAGGAAAGGAAACACATTAAAGATATGTTGTATAACTAAATATCTACGCATGAAAGGGTTGAAACCACAAAATAACAACGGCACCGTTGTATTGAGATTTACGTACCTTCCCGACCAAGATCTCGTTATCATAAGGTTCATTGCCATAAAGATCAGATGTGTCAAAGAATGTGATGCCTTTAGAAAAAACCTCCTTTATAACTGAGCACCCTTCTTCATGGGAGAGAGGAGCATTGTACAACCCAGAGAGTGATGCACAACCAAATCCCAATCTTGAGACCTGAAAACAGAGATATATAGATGCTATTGTCAACAATTTTTTCTTATCCATTTTTTTTCGTGCGTCTATGTTACTCGAACTCTTAATTTTTTTGAAGTACACTAGTAGTCTAGTACTACACATATCCGAATTCTACACTCACTCAAGTCTACATAACATGGAAGTATATATATATATATATATATGCTACTGATAATCTCAGTCATTCATTTCACTCATTCAATCCAAAAAACATGTAAAGCCTAAAAAAGCTTCCCCTGTCTAAACGGATTATATCCCTACATATATATATATATATATATATAATCAATTAATCTTTATCTAGAATCAATTTCAGAGTCAACTCAAAGACTTGAACTTTTCTTGATGCCAGAAAATCCATTTCCCTACCCTTGTTTCCAGATTCTAAAAGGGGGAAATGGGGCTTGGTTCAATTAGGGTTCATGCTGTATATCACTTTTAAGCAGTATTATCCAGCAAAGTTTGGTGTTTCAATCCCAAAATCTGCAACCCTTTACACTAACCTTCTATTTGCAGCATCTATTGTAAGAAAAAAGCAATTCAAACTGTGAAATAATTGCAGGACTGGAGATTCAAACAATCTGGGTAGATAAAACTAAAGATAATGGAGGGTGATTAAAAACAACCATCGAAGCTTACCTCTAATCCTTGAGTTCCCAGCTTCACCCTTGGGATCTGAACTTGGGTTTCCTTCTCCATTTTCAATGGAACTCTGAGCTTGGTTGAAGATGCTACCTTAAGGAAACTACAATTTACAAGGAGTTTCACAAGACTAGCTGCCTCAAAGCTTAAATACAATATTGAATTATAAATTATTGATTGATTCCCTTACCAACCTTTTTGTTTCAACTTTTCTTGGGTAATTCTATGGCATGACCACCAACCGTTGAAGGGCCACTTTAAACGTTGACTGGCAAACTGCATTTGTGAGTTTAAAAAGGGTGCTTCTGTTATACCATTAGCGTTAATTTAAGCATAAATAATTAATAATAAATTTAATATTGATTTAAAATAAAATATAAAACAATATAACATTTGTAAAATCAACAAACTGATTTAATCGAAGTTGGAAACATATTAAAGCCTACACAAACGCAATTTATTTAAGATAAATTTCGACTTCTCTCTTGGTGCTTGAGTTTATTGGCCGTCAGTCTCCCAATATACTACAATAAGATGATATTCAACAGTAGCACGGCTGTAGAGATCACGAACAAAATCTTGCATTTGTCTATCACTGAAAATACTAGAGGATTTTTGAAAAAAAAATTCCAAGATGATTTAAAAACTGAAAAATGGCTCAGTATTTATAGGGAAATGGAGAAAGAAAAATATGAAAAAATAAATATTTCGTATTAATGATCATTCACCCTCAATCCGATTTAATTCAAAAATAGTCAATTACTGTCATTTTAAAACGATTATATTTTCGTGAATTGAACACTATACCTTTTTAATATTTCAATTTAAGAAAACCAGAAATTATTTCTTTTAAATTCAAACCCAAAAATAAAATATTCACAAGTCTACTTAGGACATGAACATTCAGGCCACCCACATCGTGTAAGGTTTCCCTAACTCAAATAGGTTCAACAAGCTTTGATCCACACCTATACACTTGCACGCAAGGCACAATTTCCATTTAAGACATTAAATAATTATTAAGTGGGTAAGTATATATAAACACTTCTCATTCAATTTATCTAATAAATGTGGGATAGGGAGTTTTCACTTTCTTACTCAATTCACAACTACCTTACTTTGAGCATCAATTTTTCATTTATTATTCAATCATTTTGAGCCTATAAGATATCGTTGTAAAAGTCTCATCGAGTATAATAAATCTCAATAAAATCTTTATTTAAATTTCACTTTTATTTTCTCGAATTATGACCCAAAGTTGTCAATTCATCATAAATTTTCAACAGCTTCAACTCGTTATCTGGGACTGAATAGTTTTACTCCCATTAAAATCCTGCTTTCATATCATATGCAAGATAGGAGGAAGATCAAAATAAATGTTTTTGTTCGGTTTCTTATGAGTTTCAAGTTGTCTTGTCCGTATTGTGTTTTTAGTGCAATAATTGTTTGGCTCAACTATAAAATAAGTATTTAAATTATAATTTTTTTTGTGATAAATATCTAAAATATTTTTTAGCTACAATAAGTGCTTAAAGTTTTATTTTTTTGTTGAAATATGTGCTTAAAGTATTTTTTGACTAAAATATGTGCCTAAAATTTTATTTTAGGCTAACCGAGTAACCTACTTTGGCACCTATTTCAACACAAAATAAAATTTCAAGCATTTAATTTAGCAAAAAAATACTTTAGGCACCTATTTTACTCAAAATAAAATTTTAGGCACCTATTTCAACTAAAAAATACTTTAAGCACCTATTGCAAAAAAATTACGAAAAAAACATAACTTAAACATTTATTTTATAAGTAAACCTATTTTTTGGTACTGAAATTTAACAAATTTTCTTAATTTTAAGGAAATATATCTAATTGGAACATTATAGTGATTATAATGCGTATTAACTCTTTCATAAGAGATAACTTATTGACAAGGACGCTCGAACTTGCATATTTTAGAATGAATGTTATTTTTTCTATTGAAATTACTTGTTGGATTTATATAGGTATTAATTTTTAATTAATCATTATTAGAATCTGTTTTATTTTTACATATAATAAATCGATAAATTCACTTTTACTCATATTGGTTTAAAATTGAATATTTAAATCCATTATTTTTTTAGGGAAAATATTTCACTCACCAACGTTGAAAATAAAAGATTTCAACAAACGCCTTAATTTAGAATTTATGGTTTAAAATTTAAATATTTAGTTTAGGGTTAAATTTATAATTTAGAGGTTTGAGATTAGATTTTAAATTTTAGGGTAATATGTTAGAAATTTAGATTTTAATCTATAAATCTTAAATTTTATCTACAATTCTTAAATATAAACTCCTAAATCTAAACTATAAATCTCAAATCCTAAGCTAATTCTTTAAACCTAAAATTAAGTTATTTTAAAAAAAATTATTTCACCGATAATGCACATAATAATTACTTTTATGTTTTATTCACTCTTATTGATATTAGTTTAAATCCATTATTCACTTTATATTTTAAAGAAATATTTTTTATACGTAATAAACGTAAATATTTAACAGTTTTTGACATTCAACCGATAATTTAATTATTTCAAATTTAGATAATAAGTAAATCAGATTTAGATTTAAATTTATTATAATAAACCCATAGAATAAATATGAACCGGCGTCGTATAAAGCAACGACTCGTTTGAGGAATAAATGCAGAGATAAACTTTAAGCAGTCGTGATTCGTGAAAGCTCTAAATCAAACCCCCGGAGTTTTGACTTGTCTGCACAACTTTTGCTGTTAGAAATCAAATCAAATAGAGGTAAAAAAACCCCAAATCTGAACCCTAAAAATGGAGAAGATATGGGGAAAGACGTGGGCTTTGATGAGTTTGCTTCTTTTGAATTCGGTTTGTGACGTTTCATCACTTTCGGTGACCGTAAACGACGTCGAATGCGTGTACGAATATGTGATCTACGAAGGAGACACGATTTCCGGCAACTTTGTTGTCGTTGACCACGACATTTTCTGGGGCTCCGACCACCCTGGCATCGATTTCACTGTAAGTTCTCTATCCGATCTATAAGCTTTGATGCCTTTTTTTCGTTAAATTTGTTTAGAAAAACCTCAGTTTTTAATGGCTATTTTCCAATTACTTCATGTCTGCGTGTTTGATTTCCGTTTACTCAAGGTTGATTTTTAATGATATTTTCTGATTCTTTTACTTTTTTTATATATGATTCGATTGAGTAAAGGTTTATTTTTTTGGGTGGTTTTGAAATGGGAAATTTTGATAAATGGCCTATGTTTGTTTGGTTTTAGTGGTGGAATGGGGTTTATTGTGTAGATCCATGCATTTCGAATTGAATTGAATTGATCTGTGGGATTTGTTTCTGTTTAATTTTTAGGCTTATGTCGATGGTTGATAGATATACCGAATGCGATACACAAGAATCGAATAACATAACACAAATTGGTGCAATGTGAACAATAGCAAAACATTATACAAATACACCAATGTATAGAAATCTATATAACACATTATTATACCTTAACTATGATAATGATACGGAAAATAACACGAGTACACAGTTGATATGTCTATTTATGGTGTAACCCCCTAGACCCGACTATGTGACATACCTAAATCTAGGAGGTTACATTAGGGTCACCGGAGCGACCCGCAGAAAAATAGAAGAAAACTCTTAGAAATACATTTAAAAGTGTAAAATAACATTTATGTTAAAACTATGTTAAAATTTCGTGTATACAACTGAAATCCAGAAAGCAAAATACGGACTCAATCATAAAATAAATCGTGACATACATGCCCACTAATACATAGGTACCGTACTCCGCGCGCAACGCCAAGGGAACTCTAAACTGATATCGATTATAAATCTACGATCAAATTTTAGTTACCTGCAATGGTGAAACAAGGTGAGCTTGGTAAAGCTCAGTAATACATAACTACCAAATAATGATGTAGACACAAGCATATAAGGTAAAATAGGTATATGGTTTAGTATAAAACTATCACGGTGTTCTGGGAACCCACAGGTTCCAATTACGGTTCATTTTAAATTCTTATCGATCCTCCAACTGAACTCCAATAGGCAGTTTTTCACGACTGCATCTATAAGGCATTAACTAAGGCCTGTTGGGTGTAAGTGCTGACCTAAAAGGGTGCATTAGGTCCAAAAGAATCTCCAGGACTGAAGCAGAAAAGCCTAAATGCAGAATGTGTTACCCTAGCCGAAGCGTAGGAACCTGATACAGTAGCAGTAAGGAATTACCCTAGCCGAAGCGTGATACAGTAGCAGTAAGGAATTACCCTAGCCGAAGCATAGGAACCTGATACAGTAGCAGGAAGGAATTACACTAGCCGAAGCATAGGAACCTGATACAGTAGCAGTAAGGAATTACCCTAGTCGAAGCATAGGAGCCTGATACAGTAGCAGTAAAGAATTATCCTAAGCGTAAGAACTTGATACAATAACAGTAAGGAATTACCCTAGCCTCGAAGCGTAGGAACCTGATACAGTAGCAGTAAGGAATTACCCTAGCTGAAGCGTAGGAACCTGATACAGTAGTAATAAGGAATTACCCTAGCCAAAGCGCAGGAACCTGATACAGTAGCAGTAAGGAATTACCCAAGCCGAAGCGTAGGAACCTGATACATTAGCAGTAAGGAACTATCCTAGACGAAGCATAGGAACCTCATACGGGACAGGACAGGCGGTATTACCAGCCGGTTTAGGGCTGAACCTACAACAGGCACTTCGTATAATACCCAAGTACCCAGTAACAGTCTAAGCAGTGATAATAGTAACAACAGTAATAATCAGTAGTAATCAGTAATAAGTAGTGACAAGAGAAGATACAAAACCAACCATTTAATCAGACAGGTACACCTTAAGTATTCGTTTCTCAGAACTGACTATAGTGTATTGCAAAGTAGATCTTTCACTAATTAACCGCTGAACAAACTACGAGAAATCGAACATGCATTCATATGGTATTCTTCCAATATCACATTAGTATCCGAAATGACCAACAAACACAGTCATATATTACCACTTTCAAGCTAGTCTATTTGTTTGGCTTTACTGGTATTTCTTATTCCAAGCCTTAGAAGTATTTTCAGTCATTTAGATCAGTTCAGGAATACGTAGAATCTTCCAGTAAATTTATCTTCAGGTGATTGTCCTAAGTTTGGGTAATTCAATTGTTTTGTGATAATACATATTTGCAATCTTGATACCGAATTCTTTCCAATAAAACGAGGATTTTAGATAAAGTAATCATTTATTAGATCAAGTGTACAATTTTTGGACATTTCCTTTGTTAGGGTTATTTAAGTTATTCTTATTTCTCGAGTGTATTATCGTGATTTCTTAACGAAATATTTCCAATATTAAATCATTTAACTCTATTTATCATATCGGGAGATTATGTCTTATTAACCATTTATTGAACTCAGTATACTTTCGGTCTATTAAATTCCTCTTTCGAATAATTCGATCTTATCCAAATTACCATTATATTATCTCATAATTTAATTGACTTAAGCAAAGTTAAAAGTACACTTAATTGTACTCATGCAAACTTTAGCCTAGAACCAACATGTATTATAAAGCATGCAAGAGGTAGTAATGTATTATCTTGATTTCGAGCTACACCGGTCGAACTTTAAAACTTTCTTTGATCGCCCTCGAACCCGAATTCAAAGTCCACAAAACTCTAATACGTAGTTGGGAAATCCTCCAATCAAACATAGCCTTTAACGAGTCTTTAATCTCAAGTCTATTGCTCTTTAAGCTAAAAATCAAACACATACAACTCAGGTTCATGGTCAATTTAGGAGACTTTCGGGCTAGAATTTTACGAAATGGGCTTCATAAACGGACTCAGGAAGTCGAAAAACGTAAAAATAAGAGTTTTCGGAAATTTTGACTTTTTGGTCAAAGTCAACGCTGACGTCAAGCAGTCAAAGTTATCGCTGACGTCAGCGGTCAACAGTTTAACTCAAGTGAGTTGACTCGGCCGGGTTGACTCACTAAATCGACTCAGTCAATGGGTCAGGTCAACGGGTCGGGTCGGTTAGGTCAATCGGTCGGGTTGGGTCAAAATCGGTTCAGAGCAGAACCAGTTCAGGCTGGCCACTGTCCACAGGGGCCGAAAGTTGCCTGGACGGCGCGTGTACTCCACGCGCAGCCAAAATGGCCGGAAAAAGGCCCAATATGCTCAAACTTGGCCGCATTTTAATCCTAGAACTCAAATTCTACTCAAAAACTCATGAAAACAACTCAGAATACGGTCGAAGCTTACCTTTCTTACCTAAATCGGTGTAACTCCAGTGAAGGGCCGAACGACGTCGGTTGGATGATCGACGGCTTGGTTCGGGATTGTCTCGACGCGAGGGAGGTAGCTGCGGCGGTGGAACCTCGAACGGAGGTCGATGACGGTCAAAAATGACGACGGTTCAAATGGGTTTAAAACCCTAGATTCGTCGAACTTAAATACAACGATTTCGGGCGGTAACGACGGCGGTTGAGCGAGTGGGGTTGGGGGTTTTGATCGGCCGGCGATGGGGAGCAAGGTGGTGGCGGCAGTGATGGCCACGCCGCAGCGGTGAGCTAGATCGGAGGGGTGGCCGAAATCGAGATGAGATTTTGGGAGAATTTTTTTTTTTACCTTTTTGGTTACATAGGGTATTGTTTTAAGGAGTCTTTTTTTAGAGTAATTGGTTTTGATTTTCCTTGAAGAACATCTGCTTATTATTTGTTTAATCTCTTGCTTAATGCAGGTGGCTTCTCCTGGGGGCAATACGGTTCACAGTTTGAAGGGGACATCCGGGGACAAGTTCGAATTCAAGGCACCACGAAATGGAATGTACAAATTTTGTTTTCACAATCCCTACTCAACACCAGAGACCGTTTCTTTCTATATTCACATCGGCCACATTCCCACTGAGCATGATCTTGCCAAAGATGGTTTGTTATATTTTCTCCGCATATTTTTAAGTCTATATCCAATTTCTTTGTTTTCTTGCTGGTATTATTGGCATTCAACTTTGACTCTACCATTTAATATGCTTTTTTCTGCCCTGTTTGTTGGCGTAAATCACATTTTGTTGTTGTTGTTTTCCTTACTATTTTGTAATTTTTCTTTGGTTCTCCTTGTTACAGAACATTTGAACCCAATTAATGTTAAAATTGCTGAGCTGAGAGAGGCTTTGGAGTCCGTCACAGCAGAACAAAAGTATTTGAAAGCCCGTGATGCTCGGCATCGTCGTAGTAAGTTGCTTAAATTAATGGATATGCTAAAAGAATTCAATGTTTTTCAATTTATTTAAAGTATACTCCATGTCCGAATTTTGAGTCAGACAAAGTTATTAGACGTATGCTTTATGAAAAAATTACTATTCCGGATATTATAGCTAATAAAATTACTATTTCGATGCAGCAAATGAGAGCACAAGAAAGCGAGTTATAGGATACGCAGTTGGAGAGTACATTCTGCTAACTCTAGTTAGTGCACTTCAAGTTATCTATATCCGCCATCTCTTCAGCAAATCGGTTGCATACAACCGAGTTTGATCTATTTGATGGCTGATTATTAATTTAATCTGTGTTTCATTAGCCAGAGGACCATAGGGAGAATCCTATATTCGAGTTTACAAAAATTATGCAATCAAACATGTTGTATGTTTTTATTCAAGTCTTGTATTTTGCTTTCAGTGTAGACTTTGACATTTAATGTTTTAGACCGACTTCTATCAATTCTATACTATTTATATTCACACAATATAGTTACACTAGTAGAGAACAAAAGTACTCACTTTTTAATAATTTTCATGCCATAGCTGTAATGTTGCTGGATGTTTACATTTTTCATTATTTTTATAGGCTAAGATTACCACATTTTTCATAATACTTTTTTTTCCCTTTTGATAATGGAAATGTTGCTGGATACTATATAATGTCCGTGCATATAAAAGAACTTAGCATATAGGTAGAAAATGTTGGTATAGTAGTTCAGCCTACCATTTTGCTGCCGATCATGGGCTCGCCTCGAGTCAGTCCTTTTCATCTGCAATGCCCCCTGGTGTTATCTGAAAGACGTGCTTCTGTCGAGGATAACCAATCAACGTTGTAGTACTAAGATAAGATTTGCTACATGGTGAAGTTGAGATTTAATCTGATTGATATGATTTATTTATATAGTCGTATTTCAAAGGTCAGCGATTGATCATGATGAACCAAGCTGGCGAGTAACTGTGTGTATGGTCATCATGATCAAACGATATGAAGTGATTTGGGTTAATTGGAAAATTTCTACACTAAAATTGAGGTAAAGGATATTGCTTCAGCTTCGGGCAGATTTGGGGCATCAAACACCTTGCAGACGAGCTGTTCACCTTTACCTTTCCTGAACATCAACCTTATTGTGCCTGCATGAGCAAGAACATGCCCTCCGGCTGGTTTCTTTGGATCTGATATAAACACTCCACCCCCAGGATCGGCAATAACTGCAACAAACATAAATAAACCATTAACATGGTTTAGCGATGGACCTCCATTTCGGCCCAAGTTTGTAGAATGCAGACACCATTTTTTTTCTCGAATAGTAATTTTGCCTCTGGAAAATATATTAAAAAAACTAAAGAGGATGGAGTTGCAAACCTTGGTTGGTCATGTAGACTGCAACATTGAATTCCTCGGCTATTTTCGTCAATCGGGAGAGCATCTGAGCCAATTTTTGCTGAAAAATGGTGGAAAAGTTCATGTGATTATGGATGAGAATTGACTCGCAAGTAAGGTTTTGCATTTAAAATCGGGATAAACCTGGCGCTCGGCAAGTTCTCCTCTTCCAGTGAAATCTACTCGAAATAGAGCAATGACAGAATCCACAATCTAAAATATATAAGCATAAACAAACATAATCAGATTGATTCCTTAATATCAACATTATGGAACGTTGCTATTAACAATACTCACCAGAAGCCTAAATGGTTCTTCAGACATTTTTGCTGCTAATCCCAGAAGCAGGTTGTACTGATGCTCATATGTGTACGCACGAGCATAAACAATCTGACATTCATATAAATTGAGAAGTATATTTAAAATATGATTCTAAAATGGATGATAATATTCATGTTGATGCTTCAAAAGCAAAAAAAAGAAAGAATGGATTTCGATGCTAACATTGTCAAGAACAGCTCTTGGGTCCGTTCCAAATCTTTCTGCTATTGGTATAATTCGATCAGGCCGGCTGCAAGTGTGTGTAGTTAAAAGTAAACATATTGACTCTAGTTGGAAATACTTAGAAGATAATACCCCCCTATCTTAGCCTCTCAAACATGAGAAAATAGAATCCCTAACTTAAAAAGATTGAAATAAACAAATAAAGGATACAAAGTTCCTTCGGTATCAATGTAAGCAACTTTCCCATTGCCTCCTCGCATGTTTGTAGGAAGCTGCAAATCAATATAAAAAGCTCATCAACAATCTCCAATGTGAATGAGATTGGAGATGAGTGCCAAATACGAGTACTTGTCCAACATAATTATATATAAAATCTTTTTTCATGTATTTAAAGGATCTTATCCTATACTATATAAGAATATGTTTAATATACATTTTAAATACAAAAATTTTAAGAAAATAATAATATTCAATTACGACATTCCGGGAGTTCTCATTCAAACAGTCAATTTGAACATATCAATTCTCCTCCAAAATCAATCAGAATAACACAGAGTTTTGAATCAATTAAACAGGGTTAGCAATATTATCTTTTTCTTTCTTTTTTTTGGTTCAAAAATATCTTTTTTTTTTCTTTTTACCTCCAATGTCCAAGTAATTATAATCTTTCATTTATCATAGACCACAAAGGTGAGAAAGGAACCTGTGTAGAAACGCAGAGTGTATGTGCCAGCTGTGTTTTGCCAGACCTAAATCAACATTTGAGATTAGTAAACAATTTAACCAGGTATCAGGACCAGCAGCAAAGATTTTAGCTGGAAATTCATAGAAATAGTTAATATCCATATTGAAGAAACTGGAAAACTATAAGCTGTTGTTCTTAGTTCTTACCTAAATTCCCCAAATGCTTCTGTGATACACGATGTTTCTATGCCACCTTTTAAAATTTAGGCATAATTAAAATGGTTTCTAATTCAAGGAACTCCATATATTAACAGCAATGAAGCATCTACAAAGAGCAAAAGTACTTACCGCCTAAGAGTTCATAAGGGCTTGGCTTCCAGTTGTAATGCAAATAACAGATTTTCTCTACAAAGCCAAAAAAAAGTAATACCAAAATTGCATTCAGTTTTACCAGAAACATAAACTAAAACATGAAACGTGAAAAAGAAAATAAAGCGTGAAATTTGAACGTACTCTTAGCAGAGCATCGCTTCCAGTGATATAACCGAAGTTCTGAGAAAGCAAGACATAAAGATGAATAAATAACTAAAAGAATGGGGGAAAGGACTAAAAATCAATGACATGAATTCAACTAACCACTATCTTCTCAGCTGCTTCACATATCTTCTCAACCTTAGCTTCAGATAAACCTTTGATTCCAGTCAAGTTCTGCAAAATAAAGAAGATGATAATATTTTCTTTTCAAAACAATATTCCCACCATAATACTAAAAGGTCCCATTATTTTGAATCGAATTTGAATTTACCTTCTTAGTGTGCATCATTAACCCGTTACAGGTGTAGATCCCTGCATCTTGAAGCTTCTTCACGTCTCCGGCATTGATACCTGCAGTTATCACTACAGCAAAAGAAAAGTTGCAATTCAAATTCAATATGCTGAAAACTACTCAAGGTTTAAATGATCCTCGTTGGATAATGAAATATATGACGTAACAGAGTAACCGGATGCAGATCTGAATCGAGGAAAGAAATTAAAACTTCGAGAGTACTCTAGGAAATCAAGCTAATTCAATTAAAAACTGTGAGTCTGTGACAACAGAAACATATCCAAAAAGGACAACTACGCGCACATTCAAATCAATCAAACATACGATCAAAATGAAGACTATCGTAGATAGCAGAAATGATTGAAAATTCTTCAAAACGAATTCAATGTGAATATATCAATAATCTAAAAAAAAAAGATCTGAAGGATCAAAACCGTTTACATTTGTCGATGGCTTCAAATAGATCTTCTTCGTGATGAACATCTTCTCGTTCCACCAGCTGTAACTGGCTCGCTTCTTCATCTCTGGTTTTCATGCAAATTCTCTTTTACGATTCAAAGAAAAAACTGAAAACGAAGAACAAGAACGTGTGAGTGAAATATTTAACTTACTTTAGTGTAGCGATCATCTTCTTTGCCGTAGAAATTAGTCTGTTTGTTTTACGAGAGAGACTAATAGAGTGAGATTTTGATTTGAAATTGGCAGGGAAAGATTTTTTTTATAAGCGCGGGAATCGGGGAGAAAGAAGTTTGTTGAGTTTTTCTTTAAACGACCCTTGAAGTCGTCGTATTAACATGTGCGTGGGAAATGCTTCCTGCTTGATTTCGGAGCTCGTACCGATTATGATCCGTACGGTGACTATATCAACCCACGATGATGTTGCCAGGTCAGTGCACTAAATAGAGTCCACACGAAAATTTATTAGATGACCCGAGCCGATAAGATTCATCTATTTTTTAAGTAAATCTTTACTTATTTACTTCATGTAAATAAAAAGTGAATATTTATTTAAAATTTACTTTAAAATTGATAAATTTTATTGACTGAAATTACAAATAACATAGTGCGCCGGTTTTATCTAATAATTTTTCGAACTCACCTGGCAGCAACCTAAAATTTGTTGCCACGTTAGCACAAACAATAGGGTTCTCATATTGGGCGGCATTTGTTGGATGTGGACTTCATTTTAACAAGAATAACTAACAATGGAGTACAATTATCTAAATAATTAATGATGTTTTAAAAGATATAGGCAGATTTTACTAAAATAAAATATATTAACTAAACTCCAAATTTAAATACAGTTGATGTTAAAATAAGGAAGCATTGAAAAAGGAAGCGGAGACGACAAACTAAAGTAGTTGTTATGAATTTAAATAGTTTATTTTTTGTATATCTGAGACGGAGAGTCGCGATCAATATGATAATATGAGCTATAAAGCAATTGAGAAGAGATAAATGAAGAAGAAAATAAGTATTGCCCTTATGATCCGGCCTGCTTTCTCTGTTTGCTACTCCTAGTATTTATAGTATTTGGGGTTGTTGGTGATTTAATAGTGTGACGCCAGGTAATAGTCTACAGAAAATAAGGCATCTATTGTATTTAAAATACTGGAATCAATAGTTTTCGTCCCTATACTATAACTAATTTAGAGTTTAATCCCTATATTTTAAAGACAGTATAAAGAGGGTGAGTCTCGAAACAACCTACGAACATAGCCATAGCCTGTAGTCGTGGATACGACATCATCCGTATTGATGCATATGTATCTACAATTATATACGATAATGTAGCATATGTATCTTTGGCCATTATACCAATGAAAACATATATCCCTCCTCTCTTCTTTTCACTAATGTTTACCGGTGATATTCATAATAATTTATAATAATAGCATTTATTATATCTACAATTATATACGATAATGTAGCATCGTGACACATCTCAGTGTCTTAATCTGCATTGAAACCACTGTCTACGGCTAGACCCCGAAATCCGCAAATGACATAAAGGAGAGATACCACCCTTCTCCTCACTGTCATTGCAGTTTTAGGGTTTGTTTTCTTGTGCCTTTCTGTACTCTGGCCATATAATGTCATGTTTCTGTAAATATACATGATGTGCGAGTGGGGGGTTTCCTGAGAAAGTTGATTGTTTTATTGTCTCCCCCTTCATGCATAATCACGGCAAGCTTCCTCCTCTTGAGGGACCACTTCTGCTCTCTCCAACCCCACTCGATACTACTTGATCAGGTAGGATCCAAGGCTATCACCAGTCAGGCCAGCAAAGGGCAAAGGTAGAGATGGACTTAGGAATGTTGGGAGTACTTTAATCTAATGTTGTACCATATATATATATACGATAAGTCCCTATAACGAGAACATATTGAATACAGTTTAAGTACCCGTAGGTAGAGATTTAAAAATTCAGTCTGCAACTGTAATAACGGTCACCGTCATCCGATACCGCTATTATAAAAAATAATGGTGAAAAACAAAATGACACCGATTACAGTAGATTGCGGCCGCAATTTAACAGTTAAAGGCTAATAACGACAGTAACGAACCGCTATTTCCG
The DNA here is from genome assembly GCA_019671005.1 of Hibiscus mutabilis. Classification (NCBI taxonomy): domain Eukaryota; kingdom Viridiplantae; phylum Streptophyta; class Magnoliopsida; order Malvales; family Malvaceae; genus Hibiscus; species Hibiscus mutabilis. The sequence goes on from CM033733.1 coordinate 47,312,880, forward strand.
TTATATCCCGCTATTCCCAAAACAGAAAAAGAAAAAAGAAGATTTGAAAAGAGAAGAACATCTGGTTTTTCGATTCTCGGAGCTTTGGCGGTCGGTTGGATAATCCCAACGGTGGAAGGAAAGATAGCAGGGATAGAAAGTGCATAATTCAATCTTGTCCCGATCTGACGGTGAAAAAGTGAGATCAGTGATGGAGAAGCCGAAAATATCAAAGCCGATTTCAGGGATTTAGATACCTTTTTTAAAAAAATCTAATCCGATAGAGAGAAAGAGGACGCCAAGGGGAGTCGATTGACGTCTGAACCGACACCGGGAGGCGACCGGAACGACGATGACGAAGGATTAAAGGCGGCGGCGGCTGTTATTTGGTTGTGAAGGAGATAATATTACTTTTAGGTTTTGCTGGAGAAGAAAACAAAACAAAAAAAAGAGGAAAGAGGCGTGCTGAGTGCTGACGTTTAATTTTGTCTTTTCATTTTTTATTAGTCGTACGTTTTATAACATATTTAATTAAATTTTTATTGTTTATAATTAGCATTATTAATTGGTTTTATTATGCTAACATTATTTATTTTTTATGTAAGATTATTCACATGTTTAGTTTTTTTATTGATGTACATTATTTAATTTAGTTATATTCAAATGATTTTATTGTCCATACTCAAACTAAGCACAATCACAAAACTCTTTAAGCAAAATCTCAGTTTTACTTTCAAATTCATATAGTTTATAAATGTTAGAAATCACTCTAAAATCATTAAAAGTAATTTTTTATATTTATAATTATAATAATTATATTTTATAGTATAGTTTATAAATGTTAGAAAGCACTCTAAATATGTTATGTCCGCAACCACGATAAACACAACACGACCGAAAACGTGACCGCAAACGCTATTTAAATTCATACACGTAAGTGTTTTTTCACCTTATTTTTTTTCTCTTCTTCTATTCTCACCTTTTTATGTCTTTTTCTTCTTTCTTTTTTAACTTTATATTGCTCACATGATTCAACTATATATAAGTACGTGTGATGTCATGCTCATATGTATTTTTTATGACTTTATTTTTATATTTTTTAGAATATGAAATTTATTTTATATTTATCGTATCTTTGTTGTACCTATACCTTATAATTTTAGAAATTATTATTTCTCGTCCTCGTTTCGTTTCTGTACTCGTACACACTTTCATATCTGTATAAGTGTAACATAGGTGCTATCGTATCTTTAAAGATTTCAAATCTTCATATAGATTATATATTTTTATTAATAATATAATTTCACACATTCTAAAATTTTATAATTTTACACCAATAACTTTTTAATATATATAAAATTATGCACTCGTACCAGGACAAATGGAAAACGGCTAACTCCATTCTTTCTATCTTGTGAAATGAAAAACCTCGATTGCACGCGTATTTTAACGTATCTTGTGGCATCATTCCACCCTTTGGCATCACAATTTTATTCAAAGCACCTAGGAATCTTATTGTTTTTTTTAACGCTAAGCATGTGTGACAGCTACCAAGAGTTGGCCTAGACTTCTTTTACCTAGTAAAGGAGAAGGTTGTTGATAGGCCTGAGGTTTGAATATAATTAATTATCGATTGGTAGATACGACATAAATTTTTTTAAGTAAGATCAATGATTCAAATATTAACATTGTGAATAAAATTAACTGGATTGGATGGGTCGTCTTCATAATAAGCATCTATAGTATTCAATCTGGATAGCCGTCTAATGAATCGGATATGAGTGATTATACTAAATATATATATAATTATATAAAGTAGATCATAGTTGTAATTTTTTTGGATTTATCTCAATCTATTTATTTTTCAAAACAATTAAATAAATAAATTGATTTAAATTTTTAATCCATTTAAATATTTATTAATTCCTCAACAACCGCTTTTCTACTACCCTAATAAATTGTTTCAGCTAAGCAAATTCTTGACCATCAATGGTACTAAGGCTATTGTATTATTTGGAAGGAAAAAAGACCTCTTAATTTTTACATGATTTAAATAACATAATAATAAATTTAACCATCGGTATTTACACATCAGTTAATTTGATCACGATTCTAAAAAATCAATACATAATTTACACATTTTTAAATACTGACAGTTAAATTTGTTGATTTTTTTAGAATTAGGACTAAATTTACATAATGTGTAAATGTTCAGGGCTAGATTTGTTATTTTCTCAATCAAAACTATGTAAAATTACTGAAAAAATATTAACATTGTGATTAGTTATCAATAATTGACAATGGTCAGGTTACTCTTCTTTTAGAGAGACCAATTAGCCCAATTTCAAGTTGAGAGGGACCTAAGAAGTCATTTTACCTACTTGGAACTATATGTGATAGAAAATGAAAAGTCGGGGGTCTAATGGTGAAAAACTAACCAAAAATGAGCACGCCTAGTTGCAGCAGTTGGACCACAGCAAGGCAAAATTGCTGGGTCGTTTCTTCTTTTGATTTCATTCTTGCAGCAACCGGTAGTTACTATAAGTTGTCTGCTAATTAAAGATTTTGTGGCCCAGGGGGCTGCCTTTTTCACCAGCTTTAAAATTGGTCCCAAATCATCTGCTTTGGTGGCAATATCCAATTGAAATATTGCGTGCGATGTGTGTTCCAAAATTTCTAGACCAAAGTGAAAAGGAAATAAAGTTATGGGACAAAGTAATATTATAATTCATAAAGGATAAGTATACATTTTAATACCTGAATTCGTTTCCAAGATTTAATTTGGTACTTGTGATTTTTTGTCGAATTGGTATCAAAACTTAGTTTCTCAGTTCGAATAGGATTTTTATTTTTTAAAATAAATATTTGTTGATTTATTTTTTGCAAGATAAATTAACTCTTGAATAAGAAATGAGTTTAACCGAACTCAAACCTATAATATACAATAATAATTCACTTTCTCTGTGTGCTTTTTCACTAATTTAGAACTAAATTATTGTTTTTCTCTTACAAACATTTAATTTAACTCATTTTAAATCTCTTTTTTAAAATTTTTATACGATCGTTCTCCTTGCGTCTGTCGAGAATCACCATTATTTTTAACCGTTAAAAGTAAATTTGTGTTATTGACAACAGTCACATGCATATACGTGTTAAGAGCTATTGTTGGGGGAGAATATTAGCCATAAACCCTAGATGATGTTAGGGTAACCCTAGGCCTGCATTATTATGAATATATATAGTCTTATTGGAGAGAATATATACCAATAAAAGTTAAATCTTTTTATAAGGAAAAAAAGGTATTCCAGTACTGGAATCAAACCATACAAAATCATAGAAATCTCATTGTTTTTTTGCCTTCCCGATTCTTCAGGGGTTTGTCCTAACTAATTCATACGTCTCTCGTTACACACCTGGTTTTATTAAGTGAGTCTTCCAGCGAGATTTTTTTACATACACAAGGCCTCGAACTCGAGATATGCTTAAGCGATACCAAACTGCTTAGTGTTTACCAGGGAAGGAGCTAGGATTCAATGTTGGGAGGGGCAAGAGTCTATTAAACCTTTAAATTTAAAAATTAGGAGGGGCAAAAGCCTTATTTAATTAACATTAAAATTAAAAGGACTAAAAATACAATATACCAAAAAAATTGGGAGGGGCAACAACCCCTCCCACACCCTACATGATTCTGACTCTAGTGCTTACTAGTTGAACCAAGCCGTTGGTAGAAATCTCATTGTTTTTTCACAACATTAAACATTTTATTAATTAATCATAAACACTATAACCCATAATGCTAATTAAAATATCTTATCTCTTTTACTTCATAATGCAAGCCTTGTTTTATTTTAGAGATTGTAACAACTATATATAACATACTTGGCTAATATATTAATTAGTGAAAAAAATTTAATTATTAAAATAAAAATTTAAAACTGTTGTATATTTTTAATTAATATTTAAAATATAATAAATAAAACACGTGACGACATTATTCGATCGAATAAAAAAACATTTATGTGATGTCTCCATCATCACTCACCTTACTGAGCTAGTGCTCATAAGATAAAAGCCTATTGGTAACATCTTAAACTTCTTTTTGATGGTAGGAAAGTGTCTTTTTCATTATATAATTTTTTAGAATTTAATAGAAAGACTAAAATAATCGATTTATATTCAAATTTTGTTCAATTTGATTTGCTTATAAAAAATTAATAATAAAATATTCAATTTCTAAATCCAAATTATCAATGTTCGATATGTAAACATTTTCTTGTATTATCTTACTGTCCATATTTCGGAGTGTGTGGCTACCCCTCCCAACTATGTCGTCTATAAGGTTCAAACCCGCGTTCTCTCCTTGGGAGTTCTATGTGCCTTACCAATACACCCAACATTAGTTGGTGATAAATTTTTAATAGGTAATTAGTTCAACGGTATATAAATAGGGTAAACTACTTTTAATATCACTAATTATTAGTTTCATTCTATTTTGATCGCTGAATTAAAAATTATGTCAACTTGTTTATTAAATTTTAATTCGATTTCAATCAAGCCACCGACCATTAATCGTTAATATAATTGTTGACATGACAATTAAACAAATTAGTATAATAATACATTTGATCCTCATTATTTACACATTCTATCAATTTGATCTTAATTTTAGTAATAGCACATTTGATCCTCATTATTTATATACATCCTATCAATTTGGCCTTTATTACATCACCTAACCAAGACCAATAATTGGTTTAAACAATATCTTATCAGTGAAAAATCAAGAAAAATAAGGATAAAGGAGACTCAAACTTTAGATCTATTGGGATTTATGCACCCTACAGACTAAATTTGTGTCTAACCATTGAATCAAGACCATTAATCTGGATAAATTCATGCACCCTAGAGACTAAATTTGTGTCTAACTATTGAATCAAGACCAATAATCGGGATAAATTCATGCACCCTACATACTAAATTGTTCAAACGTAGGACACATGAATGGGATACAACATTTTTTACCACTGGATCACCTGGGTCATTTGGAACTCCTCCTTCGGTTAAAAAAATAGGTCTAATTAAATACAATCTCTTAGGGTATGTAAAAGGAAAGAGATGCTCTTACCTCTTTACTTTGGTTTCCTATGTTTAATTTTAATAAAACCATATTGAAATCTCATATGGTCCCCATTAATACTACTAGTAGTGGTTACACTCAGTTTTGGCTGATCCTTCCTTCTCACACCTACAAACAGGAAAATTAGGTCCCCCCAACAGCCCCACTGCCACTGCCACTGCCCTAAAAAGTTATTAATGCTGTCTTAACAAATGTATATACTAACCCCTCCCTCTCTGCAATAACACTGCATGGCGTGACAATATTCAATTTGCATCACTTCATGGACCACTCTTCCCCCTTCATACATCTTTTTCTTTTCTTTTATTATTTCCCCTTTATTCAATTTTCGATTTTTACCATTTAGACTTTTAAGAGTGCTTATTTTTTTTTTATAACCATCGATATCTAGTTTATTAATTGATTAATCCGAATCGAATACTAAAAATTTATTATGAGAATAATTTTTCCAACCTATTTTTTTCATTCGTTGTTTATATATAATATTGATTGGTTTAGTGAGATGATATATTAGGTGATTTATACAACATTTAAGGGTCAGATCCTAACATTATGTTTGGAGCGGACTAAACTGAGAGGTCACTCATATGAACAATCTATGCAATATCTGGATTAATCTTATTCCGAATAATTTATAAAAAATATCTTATGTGATATTTTCATCTATTCATGTATTATACCGAGCTCGTTTTAGATTTTGACTTGTTATTGTATTTTAATTATTTTCTGTTGTATCTCTCCAAGTTGTTACAACAATAAACTTCGTTTCAAAACAAACAATAATCTTGATATAATATTGTTTTATAGGTGTAATGAAATTTGTGTTTTGATCCCTAAAGCTATAACTCATTATCTTTTTGGTATCTGAAAGAAAATTAGTTCAGTTTATCCCCTGAGCTTTTCAATTGTGATACACATTACCATAGTCAATTTTTCGAGAAAAAAAATTGGTGGCACTCTAGAAACATAACACGTGACACATAATATATATTAAATTCAAAAATCTTCGTGAAAATCATTAAAATAGTTTTTAAAAACTAAAAAAATTCTCGTTTTTTAATATTAGAAGTTTTCCAATCCTTTCTTGATTATTTTTATAAATTATCTTTAAAATTTTCAGATTTAACATATATAACATAATACGTTCCTAGAGCGCCACATAAAATTTTTGTAACGGAAAATGAGTTAATGTAATTTGTATTAAAGTTAGAAAATTCATGAACCAAGTTGAATTAAAAAAATTCAGATACCGAAATAATAATGAGAGATAATTTTAGGTGTCAAAAATACTATTTAATACTTTTTTATTTGATTTATTATCAAAATAAAATAAACTATCCCCACAATCCCCTCCTCTTATAAAAACCACTTCCTTGTTCTTTCTTCTCCACTTGGAGTCTCCAGCTCTGGCTCTTCTATCGCTATAGCTATAAGAATATATATATATGTATATATGTGTATAGACACACATATATAGGCTTTTCTTTGGAGTATAGTTATAGTTCCATGGTGTTTTCTCTCTTTTTTTCCTGTTTTAATTGGTTTCTTTAGGCCTTTTGTTGAAACTTGAAGGAGAGGGTTACATATTCTCTTATGGTGCTCCACCATCAGATGAAGCTGCCAGCATGATCTTAATTCCCCTCTGTTTTGTCGAGGAAAACTCAGATCATGTGGCAGTTTCACCTGTTGCTGCTTGCACGAACCAAAATAAGGAACCCTAATTTCTCTTAACACGAAACCCTAATTCCCACTCCAACTTTTCTCTATCAATCCCTAGAAAAAGGCTTGTCGTATCTAAAATCTAACCACAGGCTTGTTTGGATTAATGGGGTTTCTTAAATTTATCTGATTTCACTTCAGATTTCATTTTTGTTTCATTTTTTGCAGCGGTTTCTTGAAACTTTTGCACTGGAAATGCTGCGGTTTCAATGATTTCAAGATCATCTCTCTAGTACTGCTTCGGTGATTGAGCCTCTTGGGTATTTTCTGTTAACATTCCATACGGTTTCCTTTAACATAAACATATGGGTTTTTATAGTTGTTCTATTGATTGTAGCTCAAATTTTCAAGTTTCTAATTTTCTTTTAAGATGTGTTTGCTTTTATGTCTGTTGTTAGGGATTCTTAATCGAGTGGTGTTAGAGGACAAGAATTTTTAAATTTTCATATAGTTTATGACTTTATGTATTTCTTTGTATTTTTTTTTATCTACAATCTAAGTTCGCACTCCTAAATTTTTAATATAACTCTCTAACCGTTCGCATAAAATCATGCATTCGTTCATGATTTTCTCGCCCTTTCCTCTCTTCTACTAATAAATTTTGGAAAGGAACCCTGCTGTATTTGTGTAGCTAGGAGTGGAATTTCTTTCAAATCCACAGCAGATTTGCCAAACCAGAGAGATGAAAGAAAGAAGTTAAAGAGACCACATTTATACACATTCAATATCAGATATCTAATGCAATTAACCACTGCAGCATTTATACACTTCTTTTCATGTTCTTTGTACTAGCTGTTCATCTCATAATGTCTCAAAAACAGAAGGATGTGTATGCATAGATATATAAATAACATGGTAATATATTTTAGATCTTAATTTGCAGCATGTTCTCAAATTCTTGAGTCTGCTGAACTTGTGCCATGGAAGCAATTTGTCCTGATAGGTTGAACCAGGGACACACAAGATTTTATATTAGAGGATGCAAACTTTTATACTTAATAAAACTATACAATAATTTAAAATCTAAAGATTCTAGATTAGGTCATTAATATAAAATATAAATAAAATTTTTAAAAATATATAAAAATTTAAAATTTTTGAAGAGTGCGCTAACACCTTTCTCTACCTATCATGAATGTTGCTTTCTTTCCATCTACTTTCCTTGTTGGAATTTGGTTATTCTTCTTAATGTAGACAAGATTCCATGCTGCACTCATATTTCCATAAGCATCAAAATACCCAGAAATGTTATTAGATTTTGAACTCTTTTCCCCAGAGAGTTATTTTTCACTTGTACTTGTTAACGTTCCATTTAAAGCTAGATCCTTAATTTTTGAATCATTCAATCACACTGTCTCTTGTTTAAACTTTTCTTCCTTCTCTGATAGAGAAATGTCGATAAAAAAAGGAAGTGGGACCAGCTAGCTGCCTGGTTTTGTCTAGGGGGACCCAAAGCTGGTGCAGTCCCTAGCTAGGTAGGTTAGTTGTCTATATCTGCAACTCCGGGTTCGTATTTCGTGTCATGCCATGTTGGTGTTAATATTTTTATGTTACAATCATATTTCAAGTGTTGTATCATCGCATGGTTTTTTTTGGGTAAACTATACGAGTGGTCACCTAATTAGCACTTTTTTTGGTCATTACACTAATTTTTTTCGTTAAAGCAGTCACTAATGTTTTATTTCGTTATTATTTTGGTCATCAGCCGTTAAAAAATTAATAGAGACGGTAACTTGTTATGAGATAATAACACTTTTAGTCTTAAAATTTATACATTCTATTAATTAAGTCCTAATTTAAAAAACTCATCAAATATATAGGTCAAACCTCAAAATTTTTATTTTCTTTCTTCTTTCTTTACAACTACACTTCTTTCTCTTTCTTCTTTTTCATTTTCGTTAACGACGAAACACTTCTACTCTCACCGATCTTGTTTTTACATTAAGGACTAGTTGCATTGATTTTCAACCACTTATATATGCACTCCACACGGAAGACATATTTTGATGGCCACATTAATCCAAAACATACAAGTAATTTATCACCCAAGAACAATAATTTGGAGGGTATATTGGAATATGTTGCTAACCAAAAAAAATATTTTACAGGTAACTATTGTAATAAGCCATTTTGAGCCCTAAACTAAACCAAACCCGTTTACAATCAAACCCGGCCCGAATCCAAGCCCGTGACCCAACCCATTAACCAAAGCCCTAAAACAAATAACCCTAACCCTAATCACTAAGCCGCTGCTGCCACCTGGTGCCGCCGTCGCCGCCGACCAAGCCTCTCACCACCAGCCATCTAAAAACCCCAAATCTAGTTCAAACCCCGAAATCCTAAAAAATAATAACAACTCAGCCCTCTGCCAACTCCATACCTTGTCATACCCTAAACCCATGCCCTGTCTTCACCATACCCTAAAAATCCAGCTCTTATCCACCAGATCTGTATGTTAGATTTAAAATAGGGGTAGTTAGTTTTATATTGTAAAACCAGGGTTATAAAACCCGAATGGAAAAACAAATGTAAATGAGGGATCAAAAAAAATCTGAGGTAGGATACCGAAATTAAAAGCATTGTAAGTTTTTTAGAGTTAGTAAAACTTTTGAAAGTTTAAAGTGTTTTTTCGAATTAAAATCTTTTTGGTTTTATTTCGAATCACAAAGGAAAGATTTCGTGTTTCTTACCGGTTCGCCGTGAGGCTTCAAAGCCGATGACCGATTTTCACTCCCAAGAGCGGCCGTCGTTTCGATGGAGAAGAAGAAAGGAAGGAGATGAGAGGTTTATAGGAGATTAGTTTTTTTTTAATTTTATTAAACGTGTTAAAAAAATTACCCTTATCTTTGTTTTAAACTGAGCCCAGCAAAACGACGTAGTTTTAAGGCCAAGGGATATGTTTTATTTTTAAATATTGGTTAATTGCAGATCAGGTCCCTATACTCTTATTCTGTCTTCACTGTTATCCCTGTCTAATTACAATTTCAGTCCTTTCTTGTATGCTACCGCACCCTTTTTCATCTTTTATTAATTTAATTTCGCACCTTTATTTTACATTGTATTCAATCTGGTCACTACTGTTATTAATGTTGTTGTTTTAGTCCTTCAATTATGTACGTTTGCATTTTGTACCTCAATGTTTCATGCATCTCTCATTCCTGTCCATGCATTTTGTATTTTGTTTCATTCTAGTCATATTTTCATATTATTTATGCCATGTAATTTAATTCTTATGCACTTTGATACATGCATTTTTATTAGCCTTATATTGTAAATAATCGATCCATGCATTTTAATCCTTACATGACGTTTTATATTTTAGCTTAGTTCATGCCTTATTATTATTATTATTATTATTATCAGTATCAGTATGTGTGTAATATGCTATTATTATTATACAAAGTTTTTTTACTATAAATTATTATCATGATATATGTACATAGGTTTTATATCTATTATGTATAATATTTTATTGTTTTTATACTTTAATATACATATAAGATTTTACGTATATTTATTTTTGTACGTATTATTATATTATCATATTAATTAATATTTATGAATGTTTTAGAGTAGTATTTCATTTATGTTAGATTCATTTTTATTTACGTGCTGGATTAATATTTATGTATTTATGTTAGATTAGTATGTTATAATGTTAGTATTTATCTTGATTATCGCATCGTATTTATTTATGTTTGTCGTGTTTTTTAAGTTTGCATTTCAGATATATAAATTGTCAATGCGGTGCCCTTTTATCCAAGTGTAAACGAGGCCAGTATCAAGCGTAATGATGGTGGTTGGGCGTTTACTCTCGGATAACGGGCTTTTAAAATTTACTCGCACTTATAACCAAATTTTAATTTAATCGTCACTTTAATTCGGAAAGTCTAATATTAATAAAGCGGTAATTATTAAAGTACCAATTTTGGGCGATGTGGGGTGCTAATCCTTCCCCATCCGTAACCGACTCTCGAACCCAACATTTTTAAAATCTCTGGTTTTATGGTGTCCGGCCTACCTAAGTAGCCGGTAGCGACTCCATTTTAAATAAAATACGGTTTTTTAAAAACCCCATGGAAGACATTTTTAAAATACTCGAAATACCCCTAAACACCTTAAAACCTCATTTAAAACCTCGTTTTTAGCGAAAAAGGATCGCTACAACTACACCAAGTTGCAATTCTAGTTACCTATTTTTCTTAATTTTATCATGCTCAAAATGCAAAATTAAAGTTCAAATGTAAAAAACAAAATCGGGTATGCTGGAAACGAAACGTTAACGAAAATGGAAAATAAGAAAAGAAAGAGAAGTGTTGTTGCAGAGGAAGGAAGAAAATGAGAAATTTGAGGTTTGACTCATATATTTGATGAGTTATTTTGAATTAAGACCTAATTAATAGAATGTACAAGTTTTAAGACTAAAAGTGTTATTATCCCATGACAAATCACCATCTCCTTTAATTTTTTAATGAACGGTGACTAAAATGATGACGAAACAACACGTTAGTGACGGTTCTGATGAAAAAATTAGTTGAATGACCAAAACAAAAAAAGTGATAGTTGGTGACCACCCGTGTAGTGTACCTTTTTTTACCATTGACAACAGTACGAGGTTTTTGAAGCTTTTTTACCCAGGATCTGCTGAGGAGAAGCAAAAGATGATGCCGGTGGGTGCAACTCAATAGATTTGTGTAAAATATTGATATAAATGTACTACAGAAAACTCATCGGAAGAGCTTGAAAATCAAACGAATTAAAAGGTTTTTCGGTTTAGTTGCAGGTGTGGTGTGATTTGAGCATAGGACCTGGTACGGAGCCAAGATTGAACTATGAGGGGATAGACCGATTAATTTTCAAATAATAGGGTTTTAAAAGTAATTAAATCGTAAAAATTAAGGGAATTTAGGTTTAATTTTATAAATTTTAAAATTGAAAGGTCTTAGAAAGTAATTAAAACAGAAAAAAAAGAGGGGTCAAAATTTAATTTTATTAATCTTAGATTACAGGGTCCTAAAAATAATAAACCATAAAAATTTTGGGAGGGGCAAAGAAGGAAAAAAGGGCTTAGTTACAATAATTTCAGAATTATGAGAGCCTCAAATATAATTAACTCACAAATTTTGGGGGCAATTGTCCCTACCATAATGTAAATAGATCCGTCCCTAATTGAAACATACATCTGTACCATCTAGACATGAAAAAAAAAATGAATGACTGAGCCAATATTTTAATTAAAAAAACTTTTTTTATTAAATAAAGAGATTTTACATTATAAAAGGTAAATGTCAAGATTCGATTTCACACAATATGAGATAACATTAGTATCCCTGACAAAGAGGATCAAACATTAGAAGGTATAAAGATTTTATTTAACTAAGATTTAAACTAAAAATAACCTAAAACGCTATTATACTAAAGAAATTAAAAAGACGGTAGCTAATACATAACTTCATCCTTGATCCTTAACCACTCGATCGATCTTCAAAGGTGTAACTTCCAAATTAGCAAGATGACACATACTTTTCAAACGTATCCATTGAATATTCCTCTTTTTGTTGAATTATGGCAATAAGTGCATGAGTTTTGTACAATTTATTAAAATGAGTCATGTACTTTATAAATGTTTGCTATTTGTGTGTATGATAGACTAAATTTTGAATAAAAATAATAAGTATAACAAGACTCAAAATTTACGAGTGTAATAATATTTTATTTTTTTCATGTATTTTATCACTAGTTCATAACTAATATTTTATTTTTTTCTTCTTTTAAGCATTTAATTTAATTTATTTGGGATCTTTTTTTTTTCTAGATATGTGTAATAAACTCTTATTGTACTTGTCCATAACCACCCATGATTTCGAAAAGTAATGCAACTATGAATCTCATGGAGAGTTCGATCCTGGCTCAGAATGAATGCTAGCGGCATGCTTAACACATGCAAGTCGGACGGGAACCTGTTTAGGCTAGATGGTTCGTCTGTATCATACATGACAAAGATTTCCAACTTTAAATTGATCTGGCTTGATCGTATATAATTTAAATAATTAAAAATATATTTCATTTAAATTTAATTACAAAAACATATAAGTATTGATATAAAATTATATGTTTAATGTACTATTTTAATATAAAAACAATAATTTGGACGGGTTGAACTTGAACCCAAACTTAAAAATATAGAACTTGATCTTAGTCCGACCCATAATACTTCTACTTCTTTCCCTAAAATATCTATTATTTATAAATAAATACTATACATCTAAAAGATAAATTATAAATATATCGAGAATAATAGATATCTCAACCGAAAACTTTAATAATGGCAAATTATGACCCAATACGTTCGTAGCCCAATATACAGGTGAACCATTGCTATTGTAATGGTTTGTAGCTTTGCTGCTTCTATGGAGGAATGAAAGAAAATTTACTCAAAATAGTTGAAATTATAAATAATACACATTCAAATAATAATAACTAAAATCAATTATTATAAAATGCGATTGAATTTATAATTATATTTGATCTTAGACCACAATAAATTCAAATACCCGTCTTTAATCTCTCTTTATCAGACATCGTTTATAAAAGGCATATTCATTTTAGATAATACCCTGCTGGCTCAAGAGATAGTACGAGATTATTCCAGAAGCACCTTTTCTCCTCGTTGTATTTTAAAGGTAGACCTGCAGAAAGTCTTTGACTTTATTGAACGAAATTTTCTAATGAGTGTGCTAGAAGCATTGGAGCTGCATGTTGTCTTTCGAGGATGAATTCGAGCTTCTGTCGCTGGCTCTAAGTTTTCCATCTCTTTTAATGGGAGCCTTGAAGGGTATTTTAAAAGAGGAGGGGATTAGACAAGGAGATCTCTTGTCACCATACTTGGTTGTGTTGGTCATGAATATGCTTTCATCATTGTTAAATCTTGGAGCTGAAAAAAGAATTTTTAACTATCATCATAAGTGTAAGAGAGTATCCCTTATGCTTTACGGATGATCTCTTAATTTTCTGCAAAGGGACTTTAGACTTAGGCCCTGTTTGCGGTTGAGGTTAGGTGGAAAAGTTAGTTTGAGAAGCCAGAAGTAACAAAAAACAGACAGTTTTTTAGTGTCAAAACTTTGGTTTATCCAAAAACAACAAAAAACACGCAGCCTTTTAGTGTCAAAATTTTGGTTTGCCCCCCAAACTAGCTTCTCAAATCTTGATTTACAAAAGCTAATTTTTTAGCTTCTCAAACTGGCTTTTTAAACTTTAGTTTGCCCCAAACTTTGGTTTTGCCACCTCAACCGCAAACAAAGCCTTAGTAATGGGAGTGAAGAGCTTGTTGGAAGCATTCTATAATGTCTGGTCTTAAGTTGAATGTGACTAAGACAGAATTTTTTACTTCTAGAATACAATTTGATTGTTTGGCTAGGATTAAGGCAAGTACTGATTTTTAGGTGAGGTTGTTGCCAGTTCGATATTTAGGAGTGCCTCTTGTGACCAGGAAGCCCACAGTCAAGGATTGTTCTCTACTCATTGAGAAGATTCGAGACAAACTTGGACATTGGTCAACCAAAAAACTCAACTATAGAGGCAGGCTGCAGCTGATAAGAGCAGTTCTTTACAGTATTGTCAAATATTAAAGTAGACAGCTTATACTTTCAAAGGCTGTGATTCTAGAAATTGAGCAATTATGCTCTCGGTTCTTCTGAAAAGGCAGTGATACTTCAGCGCATGGGGCTCGAGTGGGGTGGCACCATGTCTGCTCTCTTAAGGCTGAAGGTGGCTTAGGTGTAAAGAATGTTGAAACCTGGAACAAAACTTTTATGATGCAATTAATGAAGAACATCCTTGCTGGTAAGGGGTCCTTGCGGGTGACCTGAATTAAAGAATATGTCATTAAAGAAAAAGATTTTTGGCAAATAGGGAAATATAGTTGGATACTCAGAAAGCTATTGAAGCTGAGGGATGAGGCAGCAACTATTTTCTGTACTGTCTCGAATTGGGATATGATTAAGCCTAGGTGAATTTGGGAAAAAAAATTGAGGAGAACTCGAGGGTGGTCTAGCACAAACTAGTATGGTTTCTTCTGCACATTCCCAAACTTACAATCATCGCTTGGATGGCTCTTTTAGATAGATTGCCAACACATGATCGACTGAGAAAGATAAGGATTGTAGTAGATGATGCATGTAAATTGTGTGGGCAAATGGATGAGACTAGAAACTATATCTTCTTCGAATGTCTTTTCTAAGAAAATTTGAAGTAACAGGAATGTTTTGAGATGAGATGAAGAGTTGGATTGGGTTGTTCAGAGATTGAAGAGTAAATCTATGATTGTGATCATCCTCAGAATTGCATGGACTGCATACATATATAGTGTGTGGACGGAGAGAAACACAAGAGAGTTCAGGGGTGTGTACAGGCAAGTCTCGAACTTAATTCAACACAACAATTCAGGGATGCATATACAAGGTGTAGGCTCTTTGGTAGCAGTTTTAGCTTCTTGGATAATAAAAGCTCAATTTATTCAAAAATAAATAAATAAATTCATACATAGTAAAACTTAAACCACAATAAATCTAAAGAAAACTCACATATCAGAGTTGTAAAAATCTGATTGATGTTTAAATCGGTCAAACCACTACTTTCGAATTATAATTATAAATATTATTTGCATTCGTATTATTATTTGATAAATCTAATCTACTTGATGTTGAAATGAGCTTAAAAAAAACATTTTATATTTTAACAATTAAGTTAATATTTTGTATTTAACTTGATCATGAATGTAAAAATGACATTTTATTATTTAAAAAATAAAATAACTTCTTCCATCACTATGATAATATGATAATATTAAATGGGTAAAACTTTGATACACACAAGCCTGTGCATTTACACTATAAAAACCCAAATCCTAAATTCCTAACCCTAACCCTAAAAAACTAAACCCTAAACCTTAAACTCTATACACTAAATTCTAAATACTAACCTTAAATTCTAAACCCTAAACTAAAACCCTAACTCCTAAAATTAAAAGGCACATGTAAACTAAAGTTTACACGGCTCGTGTATCAAAGTTTTTTCCATATTAAATAGGTAAAACTTTAATACACATGTGTAAAATTACACTATAAAAATCTAAATCCTAAATTTTTAACCCTAACTCTATAAACTAAACCCTAAACCTTAAACTCTATACACTCAATTCTAAACAATAACCTTAAATTCTAAACCCTACGGCCTAAATCCCATAAACCTTAAACCCTAAACTAAAACCCTAAACCCTAAAATTAAAAAAACATGTGTAAACTAAAATTTACACGACCTATGTATCAAAAGTTTTTTCTATATTAAATTCAACAAGTGTATAAACATATTTTAAGATAGATTCAGCATAATGAGATTATAGTAGGTCCCAACCACAATTCCCTAAATTTAACATCTGATTCTAAAAAACTGTAGCTTTACCTAGTTTTAACATTTCTATCCATCAAATGTCTTCTTGGTCATTCCTCCATTTTTTTACATCTCTCTATCAAGGATAACTGAACGAAAGGTTAACGGAACAACTATCTAATCCCCGACGACCAAACTTTCAAAGCCCTTTCAGACAACCATGCATGAACCGTTAGCGACTGTACAAAGAAGATTGACATGAAAAGCCGTTCATGATTGCTGCATCTCCCGCCTCACTTTCCACCGGTGTCGTTCTAACAGTAGAACATTACTCTCTTCACATTCTCCTTCAAAGCTGGCAAAGGCCGCACCCCGGATTCTCCTGCCATCTTCGTACCACCGCCTGCTGAGCTACTATCTTGCACCTCTGGTTCCATGTAGAACCGTGCTCGAAATGCAGCTAAGTGTGCATAATATGCCGGAGGAACTGCAAACGGAGCAGCAAATCAGCTATAATTAAATTACTGCTAGTTATCAATCAAACTACTGGCTCTAACATCTGCATTATGGTGCGATGAATTGTATTAAAGCCCCAAAACTTGCTCTATTCCTACTCACCAACGGAGACCGATCGTGTGCACCTTGCATATGTATAACAAAGGTTATTTGTTAGAGACTGTATTCCATCTGCTGTGAAATTGTTTTCGTCCCAAAGAACATGGTAGTGTGCTGGCCGACTTGTTCCCTGCCAAAAGTTAATGAAGAACATAAAATTATTTCTAAAGTTAAATCCGAAAGGACGCTAACGTAAGGAATGAGAAGATAGTTTGCAAAAATGTAACATCGGTGCTAGCCTTCTTCAAAACTCAAATCCTACATTACAGTTCTAAAAGATTGAAAAAGTTTAAAGGATATCAATGTTCTACCTGAATACCAGCATGACTGCAAAGATAAAAGTCAAATTCGGTTGGATGACAGATTTTCAAATCAACAACAGTGCCTGAAAAAAACAAGATGCACCATAATTAGAACAATTAATGTTCAAGCCGTCCAATGTCCGGGTATCTCTAATAATCGAATTATGCAAGAGCTAATCTTTTACCAGGCAAAATGTTTCCACTCTTGTCAGTGCTGCTACGGTCCCTGTGATTATTAGCAAACAATCGAGTGTGGTGTCTTTTTTGTACAACAATGAAAGTCACCAGTGGTTGATAGTTTGGTTCAAGAGAAGCACAGGCCTACAATAAATTCTTTATTAGAATCATAAACGTTTCGGATTCATATATACGAATTTGATCTTAAAAGAAAATATATCGATGTCCACCTTCCGGATTGCATCTAACTCGTACAGTAGAACTTGATAAAATTGTCCTTCACTCACACCATCCCTGCTCAAACAATTAGCCGATTAGTACAAGGAAAGGCCTTATCTCTATACAACCTACTTGAATTGTTTGAATGGAGCGCTGCAACTGCATTCTATGTTACTCGAACTCGGGATTGAGTGTTGAATACGAGTAGCATGTCAGAAACATTTACCAATAAAATTTACATCACAAACCTGTAAAATATTATCCTCAGTGGCTTCTGCCCTGTTGCCTTCCTAAAAGATATTAGAAGATCCCTACACAAGAAAATTGAAAATTAGAAAGAAAATGCATGCAGCTTCATCGCTAAAAGTACCGATGTAACGAAATTGACATTAGCATACCTGATCATGCCACCACTGACAGTGCCACGTACAGGATCTTGCCATGTTTTGTATAAGTCCTGTATGAGTTCCTGTCTACGAGCCTGAGCGCAAACTAGTCCGGCGTATTTTGTCACTTCCGGCCAGTCTTGTGAAGCTACTACCTAAAGAACCGGCATATTTCAGACAGAAGAGTAAATATTAGCACCGGGATGGATACATGTTTGAGGAAAATTAGCTAGGAAAAAGAATTATACGGCTGCTATAGAGGGGCTCGAGTCTTCTCCATTTTCAGGGTGAGTCACATCTGCTCCGAATATTATGGTTGGTATATCACTAACTAATGGTATTCTGCAGCAGATGGCATCCAAAAGAACCGTGTTTCTGCCACCCATCTGCAACAATGATGAGAGGCAGTCATATACAAGTTGATATATATATATATATTGTGAAAAATGTCTCAGAAAGCACATATAGTGCCGTAATGTTAGTATAAAGTTTGAATTAAATCATTTAGTGGAGCATATTAATTTATGTATATAACTGGGAGAAATTATTTAACCTTAACATTGATCTTAAGGGACACATTAGCCAAATATTGTTTACTGATCTTGAAAACATGCTTTGTCAGACAGCATTGTGATATTAACCCGAGATCAGTTTCACAAATTCGCTTGAGATCACCTGAAAAAGTTGAACGATGTCAAGATTCAGTACACTACTACCATGTTGAGATCATTCTTCAAGGGGTACCGTTTAAGGAGTTACCTTAAGCACATATATGCACAGAGGAATAATGTATATATCTTAGAATTAGAACAACAAATGATCATGATATGACATACCATAAAGCGAGCCATTGTTGTCAGGCAATATAGCTAATAAAAGCTCTAGTTCTTTTCCTTTGGTTCTATTCATGGATGCATGATAAACATGCTTCAAAGCTTTTTCCACTTGCTCGGACCTGGCACTGTAGATCGGAATAACAGGCTCGGGGTGGAACTCCTATAAAACAGAAATGGCTGATGAATTTAGACTCAGTTATGAAATATAAAAGATATACGAAAAAGAAACAAGAACACACTGATCTTAAGTGTTGAAGATGATAAGACGTAGGAAACTACCATGCCGGAAACTTGGCACATTTGAGCAAGTTCATTGCAAAACCCACGAGCAACACTCTCTTGCACGCTTCGTGAGAAGTTAATACATGCCCATCGGCTAACGGTCATTCCATTGATCATTTTCTAGATCACATTAAAACATGAAACCAACATATTAGCAACCCAAGTTAGAAAAATAATAGATCTATTTTAGTAGAGCAATAAGAAGATCCATTTTTAGAAAAGAATATTACCTTGTTCATCATGTTCCACTGCCCAACATGAGGCAGACAATCCTTTTCTTTTCCGGTTTCATGATATTTCAGCTGCAAGGAGCCAATGAAATGGTCAATATAACCCTCTTTTTCTCATATCATGCAGAAATTTTCAGATACATTACCCAAGGAGCAGGAAGGATACGAGCCTCAACTGAAGCGGGTTTTTCACTAATTTTGATTCCAAACTCCTTTGCATAGGGATCTTCATCGTAAGCATTATGTTGAACTGTCTGCTTGTGTTCAACATGCAGCAAAGACAACTTGCCATTAGCTAAACCAAATAATAACTCCAAAAGACTCCCAAGATATAGAACCAAATAATGTACCTGCAGAATATCGTTTTCCCTGTCCCTTGGTCTTTGGCATGTGACTTTCAAGAGGGCAGTAATTTGCTTCTCATTCAATCTTTTTGTATATCTTTGTCCCTCAACAATTTTGCATGCCTAACAAATCAAAAAGCCGAGATTTCACATCGGAGTTTGTCCACAAACAAAGGTTAATTACTGAGGAATCGATAAAACTTCCAATGACATCTTCTAACCTCCATCGGTAAATAATTTGCCTTCTTCTGATTTCCTACTTGAAGACAAGGTAGATGTGTATGTTGAATTGTGAAGCTATACATCTCTTGGAAGTATTCAACAACGGACTTCATGGTTGAGTTGTCGTCGACGGGGAACCTGAACAAAGCACCATAAGTAATAACACCAGAGCAAACACATTCAAGCTCTCGAAAATGCCTTAACACTCGATGTAAAATTTATTAGAGAAGCTCAAGCAGAAATCAAAAAAGAAAGAGTTGAAGCTTACACTAGTTCTCTAGTAGGTTGAGAAGTCAATCCTGAAACACGATATTTTCTTCGAACATTCCCTCTATGTGTCACTTCAACCTTAACTCCTCTGAGTGCCTTTTTAATCTGCCAGTTATTTCAAAGTTGATTACGATTAATCAAATGCCAAGAACAAAACCAAACTGCAGCAGCCATAAAATGAAAAAGATACCTTCACACGATCAGAATCGGACAACGGCCTAGACAGTACATCCTTGCCTAGAAGCTGAGCAACAAACTCTATTACGGGGAGAGGCTCAATGAATGCAGCTGAAGCCATATCTATTACAAAAGGGTAAAATACAGGTAAAAACAAAAATGAGTAACATCAATCAAAGTAAAGGCCAAGAGATATTGAAAATATGATCATAATTAATATACCGATATTCAGAGACAATCCCATCTGAGTAGGCCTAATACTCTGGTAAAAACCACACCACGACTCCAAACCATCGCCAAGCCTTTGTGGCGCTCTAATATCGGGCGAAAAGAAGGATCTCCCAATAGGACGGTACCTTCACAGCATCAGGCAGAGTGAGATGTATAGAACAACAATATTGATAAGCAGAATTGTTTTTTCTATAATCATGTACACTTAAACTCGTACCTCTTTGAAGATAGCTCTCGTAATACAATGTCAAGAATTTGCAGCACTTCTAGTGGAGCATCAACGCGCTTACCAGCAAGAAATTGGCCTAAATGATGCATGTTTGCTCGGGCAACAAACTTAAGTGCCACTTTGTATTCTCTTTCTCTTCTGTAAAATCATATATACGGGTCTTTCAAGGTCGATTCGAAATTAATGCATATCTTATACTACTTCAGTAAATTGTAATGTAAATATATATATGTACATATATGTAATTCATACTCACTTGGGGCCATTGGTGCCATCCTCTTCACCTACAAGCATGATGGTAAACTCCTTCCATGCAAAAGGAAGTTCACCCGCCGTATACAGACTCTTTCTACCATCGTAAGCCGGCAATCTCATTCCTAAGTCGGATTCTTTGTACAGTCTCACAAGTTCCGCGACAATAGCTCGGTTAACCGTTCTGGATGCCACTTCAGGAGTTATGGTGACCTGCAAAAAAAGGGTAGAATACAGATTGCAAAATGGCAAACAACAATAAGAACAAAATTTAAACACCATAAATGCCATTAAAAGTAAAGGGCATTGAGAGAAAAAGAACATCTTATTCAATTTCATCTTCAATGTAGCAGCAAGTGTGAAAAAAGACATAGCTGCATACACGTGATGAAGGTCAGATTAAGGGCCCATCCCCAAATATTGCCTTGACAGAAACAAGTAGACACTCCCATATGGTGCTTTTGTTTTGAAGCAGTAATACTATGAAGCATTTTAATGTAAGAAATCCAATACAAGGAAGGGAAAAGAAGAAACAAACAAGAGAGCTTACATCATACTGGTTCAAGTCCTTGTCTGGTAACTCTGCAAAGAAATGGTTAGCCTTCACAATACACTTTGTCCCAACTTGACCATAACCAGGTCTAGGTGCAAAATTCAAAGACTTGCTTGAAGTAGGGAACCCCATTTCCATTCCACTTGAACCATGACCATTCTGAATAGACCCATTTGAAGCTGGCTTATGTGCTACAGTACAAGGCCTTGAACTTGGTCTCATACAAACATCTAGTTGATCAGATTTTCTACCACCTCTTCCCCTTCTTCTTTCTCTATTCTTTGATGGAGGTGAGGCTTGGTTATGGGGTTGTTTTGTGTTGTGAGGCTCATGAACTGGTGGCGGACCTTTCCCACTTTGTGCAGTTTTAGGTGCTCTTTGAACTGGGTTCATAGTGTTTTGCAAGTGATTTTTCATCACAAGATGTTGCTCTGAGCTCTCTTTCATTTGCCTTATAGGCATACCGGCTACCTTTGCTTATACCCCACTGAAGCTGATACACAAGAGTATAGGGAGAATCAAAATTTCATATTAACACATAATAAGTATTGAATTAAAAAAAAATGCTCAAAATGACCTGAAAAGACCAAGCAAAGGAACCAAAGGCCCAAAGCTCAAAATGAAGCTTTTTCAAGGTAAGAGAAAAGCAAAGACAAACTGAACATCATCTCCAAAAAACCAAACCAACCGCTATTATGAAACCAACGTCCATAATATCATGAGATAGAAAACATGAAGAAAATAGAACCCCAGAAAAAAATGGATATATCCAGTAAGCTTGTCAGTCCCTACCAAAAACTGAAACTTTATAAGGAAAAAAATGGGACAAAAAAATCAGTCTAGAAATGACAGCAAGTCTAAGCAGATAAACATAGCAACAGCGTTAAAGAAAATTCATTTATTTTATTTATATTTGCTTAAAGAACAGATTTTGAAAAAGCATGAGACTTGGTATTATGGTATATAGAAAGAATAAAAGCCGTCTAGAAAGGAAAGAAAAAAAAAAACAAGAGCGTGTATACAAAGAGAAGGAATAAACTTTGAAAAAAGGGCAATGAAATCAACATCTCATGGAAAAACAAAAAAAAAAGAGGAAAATTTAATGCTTAGCAGAGAAAAAAATGAACCCCATTAAATGCCACCATAAGATTTTACAGCACATATCCAAATAACTCACCAGTCACCAACTTGGGGAAAAAAGATCCAAAAGCAGTGAACTTTGAAGCAGGACAACAACAAGATGGAGATAAAAAAAGATGGGTTTTTGAAGAGGATTCAAAGGAAAAAGAGAGAGAGGGATGGTGATGATGAACACGCATGCAAAGAGCTTTTGTGTTTTCTGTATCACGTGTAAAAGCCTTTGCTTTTAAAGGAAAATGGCAATGGGGTTTAGCCTTTGGATTAGCATTAGCACTTGGCTTGAGCTTTCTCTCTCTGTGTTTGCTTTGTTCTCGGTTCTGAAGTGGAGCAGCAGCCTCGGGGACGTACAAAGACTCGTTTTTTGCTTAAAGAAACGATAAAAATAAAAGTAAAAAAACAACCTTGTCTTTAAAAAGCACATACATTGAATATATATTATATTATATACACTGATAGATAATAGAAAAAATATATATTTAAAAAGTATAGAATTTTAAGGATTTATATATTGTGGGAAGTAGAAGGAGAAATGGTAACCAATCCAAATAACTAATGACTGAGAAACCATACACAGAAGAAGAATAATTCGAACTTGCAGTCCCCCTCTCTAGTCCCTATGTAATGCTTTGTTAGCTGCTCCTCAAAAAATATATTATTATTAAGTAAAAACATTTTTATGCATTTACTACAAGATAATTATCACCGCGAACAAATTATTTCAGATAAATTAATTAAACATGTTTTTAATCTAATTTAATATTTAAATAAAAATCATTAATATTTATCAATTTATTTTTTTCCAACCTAGTTATCAATTCTTAGGACTACAAAAAAATCTAAAATTAATTTTAAATAGGATTCGAAAAAGAGATTTAACTCATATATTTTTTCAAATAAATTAAGTTGATACGTCTTATTTTATCATTCAAGTTTTATTTAAAAAATCTAGTCAAATTTATGAAATTTGAATCGAATTGTTCAGTTTTTTGTTTAAATATAATTGTAAATATTTATAATGTTATGATACTGATCGGTTTTAATTTAAACGGCTTTCTATAACTATATATATTGTACATATATATTTCTTTATTTTTTCACAAGTGTAGGTAATATTTGTAATGTTATTTAATAAATTAAATATCAACCAAAATTATTTAATATATTTATGGGTTATATTTTGATACATGAACTGTGTAAAAAAAATTACACAGCTCTTCATATTTAAGCTATAAAATCCAACACCTAAATCCTTAGCTCTAACACCCTAAAATCTAACCCTAAATTCTAAACTCTAAATTTTAACCATAAACCTTAAATTCTACATCCTACAACCTAAAACCCCTAAACCACAACCTAAATCTCTAAACCCTAAAATTAAAAATCTTGTACATAAACTTGTGTATCAAAGTATTTTCCTATATTATAATATTATTTTTTAAAGAATGTATTTTGAGAGAACAAAATTGATGAGAGTATAAGGAATCAAAGAATTGATAGAAAGATAGAATTTACAAAGAGTTGCAGTTAGAGAACTAAATTAAATAAGATATAAAGTTGAGAAATTAAATCATAAAAAGAGATTTGTTTTCATAAAATGGAACTGAAATTATAAATGTATTCTAGTTATTCGAATCTTATTTTATTATTTAAATTTTATTCAAATTAAATAATTTTATTTTTAACTTTTTTTTTTAAATCGAACCAAACTTTGCTAGCCTCAAACCCTAATTATAACAAAAAAAAATTCGTTTTTATTAAAAATGGTTTGTGTGCGATTGGGTTGGAATTTGGATGGGTGTTAAGATGTTATGGTCCACAATGTTAGTGGTTTGGGTCCCAGAGATCAACGGTGATGGTGGGGTGCTATCATAGTGTTAGGTGGGGTATGGGGATGTACATTACTCCATGATGGATCCTTGGACTCTGAGTCTGAATCTGAGAGTTTAAAGGACAAATCTCCACCATCATAGTGGTGGACTAATGTAGTGATTGTGCATCATGGGTAGTGATATCTTTTTTTTCGCTTAAAAAACGAGTTTTAAAGTGCTTGAAGGTCTTTCGATATTTAAAAATATATTTCGTTGGGATTTTAAAAAAATTATATTTTATTTTGAAAAAATGGAGTCGCCACCGGTCACTAAGGTAGGCCGGACACCATAAAAACCAGAGATTTAGAAAATTGTCGGGTTCGGGAGTCGGTTACAGATGGGGAAGGATTAGCACCCCACACCGCCCAAAATTGGTACTTTAATAATTACCGCTTTATTAATATTAAACTTTCTGGATTAAAGTGACGGTTAAATTAAAATTTGGTTACAAGTGCGAGTAAATTTCAAGACCCGTTATTCGAGAGTAAACCGATAAACCACCATCACTGCGTTTGATACTAGCCACGTTTACGCTCGAATAAAAGGGCACCGCATTGACAATTAATATATCTGTAATGCAACTTAAAATATGGTAAATATAAATAAATACAATGCGATGAAATATAAATAAATACTAACATAATAAAATACTAATCTAACATAAATAAAATACTAATCTAAAACATAAATAAATACTAATCTAAAACATAAATAAACATACAAACTAAAAAATAATAAAATTTTAAACTAGCTAATACTTCATTAAATCATAAAAAATACAACACAAATAAAAATGGAAGAAAATATGCCTAACTAGGAGCTCGAATAACGAACTCCGACTGAACCCACCGAGATCTATCACTACCTCTCCAAAAATTAACTAGATCGGGTCCAAAATGGGACCCCGATCGAACCGGTTAGGACCAAGGGCACTGCCCCCGGTCCTTGGCTACCCGAGAGCATAGCTTTCTTATTGGGCATGCCACAACTGGCTCTTATACTTCAAATGGCAAATGCATGCCTATTTATAGGCATTTTCAAATGGTGGGGGAGATCTTGCAAGTGACGTGGAGCTATGTGCTTCAAGCACTTCTTTTTTCATTTTTTTACATTAATTATTTTTTTCTTTTTTTCTAATTTTATATTAATAATATTATTATTACAATAATACTAATAACACTAAAACCCGGACAAAAATGAGTGATTACAGTTGCCCCTCTTTGCTTGTTTTTGTGAAACGAGAACAAAGCAAAGATCAAAAGCACTCATTTTTTGTCATTCTTCCTTGTCTTTGGCTTCGGAATCACGGGTTCTTCTGAAACTTTCCGCTCTTCCTCGTCCAACTCTTCAAGCTTGTAAGTTCTTCCTATATAGAACTTTTTCGCCTTCTGATCTTAGAGCTACACGTCCTTCCTAGATAGAACCTTTCACTTTCTGAAGTCCTGAGTTACGAGTCCCTCATATATAGAACTTTTCACTCTGAGACGGCAAAGCTCGGAGTCCTTCCTATATAGAACTCTTCGCCTTCAACGCGACAGGTTTCCTATATAAAACCTTCTGCATCATGGGTGGATTCTTTCGACTGGGAGTTCTTCCTATATAGAACTGCTAGTCTTCACCCTAGAGCCGCAAGTCTTTCCTATATAGAACTTTTAGCTTCTGAAATCTCGAAGTTACGGGTTCTTACTATATAGAACCTTTCGCTGCGAGGACTCGAAAATATAGGCCCTTCCTATATAAACATTTATCTTCGAATTTAGGGTTCACGCCATGCTGGTTACAGATCTTTTTGGACTCACGCTACTAAGGCTGCCAAAATCTTTTTTTAATTTTAGGGATTCACGCCGACAATGGCTACCGATATTTTTGGACTCACGCTACTAAGGTTGTCGATCTTTCTGGACTCACGCTACTAAGGCTGTCGAAATCTTTATTCAAATTTGAGGATTTACGCCGAAAATGGCCACCGATCTTTCCGGACTCATGCTACTATGGCTGCTGAAATTTTTCTTCAAATTTGGGGATTCACGCTGAAAATGACCACTGATCTTTCTTCAAATTTGGGGATTCATGCTGAAAATGGCCATTGATCTTTCTAGACTCACGCTACTATGGTTACCGAACTTTCTTCAAATTTAGGGATTTACGCCGAAAATGGCCACCAATCTTTCTAGACTCACGCTACTAAGGCTGCCAATCTTTCTTCAAATTTGGGGATTCACGCCGAAAGTAGCTACTGATCTTTCTGGACTCACGCTACTATGGCTGTCGAACTTTCTTTAAATTTGGGGATTCACGCCGAAAATGGCTACCGATCTTTTTGGACTCACGCTACTATAGTTGCCGAACTTTTTTCAAATTTGGGGATTCATACCGAAAATGGCTACCGATCTTTCTAGACTCACGCTACTAAGAATGTCGATATTTCTGGACTCACGCTACTAAGGCTGCCGACATTTGGCCTCACGCTACTATGGCTACCGCCTCATGCCTGAATGACATATTGATGGCCTGAAGGACTTATCCACATGTTCGAAAGACTTACTGGTGGCCCGAAGGTGTTATCATCATACTCGAAGGTCTTACTGATGGCCCGAATGACTTAATATTTGGCTTTACGCTACTTTGGCTACCGTCATCTGGCCTCACGCTAATATGGCTGTCGACATCTGGCCTCACGCTACAATGGCTACTACACCATGCATAAAGGACTTATTGATGGCCTGAATGACTTATCACTATGCTCAAAAGACTTACTGGTGGCCCGAAGGTCTTACTGATGGCCTGAAGGACTTAATATCCGGCTTTACACTACTTTGGCTACCGTCATATGGCCTCACGCTACTATGGCTGCCGACATCTGGCCTCACGCTACTATGACTGCCACACCATGCCCGAAAGACTTATTGATGGTCCGAAAGACTTATCACCATGCTCGAAAGACTTACTGGTGGCCTGAAGGTCTTATCATCATGCCTGAAGGTCTTACTGATGGCCTGAAGGACTTAATATCTAGCTTTACGCTACTTTGGCTACCGTCATCTGGCCTCACGCTAATATGGCTGTCGAAATTTTTCTTTGTTTAATGAAATCTACTTCTTCAAACTTTTTGACAATTCTTCAAATACCTGTCTAAAACAAGAAAAATTTGACATGCCTCTATCTGTATGATGCATGCAATGTAATACTTTTTTTCTTATTATTCTTCTTTTTTCTCTCTCTTTTTATTTTTTTTTATTTTTTTATTTTTTTTTCTTCTTTCTTCTCTCACTCTTTTTTTTTCCTTTCTTTTTTTCTTCTTTTGCTCTTTTCTCTCTTTTTTCTTTTCATCCTCTTTTTTCTTTCAATATTTTTCTGCTCTAAAGTCTTACACCCTGAAAGGTCGTTCCTCAGATTTCTTCATCTCTTTACTTATTCATTGTATGCTCTTAAATCCTCATTTGATCAATCACTTCGAATATGAATTAACATGCTTTCAAATCTTTCGTGCAGAAGGTTTTCTTGTCTTCAGGGTTATCACCTGTCTTCATAAATGATCTTTTGGTCCTTATATTATTCTTATAAGAACCATTGTCATCTTCTTCGCTCGGTGTTACCCTATTCAATCACGGGCTCCACTGCTTCGAATTTCCTGACCCATCATACAGAGCCTCGATCTATTTCTAATCACTAGGGTGAGCAAAAATGCTTTCATCTCCTAAGCTCATCCTTGATCTTCTCGTAGCATTTCGACAGGAACTAACTCTTTGTCCCTATGCTTTAAAACTCATTATCATTCATTTTTAAAGTAATGCAAAAGGCAATTTACTTGTGTATATTTCAATACAAAAAATAATGATTGTTTGAAAAGATAACAGTCATTTTGAAAATCACAACTTGGAGGGAATACCAAACATTTAAAAAACATTGTTTGGAACAAATGGTAAACATCTTTTTTAAGCCAAACATTTTTGAAAATTAATGTTTGGAGAATGGTAAACAAAATTTGAAGTATATTGCCACACATTTTAAAAACTAATGTTTGTGGGAAATGGTAAACATAAAAAATTTGGGAGAAAATGTCAAACCTTTTAAAACATGTTTGCCCCCAAAATATCAAACACCACAGCACATCTGCTTTAAATTGCCAGAGATCAACTCTAATGAAACGCATATTTAGAATATCTTGACTATTGTGAAGATATACGCAAATGTATAGTTTCTTTTAGTCTATTAGGCTTTCAAGAGGCACAATCTCATACCTAATTTCTAACCCATTTAAGGTGGCTATCTTAATCTCACTAACTCACCAAGTCCCATTCTTCCCTCATTTGGGTGTCGATCAAGCACTTCAAAGTTTGACGTTCCTTGAAGCAAGGTTAACCCTTATAGGCGGAATGAAATCTGAAGACATTCTCATTCAACTTGGATATCTATGGATGATCAGAATGGTCTTTGGAGGCTTGTAATGTAGGTTTTTGGTTCATGGTTAGACGAAGCCGTATCTCTGTGCTCGTATGATCTGGATATGCTCACATGGAGTTTTCTTTTTTTTTCTTTTTCGGGATCACTCTAGACTGCCCATTTTCGGTTTTCACCCTAGAGTTCATTTCCTCACTCTCTTTCTTTTGGTCCGCCTTGCATTCTGGATGTGTATTGGTGCTTATTTTTTGTAAAAAATGATTGATCATCCAAAGTTCCTTGAATGAAGGATTGTATACATTTTTTGGAGTTCTTGTGATTGGTATGCCCAAATGAAATGTTCCTCTTTCTTTTTTTCTTTCTTCTTTTTTTTGATATTGATGCCAACATACTCAGGTAGACTACTCTTTCCTCATCATTTTCGGGATCGCTCTAGACTGCCTATTTTTGGGTTTTCACCTTAAAGGTCATTTCCCTTTTCGAAATTGGCAATCTTCGGGCCGACTTGTCTTGACTTTGCTTTAATTCAAGCTTCTATACAAACCTTCAAAATTGTTGATTCTTTATGTATCTCTTGCTCATTTCTTACAGTTGAAGTCTTGATCTTGTATTGTTTGATCTGTGTGTGAAGTATATACAGTATTTTCTTTTTATTCCTTTTATTTATTTTTTCTTTTTTTCTCTTTTTTTTCTCCATTCTTTTTTTTTTCTCTCTTTTAAGGGAATTCAACTCATCACAGTCCTTTGTATCGAGGATAATGATGAAGCATACAACAGAACATTGAGTTACTCGGCATAGTCATGATTTGAATATGTCACTCATATAACTACTCCACTTTTGACTTAAAAGATATAGATGGAGCATACAACCACCTTCTGAGCTTTTCACTACAACGGAGTGCCCTAGAAAATTCTACTAATTTTTCTCTTTTTAAACACTCTTATATAGGAATACCCTTTAGTAAACCCAAACTGTGGAGTGTAATCTCTCATTTTCTTTCTTTTCTTTTTCTTCTTCTTTTTTATTTCCTTTTTATCTCATTTTTAGACAGACCATTTTAGGTTTTCAGCCTAGGGTCTCTTTCCTCTTGTTCGAGTCTGTGGATGTATTCTCGAATCAAACTGTATCTATACCGGACATTATCGCTTGTTCCCATTGAACGTAATCAATTCTACTCAGCTCTTCTAAACTGGTGCCTATCGAACGGTAGAGTATTCATGTATCTTCTTCTTACACTATTTAACTTAGTGTACTCGCTCTTGATTGCCATTTCTTATGTTGCTTGGTTTACTTTCTGAGCATAAACTTGTCTTCATCCATTTTCCTTTGGTAATTCTATGGCCTTCACATCCAATCTATCCGGTTTCATCTCTTTCTCTTAGTAAAGTGAAAGAATAACATTCGTCCTTCCATTCATAGATGTCCCGAGAAAGCCTTCAGAGGGTAAAGGTTTATGGTCAACTATCGATTCAAGGATCTTAAACGACAACTGCCTGAGAAGAAAAATTCCTAAAATGGGAACTGTCCATTGCCTAAACACTCGCTTTGTTCCTCTGTTGGCCTAAGTGGATTAACAGATACTTACATTTGCAATATCCTCACAACTTTCAATTTCTTCTAAATATAAGTAACTTAGAGTTGATTTCCGAATTTGAACCACAGGTATTCTTGCATTTGAGATTCAAGGACCTAGTAAAGAAACGATATATACATATGTCCATTCAAAAAAATGTGTCTATGTGTATGGAAAATCAAAAATTACCTCATAACAATGAATGAAATGTTTAAAGAATCAAAGAATGCAAAATGCTTTCCAAATGGAAATGTGATTTTTAATTCTAAAAAAAATATATGTTTGAGTTTTTTTCTTTCTTCACAACATTGAGAATTTCTTTGTGAACTGATGAAAAAACCATAGGGACCTTCGGACTACTTCCCGGGTACTAACTTATTCTGGCCCTTTCAATGTAATGTAGGTTTGTCATTTATCTTGCTTTTCCTTGCTGGATCAATTCTTGCGTTAGTACTCCCTTGCCAAACAGCTTCTGGATTTCTCGGTGCCATGCTCCAATGCCCCCACATAAAACTCATATGCACTATTTAGGTCAAAGTTGTGGGCAAATGTGTCAGATGTAATATTCATCAGCCTAGGGGTGAGCTGCTAACCTTCGACCAAATGAGTACCCTAAATATTTTCAGATTTTTTTGATAAATTTCCCTCGGTGATTCAGAGGGATTATCAGACCTCTTTCTCTTACCGTTATGAGAATCTTGAAAGTGGTACCCATTTATCTCTTTCTTTTCTTCTACTCCTAGGTAGGTCTGGTCTTTAAACTTAAGTACGGAGTGCATGTTCGATTCTCTCTCTGAATGTCATGAA
Organism: Hibiscus mutabilis; assembly: GCA_019671005.1. Taxonomy (NCBI): domain Eukaryota; kingdom Viridiplantae; phylum Streptophyta; class Magnoliopsida; order Malvales; family Malvaceae; genus Hibiscus; species Hibiscus mutabilis. The sequence continues at coordinate 47,344,217 of CM033733.1, forward strand.
GTCCTTAAAGCTGGCATTTATTTTCTTGAGCATCTTATCAAAGAATAATTATGAAAGGTGGCATGAAATATGGAAGTCACTTTCTTCTTCGTCTACGAGAAGCTGCACCTGGGTCGCTAAACACAGCCACCTCAAAGCATATTCTTTGAAGCCTTCATCAGGTTTCATCTTCGTACCCTGGAGATACTGACGACTTGGTGCTAGGCCTAAAACATATTTATATTGGCCCAGAAAGACATCGGCTAAGTCTCCCCACGACTGAACTTGGTCTCTACTTAAATAGTTATACCATATCACGGTGGGTCTTGCTAGACTGTCGTGGAAGTAGTGTAACAGTAATTTTTCATTCTCAATGCAGCCCTCCATCTTTTTGCAGAACATGGTCAGGTAAATCTTGGGGCATCTTGTTCTATCATCATGCGCAAATTTGGTAATCTTTGAAATCCGAATGAATGACCAAATCAGGGTTCAAACAAAGTTTTCTTGCATAGAAGGCATCAAACTTCTTCTTTTTTTTCTCGAGCCCATCTTCTAACTACCCGAATCTTGATTCTTGAGTGTGTTCAATTCTTTTATTCACGATAAAACTCTAATTGGTCTTTGGATTACTCCCTAAAAATTTTATACAAGGTAATGATTATGTTATGTAAAATATGCCATGACTGTACTATGTGATGCAATGCAATGCATGAATGCAAATGCGGTGTTGATTCTCGAACAATCCTTAAAAGACATTCGTTCAATAGAAAAATGTCTGGTTACAATAAACTAATAATGAATTACATGTAGCAGTTAGCTTTCTTCTGGAGATCTTGACTTTGAGAAGCAAAGCTCGTGCTCCACGTCTCGACGTCGTCTTCAAGATGATGGGTGACCTCATTTTACCCTTTTATGCTACTCCATAGACTTGTGACGTCATGATATTCATGCTTTGGCTTCTAAAAAACATTGACAAGTGTAGGCATAATGCAAACAAAAGTTTCTTCTTCGGTTGATCTGTGTGCAAACAAGCTGTTCTTCGAATAATGCGTCTAAATAGGGTTGGATCCTAGCGGTCCAAATGGGGTATAGTTAAAGTCTTTAAAACTTTTGGGTTTACATTAAAATTCTCAAAGATCATTTGGTTTAAAGATTTCCCATTTTTTATTATCAAAAAGTTTTAACTTACTTAAAAAACAAAATTTTAGGGTTTTTTTCTTTCTTTTTTTTTGAAAGTTTTAGGAGGGAAAAAATTCAAAACACAATAATAATAATTTCAATTTTTTTGAAGGAGTTAAATTAAAATCTTTAAGATTTTTACAAAGGGTTAAATGTGAAGATTTTAAAATTAGTGTTCTGCAGTCCCCACTGGATCCTTTACGCCGCACGTGCCTTACTATCGGACCATCTTCTTTCTCGATTGGTCTTTGCTCGGCCTAACTTGATACTGTAATATTATCATTTTCGGCAAAACATATTTTTGTATATTTTGAAAGCCTTTTAAATTAACCATTATTGAATAAACACCGTGTCATGATATGCAAAATGAATGCAAATAAAGGCGTTGATTCCGCTGGTAATCACCCTTTAGAACGACTTTCATAGGAATTAAAGGGTCCAGATTTTGGAGCTAGAAAAGAGGACTTCTACATATATGCCCCTCTACATGTTTTTGGGTCGCACTCAAGGAAATAAAAGTCTCGGTTAAAATCGTTGGTACCGAGTATACCTTCCGCTTCATGCGTTCAAACGGATCCAAGATGGTTACGTCGATGTTTTCAAGAACCCTCGAGAAAATAATCAAACCCTATATCCCTAAAGAGAACATGTCCATCTTCATCCGGGTGAGCGAGTATGATGTCTCGGATACACTCCTGTGCACAGGCTAGGCTGTCTCATCGACTCTAAATTAGGCCGTTGACCCAATCGTCATTTATCCTGGCAAAGGTTTTGAACTTCAATAGATAATTCTAGTTTCTTGGCGGTTTCGTATAGATTCAATCTTTTTGAACATTCTTCTTGTTAAGCAAGGATGTGTACTCTTTTACCATGGGTATCATGTCATGTCCATTAAAAGTAAAGCATCAAAAGCAAGGTTCCAGAATTGAGAGATGGCTCGACGCAAAGGCTGATTAACCCGGACATACATTAAATGTGCTATGTCGCCATAAGTATCAGAATACAGGTCATGTAGTCGTCGATCTCATCCTTCCCAAATCTCTTTAAGCTCTCATAGGTCATTCTATTGTAGGCTCTTGTATGTATATCCTGGCATTATGCTCTCACTCGGCAAGCTGTTACCTTGGGCCCACTGGTTGACTTTTGAACAATGTCTGACGACTGTTCTTAAGATACCTTTTATCCATGATGAAAGATTTCTGATCGGGCAAACCACTTGAACCAACACATTTATGTCATGCAATACTAATGCAACAAAAGTATGTGTAAAGTAAAAATAAAATAAAATAAAAAAAATGAGTTAGTACCGAATAAAATCAATAGATACATAAATAAAAAGGGCAAATTAAATAAGGTAAACACAAAAACAACCCTATGTACATCCCGTCTAAAAATACCTAGGTTATCCGCTTGGCTCTAAAGGGTGGGCTTTCTATATTCTCTACATGCAGTGTTGGTGCTAGGAGGTACCCGAACTATCCTTTCTGTCCCCTACTAAGAGTAGTGAGGCCCCCGATCATCACCCATTATAGGCTCCTTTCAACCGGGTTTAATTCAGGGGGACCCATTCGCTTATGCCCCTACAGAGGAACGATATCCTCACGAAAGCATAAGGTACTCGAGCCCCAAAGGTACTTGCTAGGCCCATACGGAGGAACGATATCCTCACGAAAGCATTAGCGTTTCCCCTACTTAAAAGGACGGATTTATATGCCAAATTTTAAATACGTTAGAAATAAACGCGCAATTACAACCGAATGTTAATTTAATAGTCACTTTAATCCGGAACTTCCGATATTAGTAAAGCATTGATTATTTGAAAAAGCTCGACTCTCTTTTTTTATTTTTGAAAAACAAAAATGGTCCCCAGCAGAGTCGCCATCTGTAGCGATATCCCTTTTTTCGCTAAAAAAATGAGTTTCAAAGTGCTTGGAGGTCTTTCAGTATTTAAAAATATGTCCCGTTGGGGTTTTAGAAAAATCATATTTTATTTAAAATAATAGAGTCGCCACCGACCACTAAGGTAGACCGGACACCGTAAAAACCAGAGATTTAGAAAACTGTCGGGTTCGGGAGTCGATTACAGATGGGGAAATATTAGCACCCCCACACAGCCCAAATTGGTACTTTAATAATTATTGCTTTATTAATATTAAACTTTTCGAATTAAAGTGACGATTAAATTAAAATTTGGTTACAAGTGCGAGTAAATTTTAAGGACCCCGTTATTCGAGAGTAAACCGATAAACCACCATCACTGTGTTTGATATTGGCCAAGTTTACGCTCGAATAAAAAGGGCACCGTATTGACAATTAATATATACGTAATGCAACTTAAAACATGGCAAATAAAAATAAATACAATGCGATGAAAATATAAATAAATACTAACATAATAAAATACTAATCTAACATAAATAAAATAATAATCTAAAACATAAATTTAAAACATAAATAAATACTAATCTAAAACATAATTAAACATACAAACTAAAAAAATACAATTTTAAATTAGCTAATACTTCATTAAATCATAAAAATTACAACACAAATAAAAAGGGAATAAAATGTACCTAACTAAGAGCTCGAATGACGAACCCCACCGAGATCTACCACTATCTCTCCAAAAATTAACTAGATCGGATCCAAAATAAGACCCCGATCGAATCGGTTAGGACCAAAGGCACTGCCCCCGGTCCTTGGCTACCTGAGAGCATAGCTCTCTTATTGGGCATGCCACAACCGGCTCTTATGCTTCAAATGGCAAATGCATGCCTATTTATAGGCATTTTCAAGGGGTGGGGGGATCTTGTAAGTGACGTGTAGCTATGTGCTCCAAGCACTTCTTTTTTTCATTTTTTTACATTAATTAATTTTTTCTTTTTTTTTCTAATTTTATATTAATAATAATATTATTACAATAATACTAATAACACTAAAACTCGGACAAAAATGAGTAATTACATCATGACATTATGGACTTCAAATGAGAATTTTGGATCCCACCCTTACAGCTTCATGAGAAATTATTAGACGGATTCGACTCACCACTTCATTTATAATAGATTTATCTATCTTAATGTAACTTTTAAGTATTTACCCACTCTTTATTTACGTGTAGAAAATAATTGAAAATTCATATTAGAAAAAAAAGATGTCTTAATTTTATTAGTTGAGACTATAAATAAAGCGATGAGTCAGATCTATCTAATAATTTTTTCAGCTTCATTAGTTCATATACTACACATAAGTATTGAATTTAGTTCATATACTTATTTTTAATTTTAAAACATTAATAGACTCGAACAATAATCATTAAACATATTAAGTCAAACTCTGCTATTAGTCTCAATTTTATGCATAAATTATAAATTTAATTTATGTTCTCCAATTTAATACTTTTAATATGTGTAATTAAATCATATTGTCTTTATATCATTTGAATTATGACAGAAAATTTAATAAACAATATTTTTTATTTGACCTACAACTTATATAGACTATGTTTGGCAATTAGCGGATAATTGATACTTGATAGCGAATTACATTGGCCATGTTTGGCAATTAGCTGATAACTAATAGCGGATCACATTAATTGATAGCGGATAACTAATAGCATTAGCTTATTTGATTAGCGGATTACATTAGCTGATTGTATAAAAGTGTTTGGTAAAATTAATTGATAGTTGATAACTGTTTGATTATTTGAACAAGCAAAATGACATATAAGAACATGATTATATTTGATACTTGTTTGAATAATTTATTACTTATTAACATTTTTTCCCTTTTAATATTAATTAAATTATAAAAATTAATTTTTTAATATCATTACTGAGCATATATGAGAACGTACATATTAATTTTTAATCTATTAAATTATCTTTTTAATATAATTTTAATAATTATTAAATTTAGATGTGTATATTAATTTCTTATCTATGATATTATATTTTGAATATAATTTTATTAATTATTAAATTTATATGTATTTATTAATTTATATATTAATTTCTTATTTATTGATTTTTTTATTCTATTAGTTAATCAAATTTATATTACTTAGAGAAATTTTTATAATTATCAAGGACAAAATAGTCTTTACAAGTCATTTATCCAAACCTCTAACTCAAAAATCTCATGAACGGAGCATTTTCAAAATGAGAGGTTTCACCTCAATCCGCTATTACAATCCTCTATTTACCAAACATCCAAATTAGATGATTTGACTGGTCAAACCTCTAAAAATGCTTCAAACCTCTAATTTTACCTCAAAAAGCTGTTTACCGAACAAGGCCATTAGATGATAGCTAATAGATGATTACATTAACTGATTTGACTAGCGGATTGTATTAGCTGATTGTATAAAAGTATTTGGTAAAATTAACTGATAGCTAATAGATGTTTAATTATTTAAACATGTAAAATAACATATAAGGACATGATTATATTCAATGCTTGATATTCAATACTTGTTTGAATAGTTTAATAGTTATCAATATTTTGTATATATTAATATTAATTAGATTTATGCAAATTAATTTTTTAATATAATATTTTGATATTATTGATAATTATTAAAGGTAAAAGAGTCTTTACAACTCTTATGTCATACCTCTAATTTCAAAAATCTCCTATTAGCAGCTTTTTAAAATTAGAAGTTTTATCTCAATCTGTTATTTCAGTCCGCTATTCACCAAACATCCTAACTAGTAAATTTAACTGGTCAAATCTCTAATTTTAATTAAAATCTATAATTTTAGCTCAAACCATTGTTTACTAAACATGCCATAGTGAACAAAGACCAACAACATAATTTAACCTAAGCTTTTTTTATTCGATTTTTCTGTTTTGATGCAAAGGCAAAGCCCACTCATTACATTTCGGCTCTTTTTGAAATGATTTCTAGGCTCATGCTTTGGCCACCTCATACTCCATGCCTATCTTCTAAAAGAGTGGAAAAGAAATTTGTCTTTCCAAAATAAAGATTTCATTTTCCCTATTTCATGTCATATTGTCTTTTAGATATCTTCTAATTGAGGAAATTTAAATTATATTTTTAAAAGAATTTTTGTTTTTTGTTTATCTTCTATATATACTTTATATTCTATATTTGATGTTTGAAATTATTATTTTCAATTATATTGTCTATAAAATTTAAAATTTTCCAAAATAATTTCTTTTTTAAATGAGGAAATTCAGTTATGGAACTGCTAAAATCCTAATATTACTTCAAATTTTAAATTATAAAAATAAAATTTCATTCATAACCAAAACCAATTGTAGACCAATCAAAACTTCAAATGTCTGCTACTTCTAAGCCAAGAAGCTTACCCAATACATTCAAACTTAACTCATTGCTAATAATTGTAATCACTCATTTTTTACCGGGTTTTAGTGTTATTAGTGTTATTATAATACTAAAATTATATATATAAAAAAAGCAAAAAAAAGCAAAAAAAAAAATAATATAATAATAATAAAAAAGGGGGAGGGGAGTGGAGCACAAAGCTCCACGTCACCCTCCTCACCCCTATAAATAGAAGCAATTGGCGGGAGGGAAATCGAATTGCAATCACGCCAATTGAAGAGAAAAAATGGCAATTGCAACAATTGGAATCGGCAAGGGCAGGCCAATTCGGCTAGCCCAAGACCGGGGTAATATCCTCGGTCCTAACCGGTTCGATCGGGGTCCTATTTTAGGTCCGATCTAGTTAATATTTTTGAAGGGGTCGCGGTAGATTTCGGTGGGGTTCAGTCGGGATTCGCCGTTCGAGCTCCTAGTTAGGTATATTTTTTTTCCTTTTTTATTAGTGTTGTAATTTTTATAATTTAATGAAGTATTAGTTATCTTAAAATTTTAGTCTTATTTTTTATTTTGTATGTTTATGTTTTAGATTAATATTTAATATGTTTTAAATTTGTGTTTTATATTAATATTTTATTTATGTTAGATATGTTTTTTATTTATGAGTTGATTAATATTTATGTATGTATGTTTTAGAATAGTATTTTATGTTGAATTTGTTTTTATGTTAGATTAATATTTATGAATATTAGTATTTTGTTTATGCTAGATATGTTTTTATATATGAGTTAGATTAATATGTATATATGCATGTTTTAGTCTAGTATATCATTTATGTTAGATTAGTATTCATTATGTCAATATTTATTGCATTTAAATATTTTGCCATGTTTTTATATTTTTGCCACTAAGATTGCATATGATATATAAATTGTTAATGCGGTGTCCTTTTATCCGAGCGTAAACGGGTCGATGTCGAGCGTAGTGATAGTGGTTGGCGTTTACTCTCGGATAACGGGACCCTTAAAATTAATTCGCAATTATGACCGAATTTTAAAATAATCGTCACTCTAATCCGGAAAATCCAATATTAATAAAGCGGTAATTATTAAAGTACCAATTTTTGGGCGGTGTGGGGGTGCTAATCCTTCCCCATCCGTAACCGACTCCCGAACCCAATCTTTTTGAATCTCTGGTTTTATGGTGTCCGGCCTACCTAAGTGGCCGGTGGCGACTCCATTTTTTAATACGGTTTCTTTTAAAAAACCCCACGGAATAAATATTTTATATCTAAAAGAGTCACAAACACCTTTCAAAAACACCTTCGAAAACCCTACGTTTTAATTTTAGCGATAGTATCAGAAAAAAGGAACATCGCTACAGATGGCGACTCCGCTGGGGACATTTTTGTTTTTCAAAAACAAATGAGAGTCAAGCTTTTAAAATAATTACCGATTTACTAATATTGGAAATTCCGGATTAAAGTAACTATTAAATTAACATTCGGTCATAATTGCACGTTTATTTTAACGCATTTAAAATATGACATATAAACCCGTCTTTTTAAGTGGGGGGAAAACGCTAATGCTTTCGTGGAGATATCGTTCTCCCGTATGGGCCTAGTAAGTACCTTCGGGGCTCGAGTACCTTATGCTTTCGTAAGGATATCGTTCCTTCGTACGGGCATAAGCGAATGGGTCCCCCTGAATTGAACCCGGTTGAAAGGAGCCTATAATGGGTGATGATCGGGGGCCTTGCTACTTTTAGTAGATGACAGCAAGGACAATTCGGGTACCTCCTAGCACCAACACTGCATGTAGAGAACATAGAAACCCACCCTGTTAGAGCCATGTGGATAACCTTAAGTGTTTTAGACGGGATAAATAGGGTTGTTTTGTGTGTTTATTCTGTTTAATTTTGTCCTTTTATTTATGTATTTATTATTTTTATCTGGTACTAACTCATTTTTTTGTGTTTTATTTTATTTTTACACATATTTTTGTTGCATTATCATTGCATCCACATTACATAGAGGCGTTGATTCAAGTGGTTTGCCCGATTAGAAAATCTTTCATCATGGAAAAAGGTGTCTTAGGAAGGACAAAGATCGATCCGATCGCGTGACATCGGTTAAAGATTACTCAACAGATCCGACGTAACAATTTGCGAACAGCGTGTAGTGCCAAAGTATACACATGAGACCCGATGGTGGACATACGACGAGTTGCAAAGCGCGTGAATGACTTAACTATCAAGTCGCGGCTCTCCGACCCTTCGTAACCCGGACATAGAAGAAGCACCAAGGTTTATCAAGTTGCTCAGAGTCGTCGAGGAGCTAGGAGGTAGAGCTAGGGATTATGTGTAGAACTTTATTTTGTAATTAAGACTTTGTAATAGACTCTTTTTGTAATAGGGACTCATTTTGTAATATGGATCTTTTTGTAATCTGGACCCTTTAATTCCCATGAAAGTCGTTGAAATGGTGATTACCAGTGAATTAACGCTTTATTTGCATTCATGTTGCATATCATGACATGGTGTTGATTCAAGAACAGTTCATTAAAAGGCTTTCAAAATAGAAAAAGTCTGTTTTGCCGGAACGATAATATTACAAATATCAAGTTAGGCCGAGCAAAGACCAATCGCGAAAGAAGACGCGATGCGACAATAAGGCACGTGACGACGAGAGAAGATTGATCGGACCGCAGAACCCCAATTTTAAATCTTCACATTTGACCATTTTTAAAATTCTCGATTTTAATTTAACTCAAAAAAAAAAAAAATTAAAAATATTATTATTTTGCTTTGAAACTTCTTCTCTCATAAAACTTTCAGAATAATAATAATAACAAAAAGAAGCCTAAAAGTTTCATTTTTAAGTAAGTTAAAATTTTTGATAATAAAAATAGGGAAATTTTTAAACCAAATGATCTTTGAGAATTTTAATTTAAACCCTAAAATTTTTTAAAGTACTCTTAGGAGGACCGATAGAATCCATCCCCTGTTTAGACATATTATTCGTTTGCACCCAGAAAAGATCTTATATGCATTATGCATGCACTTGTTGATGTTATTTTTAGAAGCCATAAAAAAATAAAGATCATGACGTCACGAGTCCATAGAATAAGAAGAGAAGACGAAGTCATCCATCATCCTAAAGATGACGTCGAGACGTGGAGCACAGGTTTTACTTCCCGAAGTCAAGATCTCCAGAAGGAAGCTAACTGTCACCTGTAATTCATTATTAGTTTCTTGCAACCAGACATTTTTCTACTGATTGAAAGTCTTTTAAGGACTGTTCGAGAATCAACACCGCATTTGCATTCATGCATTGCATTGCATTACATTGCATTGCATTACATTGTACAATCATGACATATTTTACACCTTGCATAAAATTTTTGAGGGGTAATCCAAAGAACAATTAGAGTTTTATCGTGAATAAAAGAATTGAACACACTCAAAAATCAAGATTCGAGCAGTTAAAAGATAGACTCGAGAGAAAAAATAGTTTGATGCCTTTAATACAAGAAAACTCTGTTTGAGCCCCGATTTGGTCGTTCCTCCGGATTCCAAAGATTTCCACATAATAACGGAATAAGATGCCCCAAGATTCGTGTGACCATATTCTGTAAAAAAAATGGAGGGCTATATTGAAAAATTACCGATCCACTACTTCCCCGACAGTCTAGCAGGACTTACCGTGATATGATGTGCTTTGGACCTAGCACTAAGTCGTCGGTATCTCCAGGGTACGAAGATGAAACCTGATAAAAGCTTCAAAGAATGTGCTTTGAGGTGTATGTGTTTAGCGACCCAAGTGCAGCCTCTCGTAGATGAAGAGAAAAGTGAATTACATGCCATCTTTCTTATTTCTTCTTTAATAAGATGCTCGGAAAATGAAAGCCAACTTTGAGGACTTCATGACAGTCGGAGAAAGAATCGAACATGCACTCCGGGACCTAAGTTTAAAGACCATACCTGCCTAGGAGCAGAAGGAAACAAAGAGATAAATGGGTACCACTTTCAAAACATTGAGGCGATGGGGCATGACACTAAGAAATTTGGGGTTGTTAAAAAAATCAAGAAGCTAGTCGATGAGGGAGTCATGACGAGAGAATTGATCCAGCGGTGGAAAAACAAGAGAAGAGGCAAGCCTACACTACCTTGGAAGGGGCATAATGAGTCAGTACCCTGGAGATAATCCAAAGGTCCCTACGGTTTTCTCATCATTCCACAAAGAAATTATCAACAAAAAAATCATTGTTTATTAGAATTAAAAATCACATTTGGAAAAGCATTTTTACATTCTTGATTCTTTAAACATTTCATTTTTATGGGGTAGTTTTCCCATATGCATATACACACATTTTTTAATGGACATATGTATATATCATTTCTATACCAGGTCCTCGAATTTTGAATGCAACAGTACATTTGCTTCAAACCCAAAGATCAACTCTAAGTTGCATATATTTAGAAGAGATTGAATGTTGTGGTGATACTGTAAATGTGAGTATCTGCTAGTTTACTTAGGCTAACAGAGGAACAAAAGCGAGTGTTTAGACAATGGGCAGTTCCCATTTTAAGAATTTATCTTCTCAGGCACTTGTCGTTTAAGATCCTTGAAACGAAAGTTGACCCTAAACCTCTACCCCCTGAAGGCATTCTCAGGACATTTGTGAATATGACAACGAATAGTGTTCTTTTACTTTACCAGAAGACACAGATGAGTCCAGACATATTGGATACGAAGATCAGAAAATCACCAGAAGAACGTGGTTGAAAACATGGATATGTCCAAACGAAAAACCCAAAAAAAAGAGATCAGAAGGCCGAAGCAATCCAGATCGAGTAAATATCAGAAGAGCTGCAGAGAGGCAATTAACTCCGAGTGGAAGATCGCATCAATACCCAATATAGATCCGTGTTGATTCGAGGATACATTCATAGACTCGAATAAGAAGAAAGAGATTCAATGCTAAAAACCCAGAATGAACAGTCTAAAAAAAATGAAGAATACAGTCTATGCTTCACACACAGATCAAACAATACAAGAACGAGACTTCAACTATGAGTAAGAGACAGAAGGAATCCACATTTCAAGTAAACATCAGTTTTGAAAATTAGTATAGAAGCTCGAATTGAAGCTAAGTCAAGACAAGTCAGCCCGAAGATTGCCAATTTTGAAAAAGGAAATGACCTTTAGGGTGAAAACCCAAAAATGGGCAGTCTAGAGTGATCCTGAAAATGAAGAAAAAGAGTAGTCTGCCTGAGCATGATGGCATCAATATCCAGCCAAAATACATTGATCCGAAGGTACAAAAGAAGGAAGTGACCTCTAGGGTGAAAACCCAAAAATGGGCAGTCTAGAGTGATCCAAGAGAAAAAGTGAAAAAGAAGAAAAGAAAAAAGAGAAAAAAAGAAAGCAAGAATAACATTTCATCTGGGCGTGCCAATCACAAGAATTCCCAGAAATGTATTCGTAGTCCTTCAAGAAATCTCAGTTCTGAGGAGTATTGAAGGATCAAACATTATTGAACAGAAAACGAACATCAGTATATAGCCAGAATGCAAGGCAGTCTACAATAAAAATAAAGGAAATGAACTCTAGGGTGAAAACCCGAAAACGGGCAGTCTAGAGTGATCAAAAAAAGAGAAGGAATAATGGGCATATCCAAGTTACACAAGTTCAGAAATATTGTTTCACTTAACCATAAACCAAAGGCCTACATTACAAGCCCCAAAGACCATTTACGGTCATCCATAGATATCCAAGTTGAATGAGAATGTCTTGATTTCATTCCGCCTATAAGGGTTAACTTTTCTTCAAGGAACGTCAAACTTCGAAGTGCTTGATCGACACCCAAATGAGGGAAGGATGGGGCATGGTAAGATAGTGAGATTAAGAGAGACACCTTAAACGGGTAAAAAACTAGGTAGGGTTGTTCCTCTCAAAAGCCTATTAGACCGGAAGAAACTATACATTGGCATATATCTCCACAATGGTCAAGATCTTCTAAATATGCGTTTCATTAGAGTTGGTCTCACGGCAACTTGAAACAGATGCGCTATGGTGTTTGATATTTCGGGGCAAACATGTTTTAAAAAGGTTTGACATTTTCTCCCAAAGTTATGATGTTTACCATTTGTTCCAAACAATGTTTTCAAAATGTCCAAGTTGTGATTTTGAAAATGATATTATCTTTTCAAACAATTATTTTTTTGAAAATATACATGTAAATTGCCTTTTACTTTACTTTAAAAATGAATGATGATGAGATTTAAAGCATATGGACCGAAAGTTAGTTCCCATCGAAATGCTGCGAGAAAATCAAGGAAGAGTTCAAGGGATGGAAGCATCTTGGCTCACCCTGGTGACTAGAAATAGATCAAGGCTCTATAGGATGGGCCAGAAAATTCAAAGCAGTGGAGCCCGTGGTTGAATGGGGCAACGCCAAGCCAAGAAGATGACAAAGGTTCTTATAAGAATGATATAAGAACCAGAAGATCATTTATGAAGACGGGTGATAACCCTAAAGACAAGAAAGCCTTCCGCACAAAAGGATTTAAGAGCATACAGAAAGCAGTAGAGAGATGAAGAAATATGAGGAGCGACCTTTCAGGGTGTAAGACTTTAGAACAAAAAAAGAAGAAGAAAGAAACCATTACATTGCATGCATCATATAGATAGGGGCATGTCAATTTCTGCTTATTTTGGACAGGTACCTGAAGAATTATCAAAGAACATTAAGAAGTGGAAAAGTTTTTGTGACCATTTTTCGGCGTGAGTCCCTAAAGATTGAAGAAAGTTTAGTGGCCATTTTGGCATTAGTCCCTAAAATTTGAAGAAAGATCGTGGCCATTTTCGCGTGAGTCCCTAAATTTGAAGAAGTTTCGGCAGCCACCTTCGGCGTGAGTCCCTAAAATCTGAAGAAGTTTCGGCGGCCATTTTCGGCGTGAGTCCCTAAATTTGAAGAAGTTTCGGCAGCCACCTTCGGCGTGAGTCCCTAAAATTGGAATATTGGTAGCCATTTTCAGTGTGAATCCCCGAATCTGAAGAGACATCGATGGCCATCGTGGTGTGAATCCCAAATGAGAAGACAATGTTTTTACATACAAAAGGCACATGTTTTCAAGCTCCAGAGAGAGGTTCTATATAGGAAGAATCCTCCGCTCCGAGGCTTCAGAAGCTGAAAGTTCTATATAGGAAGGACTGACAGCTCGGGGTGAAGACTCATGATTCTATATAGGAAGAACTCCCAGTCGAAGGAATTCACCCATGACACACAAGATTATATAGGAAATCCTATTGTGTTGAAAGCGAAGAGTTCTATATAGGAAGGGCTCCGAGCTTCAATGTCTTAGAGTGAAAGATTCTATATAGGAAGAATCCCTAACTCCAAGATTTCAAGACGCCAAAAAGTTCTATATAGGAAGGACCGACGGCTCCAAGGTGAAGACTCGCAGTTCTATATAGGAAGAACTCCTAGTCAAAGGGATTCACCTATGACACACAAGATTATATAGGAAATCCTGTTGTGTCGAAAGCGAAGAGTTCTATATAGGAAGGGCTCAGAGCTTCAATGTCTTAGGGTGAAAGGTTCTATATAGGAAGAACACGTAGCTCGAGATTTCAGACGCCAAAGGTTCTATATAGGAAGGATGGCGGCTCGGGGTTTGAAGACTAGCGATTCTATATAGGAGGAACTCCCGGTCGGAAGAATCCATCAGCGACGCTTGAGAAGGTTTTATATAGGAGAAACCAGCGTTGAAGGCGAAGAGTTCTATATAGGAAGGACTCCAAGTTGCACCGTCTCAAAATGAAAAGTTTTATATAGGAAGGGTGATGGCTCCAAGGTGAAGACTAGCAGTTCTATATAGGAAGAACTCCCAGTCAAAGCAATTCACCTATGACACAAGGTTATATAGGAAACCTGTTGTGTGTCGAAAGCGAAGAGTCTTATATAGGAAAGGCTCGAACTTCATTGTCTTAGAGTGAAAGGTTCTATATAGGAAGAACCCTGCAGCTCACGAGACTTCAGAGCATAAAAAGTTCTATATAGGAAGGATTTGTGACTCAGGATTTGAAGACTAGCAGTTCTATATAGGAGGAACTCCCAGTCAGAAGAATCCATCAGTGGCGCGAAAGGTTTTATATAGGAGAAACCATCGTTGAAAGCAAAGAGTTCTATATAGGAAGGACTCCAAGCTTTATTGTCTCAAAGTGAAAGAAATGACTCATAATTCGGGATGTGAGAGCGAAGGGTTCTATGTCAAAAGAGCCTGTAGCTCCAAGATCGGAAGGTGACGAAGCTCTATATAGGAAGAACTTACGAGCCTGAAGATTCAGCCAAGGAAGAGCGGAGATGTCCAAAAGAATTCGTTTTCCAAAGCTACAAACAGGGAAGTCTGATAAAAATGAGAGCGAAGGGTTCTATGTCGAAAGAGCCTGTAGCTCCAAGATCGGAAGGTGACAAAGCTCTATATAGGAAGAACTTACGAGCCTGAAGATTCAGTCAATGAAGAGCGGAAATGTCCAAAAAAAATCGTTTTTCCAAGGCTACAAACAGGGAAGTCTGATAAAAATCAAAGCGAAGGGTTCAATGTCGAAAGAGCCTGTAACTCCAAGATCGGAAGGTGACGAAGCTCTATATAGGAAGAACTTACGAGCCTGAAGATTCAGCCAAGGAAGAGCGGAGATGTCCAAAAGAATCCGTTCTTCCAAAGCTACAAACAGGGAAGTCTGATAAAAATGAGAGCGAAGGGTTCTATGTCAAAAGAGCCTGTAGCTCCAAGACCGGAAGGTGACGAAGCTCTATATAGGAAGAACTTACGAGCCTGAAGATTCAGCCAAGGAAGAGCGGAGATGTCCAAAAGAATTCGTTTTTCCAAAGCTACAAACAGGGAAGTCTGATAAAAATGAGAGCGAAGGGTTCTATGTCGAAAGAGCCTGTAGCTCCAAGATCGGAAGGTGACGAAGCTCTATATAGGAAGAACTTACGAGCCTGAAGATTCAGTCAAGGAAGAGCGGAAATGTCCAAAAAAAATCATTTTTCCAAGGCTACAAACAGGGAAGTCTGATAAAAATGAGTGCTTTTGATCTTTGCTTTGTCCTCGTTTCACAAGAACAAGCAAAGAGGGGCAACTGTAATCACTCATTTTTGACCGGGTTTTAGTGTTATTAGTGTTATTATAATATTAAAATTATATATATAAAAAAAGCAAAAAAATAATAATATAATAATAATAAAAAAGGGGGGAGGGGAGTGGAGCACAAAGCTCCACGTCACCCTCCTCACCCCTATAAATAGAAGCAATTGGCAGCAAGAATGGGGAGGGAAATTGAATTGCAATCACGCCAATTGAAGAGAAAAAATGGCAATTGCAACAATTGGAATCGGCAAAGGGCAGGCCAATTCGCCAGCCCAGACGAGGGTAATATCATCGGTCCTAACGGGTTCGATCGGGGTCCTATTTTAGGTCCGATCTAGTTAATATTTTTGAAGGGTCGCGGTAGATCTCGGTGGGGTTCATCGGGATTCGCCGTTCGAGCTCCTAGTTAGTATATTTTTTTCCTTTTTATTAGTGTTGTAATTTTTATAATTTAATGAAGTATTAGTTATCTTAAAATTTTAGTCTTATTTTTTATTTTGTATGTTTATGTTTTAGATTAATATTTAATATGTTTTAAATTTGTGTTTTATATTAATATTTTATTTATGTTAGATATGTTTTTATTTATGAGTGATTAATATTTATGTATGTATGTTTTAGAATAGTATTTTATGTTGAATTTGTTTTTATGTTAGATTAATATTTATGAATATTAGTATTTTGTTTATGCTAGATATGTTTTTATATATGAGTTAGATTAATATGTATATATGCATGTTTTAGTCTAGTATATCATTTATGTTAGATTAGTATTACATTATGTCAATATTTATTGCATTTAAATATTTTGCCATGTTTTATATTTTTGCCACTAAGATTGCATATGATATATAAATTGTTAATGCGGTGTCCTTTTATCCGAAAGCGTAAACGGGGCGAGATCGGCGTAGTGATAGTGGTTGGCGTTTACTCTCGGATAACGGGACCCTTAAAATTAATTCGCAATTATGACCGAATTTTAAAATAATCGTCACTCTAATCCGGAAAATCCAATATTAATAAAGCGGTAATTATTAAAGTACCAATTTTTGGGCGGTGTGGGGGTGCTAATCCTTCCCCATCCGTAACCGACTCCCGAACCCAATCTTTTTGAATCTCTGGTTTTATGGTGTCCGGCCTACCTAAGTGGCCGGTGGCGACTCTATTTTTTAATACGGTTTCTTTTAAAAACCCCACGGAATAAATATTTTATATCCAAAAGAGTCACAAACACCTTTCAAAAACACCTTCGAAAACCCTACGTTTTTATTTTAGCGATAGTATCAGAAAAAAGGAACATCGCTACAATAATCAACGTTATTCGAGCAATTATCATCATTAATAACGATCTTACTTTGTGTAAACCTTTGACTTTTTTTTTTATCTTTGTGTAATTAGGTATTCTTGTAATCCTATATATACTCGTCACTTGCAATGGAGAGCAGCTGAACGCGATTGTGGTAGTGGTACTTTAAAAACTTCAACTTAATCTAATTAATTAACACAAATATTTTAATATGCCATTATTTTATTTTTTTTAAAGAGTTAATTTATGAGGTATGGGCTTATTTTGTTGTGACATAAATATATATATATTTGGAAAATTCCAATTTGAACATCAAATAAAATATTAAAATATGTTTTATGGGAGAAAGAATAGTGAAGATAGATGGGCAAGTTTTGTTTTTATTTTGGGATTTGATTTTTTTTGTTACCAAATAAATAGTTTACTAAGTGAAGGGTATGTAGGGGTTGAGCTTGTAGACAAAAAATAGGTATAAATAGAGGAAGTGGGAGAGTTTCCCAAAGTAATTTCTTTTTCTTCTTTATGTCCTAAACGATAACCAAAGGGAGAGTGCTTGTGGTGGGGGTCCAACCTCTATATTATTTTTTTGAAGGACCAACCTCTATATGAGCACATTCCAATAACAATTGCATGTTTATGATTATGATTTAACTGAATTCGAATCGTTTTTAAAGAGAACGTTATTATCAGAGTTTGAATTTCAAAATTTGAAAATTTTAAATCGACGTAAACGTATTTATACCCATAACCTTTAGAATATCTATTGAGTTTGAATTTATTAAATCTTAATGTTTTTCTTTCGATTTTTAGGGAAGTGAATAAAGAGCAACGAAAGAGTAACATGTCAAAATCTAGTGACCAATTCTCTACGTTATGTTGATCCATATAGATGCAAAACACTGGTCACAAATTTTAAAATTGTTTTATATCCAAGACAAAGATCTAACCCTTAACAACGGATTAAAATAGAAAAAAATCGTACCATCTCACCTAACCTCGTGGTTATTTGACTCATTACTTTGATTATCCTTAACGTTGTTTATTTATTTAGGTTTGATCATTGAAAGATTATTATTAGTATTATTATTATTACTATTATTATTATTATGTATATAAAAAATATTGTTGTTGGGGTTTTGGAAATGCATGCGTGCAACTCCTTTCATGATGGCTAATTGAAACGATATTTTTAAGAAAAGAAACCTTGAGTTTCGAGACATTCATTCCTTTTGGTAATGTGTCGTCCATTGATTATTTTAGTATCAACTTTCTTTATATTATGGCTTTGATTATTTTAGTATCAATTTTCTTTATATTATGGCTTTAAATTGGTAGAATCTAATGGTGTTTGGAATCTTAGGATCCAATGTAATAAATATGTATAATATATGCACGTTCACCTTTTTATATTTAAAACCTTTCACGTTACCGACCATCAGGGACAGAGTAAAGATTTAGGGTTAAAAAAGTAAAACATAAATATTTTAAAGTGGAGGGCAAATTAAAAAATAAATTAATTTTTAAAACAATTTATATAAGATGACAAAAGTAAAAAAAAAATTAGGGGTAATTGTCCCTCCCCACCCCTTAATAGCTTCATTACTCCCAACTATTTTTTATAATCCTGATTCATTAATTAACAAATTCAGATCGAATATAATAAATATATATTATATAGACGATCTTTCAACTCATTTTGCTATACTAGGATGGTCAAAATTAACATTTATAATACATAAACGAACAAATTATTATTCAAAATAATAATTTGTTCGTTTATGCATTATATATGTTAATTTCAATTAATTAATAGTATACTGATTGTAATTATAATTTTATTTTTATATTATATTCATTAATTCTGTTGTATAAATAATAATTTATTATAATTATAGTTATATTTTTTTAGAAGAATATATAATCTATCACTAAATTAAAAAACAAATTAAAGGTAGCATTTGATGTCATATCACAGAGATCATAAAAGTGATGGGCTGATGGGTAGGGCCCATCATATATGCAGTCTTTCAAAACCCACAGCAAGTTTTGTCTGTACATTGAAATAGGAAAGAGCAATTGGCCTTTTTATATAAAAATTTAACTTATCATAATTTATATAAAAATTTGATCGAATTTTATTCTTAAATTGATATAATCATATCCATTTAGAGGTCGGTTAATCGAATTAATTTAAATATATATGTTATATAGAGAATAAATTTTATTAATAGTTTTTACATTTTAAATGTAAATGTTAAACTTAAAATTCACATGAATAATATGATTATTTTTAATCATTCAATTAATTAATAGATTTTTATATATTATATTTACTATACATTATAAATATATTAAAATATTTAACAAAATCAATTATGCTATGTAATTATTGTTAATCAAATAGTAAAATAGTAATTATATATTATATATTCAACTATTATACATTATAAATATGAGATTTTTATCACTCGATCATTTTTATTTATTTTTATTTTTTAATTAAATAATTTTATTAACAAATTTACAACTTGTGAATCGGTATAAGTATATAATTAATAATTACAATTAAATTAATATATTTTACTGTTTAAATAATCAAAATCGATTAAAAAATAAAAAAGAAAATATTTCACTTTGAAATTGGTAAATTTATTGAAGATGACAAAAGGTGACTGTTGTTGGGACCAATAAACAAAAAAAGAAAGGTTTTTTTATGTGTTAAAGGCCAAACATCTCCCTTTTGCTTTCTTTTTCTTTTGCTTTTCTTTACTTTGACCGGCATTGCATTATCCCATCTTTTACACATCTTTCGTCCCCTTTTTTTCTTGTCTTTTAATACTATGAATTTATACTAATAAAACCGTAAAAAAAAAATTTATACGCAAGTCGTGTAAATTTTAGTTTATATGTGCCTTTTTAATTTTAGGGGTTAGGATCTTAGTTTAGGGGGATATGTTGTAGAATTTAGAATTTAATGTTAGTGTTTAGAATTTAGGGTATAGAGTTTAATGTTTAGTTTTTTAGTGCTAGAATTAGGAATTTAGGGCGTGTTTGGTTTTATGGTGGTAGAATTAATTTTGGATCAGCGTGATTTTATAGAATTGATTTTGTGTAAAATTGATTTTGTATAAAAACCACGACCAATCACAAAAGCAACTTTTACCTTGCTTTTCCAGAATTATGATTGGTGTTCATAATTGATTTTGAATTTTTGCTTTCAAACATGTTAGCACGGCAATCGAGACATATTTTACAATTCAGTCGAGATTTTTGGCCTCCTACCGGATATCCAAACATGCACTTAAAATTGAATTTTATAGTGTAAAAATACAAGATTGTGTAAAATTAGTTTTACATAATATGTATATCAAAATTTTACCCTAAAATTATTGCATTCACATGCCATAGTTAAAATCTACTTTATATACTAATTATCGGTTTGTCTTAACAAGATGAGATGATAGATTTTTAAGCAAGATGAAATATTTAAATTTTGATGTTGTAAATAAAGTAGACTTATTAAGAAGATTATCCCTATAATGCGTTTCTATAGTACTTGATCTGAATTAACCGATCAATAAATAATATACAAATGATTATAAAAAATCAACTTTATGTAATTGAACTTATTGTCCCTAAGCTTTCACTATCCTTCTAGGTCTAAACCCAATATCCCATTCAAAAATTATCCCCTAAGATTGAATTTTTGAAATTTCATTTAAAAAAGTATATGAATGCCATTGAAGCATAGTTTCAATACTGTTGGATAATATTTAAAAAAATTGATATTTTTTTATTTAATATGATATAATAAATAAAAATTGACATTACATGTATTAATATACGCTCCCCTTCCAAACAAGATGGTTCCCTTGGGTTAAATTCATTTATTTTACGAGACCATTATCCTATTCTTAAAAGACATATTTAATAAGATGTGCACTATTACTGCTTTTATATTCTAGGACCTCCCTTTCTTATTCGATATGGGATTAATACCTACAACTCGCACATACCTGACAAATGTGCATTGCTATTACAGCCATCACTTATTGTATAAATATAATAGTTTACATATTATGAACATTGTCTTTTCTTCTACCAAGATTGCACCACCTTTAGTTATTCAATCAATATATCAACAACTCAAATTCCAAACATGTCAAGGAAGAGACAAGTTCATCAATTGAATCTATATCTCTTATGATTAAACATGATAAAGTTTTACTTGATCTTAATACTAGCTTTGCTTTTTGGTGGCATAATTTTGGTTTAATCCCACAAAAAATTGTAAAAAAAAAATATATAAATAAAGGACCACAGTGGATTGGAATGGATAGTAGATTATTATTAGCTTCCACAATGGTCCTGCCATGTTTGGAAGTCAATACAGGTGGTGGAACCACCAAAATGAGGAGAGGAAAGGGGAGTTAAATGATCATGAAATCATCACTACAAAATAATATTTTTTGGTGGGTTCTCTCCTTTACTTTTTTTTTTCAAATCAAGTCCAAATTATTGTTTGATGCAATCATATCAATCAAGACTATATATCATCTCATTAATTTTTTTTTGCTTTTTATTTTTGTTTTTCAATTATTGGTGTCAACAAGAAAAATGTATGATGATGATTTCATGATCATTAAACTAGATTCATGAAATTTTGATAATATGAATTTATTAAATTAGCTTCAAGTTTTATCATGTATTATTTTTATTAAATTGATTTTAATTAAGTTTGATATATATATATATATATATCAAGTTGACATATTACAAAGATTAATTTTAATTATAGTTATTCTAATTATCTTAATTGTAATTGTATTATTTTTAAAATATTATTGATACGAAAAAAACATATGCTCAATAGGTTGATCTAAGCAGATAAATGAGTACTCTAACCATATAGCTTATTAGGTGAGATGGTGAAGATTTTTTTTACCTTAACCAATTTGCAAGGGTTCAGTCATTGTAGGTTGATTAAAGCAGATAAATTTTGTGGTTGACGTCTACCCCTATATGGGCCGACAGAACGCGAATGATTCGTCATTGAGCTTACTCTAGTGAATACATTGTCGATGGTACAATACACTGGAAGACGTGAGATAGAGCATGTTTAAACATTAAGTGTCATTCGATTTATTAGTGAGAGAAATTTAAGTAGTGTAAGAATTATATTTAAAAAATCGATTAGAGGGTCGTGACAATTATAATATAAGATAATAACATTTATGCCCAAAACATTCTTGTCTATTTCTTTTTTTTTCCAGTAATACAGTAGAATCAAAAACTTAAGAAGACTTATGTCCCTCAAGAGTAACTAAAACTTCAACTTCAACAGGCGGCCGAGCATGGACTATCTCCCCGATCGGCAATCCTCGAAACATTGCGGTCAGTTTATCGGCAACACCATTCATTTTACGTCGAACATGTTGAACCTTCGTTTTCCAATTACGTAAAAACAACTCCCGAATAGCGTCCTCATAGCAAGAATTTGCCAACACCCCGGACGAGCCATTTAGAATTCTTGACGCCTCACAATTGTCTGTTTCAACCTCAAGACGCCGATACCCCAAATTTCAAGCATGTTGTAATATATCGTGTATCGCCTAAAATTTCGCAGCATGTACCGAGCAAATATCAATACTACGAGAGAACCCAATCAACCATTCCCCATTTTCATCACGTAAAATTCCACCACATTATACCTTAAATTACTTGGGAATTGGGCTTACATGCTTGAAACCCAAGCCTATCAAGATGCCCTATATAACCCAATATTCAACCACGTCATACCTTAAATTACTGGGCAAAATGGCAGACCCTAAACTCTCTCAAGGATGTCCATGCCCAAATGATAACTGCAGGCCTAACCCTCCACACTTTCCCTCTCAGCAAACTCATCCAATTATCAACCACTTCAGCCTTATCTCATGCCATCGAGAAATTATTATATGGACCCGACTCATTACGTCATTCGTTGTAATAATAAATTAAACAATTTTTGATTATTGTGTGTAGATACTATAGATATTATCGTATTAAACTACTATAATATGTCCAAGATTTAGTGAGGGAGACGTGGCATCAACCGGCCAACTAGCAAGCACCTTCATAAACTAATCTTCCATTATACTAGTTTATATTTTTATAATCCATACTTTTTAATAAAATATAATACCATTAGTAGCAACTACAAATAGCAGCATGGCAGACAAAATAGACCACGAGTAAATTGTTCTGACAAAAATAAAATACGGTTAAATTATACCATATACCACTAAATTTTAAATTTAATATCGACTATATCAATAAACTAAAAATCAATACTATTTTAACACTGAAATTTGGTTTGGGTTTCAATTATATCATTGCGTTATTAAAATTGATGATGTGGATGGATCTTTAACGGTCCGCTTGCGATGACATGGAGATATTTTAACGGCCTAGTAGTATAATTGAAACATAAACTAAAGTTCAATGCTAAAATATAATTAATTTTTTAGTTTAGTGATATAATCGATACGCGTCTAGAAGTTTGATGGTATCTGGTGTAGTTTACCCATAAAATAAAAAAGAAGACCTTATCTTGGGGAATTTAAATATTTTGAGAACTTTGATCGATCCAATTACTCTAAGTTGATATGAAATCCATGTTTGATTTAGCACTTTACTCATTTTTTAATATAGTTATCGATATTTAATCTATAGACTAATTAGTCTAGATCTGATACTTTAGAAATTCATTATAAGAACGATATTTTTCATTTTAGTTGTTTTATTCACAATGTTAAAATTCGAACTCTACTTTACTTAAGATATCTAACGCTTTATCACGCTAAATTAATTTGTCGTCGGTGGCATTTTTCTCCTTGCTACCATTGTTGTTTGGTAGCACTTTACTCCTTGCATCTTATTGAATAAACATAAGGCCTCCGTTGATAAACTAGTGTCCTAAGTAGTAATATCACAACGTGATAATTTTTTGGTAGTCTTAAGGTGATTATAAACTAATATTTCTTCATATATTTTCTTAATTTATTAATAATACACACCTTGCGGATAAACTGCTCGAACTAAAACTATTACTACGCAAATAAGCCGATAACATTGAATTCCAAGTAGCTAAATCCGGGGTCTTAATTTGATCAAACAAATATCCATCCACACTCAATTTGTCATAGCTGCCAGACCATGAGCCATGAAAAGAGAAAGGTAAGTGTAGGAATTGGGTGTAATATTTTTGTTCCAAAGATGTCATTTATAGAGGGAAAAGGCAAGGTGGGTTTCACATTTTTTGGTTAGTTGATGATGTTATTGAGGAAACGAGGGTGTTGTAAAGGAAAATTGTTGGGTTTGGGATTTTGGTTAAAGACTGTGAGGGCATGGAAAAATTATCAGACATGCATGGCTCACCATGTCATTTGTATTTCTAGCCAATAAGATCCATCCTTTTCTTTTTTTCAAGGTGAATCTCAATGTCTTTCCTACATATTAATAAAAAGTAAGTAATTATTTGAAATGAGATGGATGAATTTTATTGGAAATATAAATACAATAAGAAACCTTCTATTAATTTCTCCCTAATTAAAATTTTAATCGTTTTATTTTAGTGTTTGTTCTTTTTATAAATTGTTTGTTTTTTCAAAAAAACGTTCTATTATATTTTTGGTATATTAACCGCAATTATTGTGCTTTATGGCATAATGAAGTTATTCAAGTACTACTTTACTTTAATAGGCTAGGCTCGCTTGCTTTAACAGTATTGTAAAAAATTAAATTGGTGAAAATTTTAAATATAAAGGGTTAAATTTATTGAAGTATGACAAAATTAATAAAATGTATAAGCTTGCTGGTCCGGTTCAGGCTTTGGGTTCAGCCCCAAAACTCACATAACACACACTCACAGCTCTAGGCCCGATTCAACCTCTCTCCCGGGCTCACTAACCAATATGGGTTAAACCCAAACTTCACTCATCACACACTCACCCACACCGGCCTGCATTAACCCATCGTTGCAACAGTCAACAACTAGGGTTCATGAAACCCTTGACAGTGGCGGCGACAGAGGAGGATACCGCGGCGGCGACAGCTCAAAAATATTGTGACGATGGTGCAACAATATGGTAGCAGCAGCGCAACAACACGATGACGACAGCTCCACCATAAACAACAACGACATACCTTAGATGTGCTCGGCAACGCGAACACAACCACAAAGAGAACACAACGATTTCATAAATCACAACGCAACTCGCAGATAACTTAATCAAAGAAGCGAGGATAACGATTACAACCAGAAATACTCAAGATTATGAATTACATTATTCCATAAAGATTCTTAGATGCTAGATTGAATATGTTTCACATCGAAGAAAGGAGCTATGTCATGAGATTTCTCAAGATAAGCGGTTACAACCAAATTCATAATGGAATCTGAGTTTTAGCTATAGACAAGTCTGGAGAAAAAGTCAAATGACTTTAAAATATCTTGGAGGATATTCTTGAATGGCTAAAGCATGTGCCAAGCCAAAAATTGGCAGAGCACAAAGCTTTATGTACAACGGTAAGTCGAGACATATGCGTCGTATACATAATACCGTTAGACAACTGATCTCAAATGGAGTTATCAAATGATAACATAGCGGATCCGCTAACCAATGGGTTAAATCGAGATCAAGTTGAGAAAACATCGAAAAGAATGAGACTAAACCCAAAAAGTTTTAAGGCACCATGTGAAGGAAACCCCTACCTAGTTTACTGGAGATCCCAGGATCTAGGTTCAAAAGGATAACCTAATTGCATAGACCTGTTCGGTCACTGTAGGGGTACATATCCCCAAGTCTGTTCCTATGATGTAAACAGTGATCAAAGTGAGATAGGCTAAGCTAAAAGCTTTTAATGGCCATTGTGTGCTTCGGTGAGCCGAGCAACATAAGTCACCTATGTGAGAGTGAAGTAGGGCCGCTTCAAGGAGACTACTAGGCATAGTTCTTTCAAACTCTTGCAGAACCAGGCGATGTCCACAGCCATATAGACATAACCATGAGAACTAAAACCCTTGTCAGAGAGATAGTTGTGTGAAGTATATCATCGTTTACACAAACGTTGAACAATTCAAGGACATCACGCCTACTGGTTAGCTAGTAAAGTAAATATACTTTCACAAGGGAAGGTTCAAAGGAGGAAACCTACCTATCTTATGCAGCTATCGATCGTAGAACCTATCACCACATTGAGTCTAAATGTTTTTGATAAAATGATCAATTTCATTCATGTGGGGGATTGTTGGAAAAATGTAAGAAAATGGTAATTTTGAGCCATATTACGAAAAGGTAAAGGTGGAGATTCGAATAATGATTCTATTGGGTCTTATTCTACTCCATGAGACTTTTACAACGATATCTCATATGCTCAAATTGGCTGAGTTATGAATGAGAAATTGAGGCTCAAAGTATGGTAGTTGTGAATTGAGTAAGAAAGTAAAAAACCCCTTTATCCCACATTGGTAGGATAAATAACATAAGAAGTATTTATATGCACTTACTCTCTTGGTGGTCATTGAATGACTTGAATGGAAATTGTGCCTCGCGCGCAGGCGCAAAGGGGTGCGATCGAAGCCCGTCGAACTCATTCGGGTTAGGGCGCACCCGCACGACTGGGTGATGCGAATATCTGGACCGGTCGGGCCCTACGCGGACCTGCAAATAATTTTACCCAATTTGAATAATTTTTTCCTTACAAATAAAAAATCTTTTTGAATATTTCGAATATAAAAGGAAAAATTCGAATATTAAAAGGTATTGGATTCAATTCACGGAAACATATATGTTTAAAATGCCAGTATTGATTATTTATGAATTAAATCGAATTTTGACCATTAATACAAAACATTTTATTTTTCATATTTTCCTCCTCCATTCCCCTATATATATCGAGCCATTTTTCAGTTTTAAACAACTTGAAAAATCTTAAAACCTCTTCGAGATTGCATGCTGTTTTCGGTAATGAGCAAAAGGCAAGGTTCTGTTCGTGATCTCTACAGTCGTGTTACTATTGAAGATCATCCGTTGTTGTATCATGGGAGACTGACGACCAAAAACAACTCAAGCACCAAGGAGTTGTCGAAATCTGTCTTAAGGAAACTGCGTTCCTGCAGGCCTCAACATGTTTCCTTATGGTTTTTGATTCAAATCGGTTTGATTGTATTCGAATAAATTCATTTCAATTTAAATTTAATTTCGTTTATTCGTCTAATATTTATTTTCGCTTTTAGATTAACCCATTTTTTTCTACAATTCCTACACTTACCCTTCTCTTTTCATGGCTCATGGTCTGGCAGCTATGACAAATTGAGTGTGGATGGATATTTGTTTGATCAAATTAGGAACCCGGATTTAGCTACTTGGAATTCAATATTATATGCTTATTTGCGTAGTAATAATATTAGTTCGAGCACCTTTTTCTGTAAGGTGTGTGCTATTAAAAAATAAAAAAAAATATATAAAAAATATTAGTTTGTAATCACCTTAAAACTACAAAAAAAAAATTGTCACATTGTGATGTTACTACTTAGGACACTAGTTTATCAACGGAGGCTTTATGTTTATTCAATGAGATGCAAGGAGTAAAGTGCTACCAAACAGCAATGGTAGCAAAGAGTAAACTGCTACCAACGATAAATTAATTTAGCGTGATGAAGCGATAGATATCTTAAGTAAGGTAGAGTTCAAATTTTAACATTGTGAATAAAACAACTAAATTAAAAGTATCGTTCTTATAATGAAATTCTACAGTATCAGATCTAGACTAATTAATCTATAGATTAAATTCCGATAACTATATTAAAAAAATGAGTAAAGTGCTAAATCAAACATGGATTTCATATCAACTTTGAGTAATTGGATCGATCAAAGTTCTCAAAATATTTAAATACCCCAATATAAGGTCTTTTTTTTGTTTTATGGGTAAACTACACCATATACCAAAAAACTTCTAGACGCGTATCGATTATATCGCTAAACTAAAAAAATAATTCTATTTTAGCATTGAGCTTTAGTTTATGTTTCAATTATACTACTAGGCCGTTAAAATATCTCCATGTCATCGCAAGCGGATCGTTAAGATCTGTCCACGTCATCAACTTTAATGGCGCAATGATATAATTAAAACCAAAACTAAAGTTCAGTGTTAAAATAGTATTGATTTTTAATTTATTAATATAATCGTATTAAATTTAAAATTTAGCAGTATCGGGCGTAATTTAACCGTATTTTATTTTTGTTAGAATGATTTACTCGTGGCCTGTTTTGTGTGCCATGCTGCTATTTGTAGTTGCTAGTAATGGTATTATATTTTATTAAAAAATATGGATTATAAAAATATAAACTAGTATAATGGAATATTAGTTCATGAAGGTGCTTGCTAGTTGGCCGGTTGATGCCACGTCTCCCTCACTAAATCTTGTACATATTACAGTAGTGTAGTACGATAATATCTAGTATCTACACACACGATAATCAATCAATTGTTTAATTTATTATTAATAAAATCATATAGGTTAAAAAAATAAATTATAAGTAAATACAAATACAATAGGAAACCTTCTATTAATTTCTCCCTAATTAAAATTTTAATTGTTTTATTTCAGTTTTTGTTCTTTTTATAAATTGTTTGTTTTTTTCACAAAAATGTTCTATTATATTTTTGGTATATTAACCGCAATTATTGTGCTTTAGGACATAATGAAGTTATTCAAGTACTACTTTTCTTTAATAGGTTAGGTTCGCTTGCTTTAATAGTATTGTAAAAAAAAATTAAATTGATGAAAATTTTAAATATAAACTGTTAAATTTATGAAATTATGATA
The DNA here is from genome assembly GCA_019671005.1 of Hibiscus mutabilis. Lineage (NCBI taxonomy): Eukaryota > Viridiplantae > Streptophyta > Magnoliopsida > Malvales > Malvaceae > Hibiscus > Hibiscus mutabilis. Next base: position 47,373,017 of record CM033733.1, read on the forward strand.
AAATTAATAAAATGTATAATTTTGAGATTAAAAAATGTTATTATATCATGTTACATTAGACACCCGATTCAATTTTAACGACAAAATAACATGTTTGTAACAATATTTTAATTGAGTGACTTATTTATAACTTTAAAAAGAAAAATGACACGTTTATTATTAAACTTGTAATTAAGCAACTTTGAGCGTAGTTTATGATGGCATTAAACTATATTTCAATTTCTAAATTGATAATATATTTTTTATTTTGTCTGACTGCATAAGACATCCAATAAAAACGTATCATATTAAACCAAAAGTAAATTGATAGTTGAACCCAACAAGTTGTTTTAGTAAAAAAAAAATGGGTAGTGTTTATTCTAAGAAACTCAGGTACAAATAATTTTATCTGTAAGGTATATGTGCATTATCAAATGGTTAAGAATATATTTTTATCGGATAATACTTAAAATTATTAAAAATAAATAAAAAAAGTAATTCAAGGGTCAGTTTATAATAAAGGCGTGAGCAAAAGTTGTAGTTTGAAATGGATAAAAAACACAGAGAATTTAATTAAAGCAATAAAACATTCTAATGGTTATGGTGGAATAATAATTGCACTAAAAACGGTCCAAATGGGGTGACCGAATTTGACTTAAAAGCTTCAAAATAAATAATAACATATGTCAAATTTGTGTATAGGTCCTTGTATAATATATAATTATGGATTTAATCTCTATACTCTAATTTAATTTATGTATTTTTTAAATTTCAATTATGATCTAAACAATACAAGGTCAATTTTTACTGAATTGTAAGAACTAAAAATAATAAGGGTGAACTACACAAGGTACTTCTGAATTTTAAATTTAGTATCGATCATACCGTTGAACTAAAAATTGATACTACTATTTTAGCACTGAACTTTGGTTTAGGTTTCAATTATACCATTGAGCCGTTAGAATCTCTCCATGTTATCTCACGCAGACCACGTCATCGATTTTGATGGCTTAATGGTATAATTGAAGTCAAAATAAAAGTTCAATGCTAAAATATTATCAATTTTTAGTTCAATTGTATAATCGATACTAAATTTAAAGTTTAGAGATATCTGATATCGTTGAACAAAATAATAAAATTGGATAACAGAAATTAAATTAGAATATAAAGGTTAAGTCCACAATGAAAGTATAGTATAAGGACTTAATAATATAATTTAACATAATAATAAATTATTTTTAAATGAGAAATAATGGAGAAATTAAGCAAATTGTCCAGGTTCATCCTCTCAATTCTCAAAGACAACTCAATCCAGCACATAGCAGCATCCAACAAAGATTCGACTTTCCCCTTGTCTCGTCTTTTTTTCTACTTTCTCCTATCCAAATAGAAAAAGCTTGAGAAAACAACATATTTAGTACCTTAATTATACCTATATTACTATTTTGATATCCACTTATTATTTTTGGTAAAATAATACTTAATATTAAGTTTTTGTTTTTGGTACTTTCACCGTTTAAAATTAACGGAAATAATGACATGGCTTAGGTTAATAACAATTTTAGTCCAAAAACTTATACAATTTATCAATTTAGTCTAAAATTCTATCAATTAAATATTATTTTAATTTTTGGATTAAAATTATAAATTCTTCATATTCTTCTTCTTCTTTCAGTAGAACACTTTTTGGGGTCTTTGACTTTAAAAAACACGCTAGGCATAATTAAAATTTTAGGATTTGAGGATCAATAGAGGGCTAATGCGGGGTCTATTGGAGGACCCAAAATTCATGATTGGGATACCGACGAGAAACGAGGGGTGAGAAAGGGATGAGACAAAATTCTATCAAAATTAAGATGATGTCTTACCCTAAAATTAATATGATATTTTAAATTAATAGTTTTGGACTAAATTGATAATAAATATAAGTATTTTAGACTAAAACTGTGATTATTCCAATCCACGCATCATCTTCGTTATTTTTTAATGGCCGAATACCACAAAAACGTAATGTTAAGCATTATTTTGCTAAAAATAATAGGTGAGATACCAATACATGCATAGTTGAGTACTAATATGTAGTTTTCCCAAAAAAATTCTATTTTCCGTACTAACCAAACCAATATTTATTCATCTCATCTATTGATCAATCAGAAGCCAAAACCCAAACCAAGAAGAAGAAGAACCAAACCAGTTTTTGTTTTGGTTCTCTCTTTTCTTCCTCCAATGGCTTCTACCATTTTCATTCAATCCTCTTTTCAATCCAAGTCTTTGAACAAATCACGGAATACTCATTTCATTCCTTCCTTCAAACTCCCCGTTTCGCTCTCTTTCAAGCCGCGAACCGCTTTTCAGAGGCAGTTCTCTGTTCGTGCCGGGTTGATCGAGCCGGACGGTGGGAAACTCGTGGACCTCCACGTGGCGGAGCCGGAGAGGGAGTTGAAGAAGCGGGAAGCGGCTTCGTTGCCTCGGGTGAAGATGACCAGGATCGACTTGCAATGGGTTCACGTTTTGAGTGAGGGCTGGGCTAGCCCTCTCACCGGGTTCACGAGAGAATCCGAGTTCCTCCAAACACTTCATTTTAACTCGCTCCGACTCGGCGACGGCTCCTTCGTCAACATGTCGGTGCCGATTGTATTGGCGACCGATGATTCTCAGAAGGAGAGGATCGGCGAGTCCAACAGAGTCACTCTCGTTGACTCGGATGATAATCCCGTTGCCATCCTCACCGAGTGAGTTGTTTAACCCGTAATACAGTACTAATATTGTAATAGTAACTGTTGTTTTTTCTTCTGTTGATGTGATTGCTTCTTTGGGTTTTCTTCACTTTTGTGTTTGGAATTTTCTTTTATCATGAAAATGGTTGCTTTTCAATCCAATTTGACTTTCTACAGCGATGATTTCTGGAATTGAACCTGTAATTCTTTAGCATTTTAATTAAACAAGATTGATAAGATCACTTTGATATATTCATGTGAACCGGTATTGTGTGTTAGAAAATGCCCCCTGCATATTGATGATGTTTAGCAAAAAATGGGGATGGGTAATAGTCCAGGGAAGAACAGGAGGCTTGACCCTGGCCCCGGCCCCGGCCCCGGTCCCAACCTCTGTCCGTGCGTCGTAGTTCCGCAGTGAATGGTTGCATTTTCCGTGGTTCTAGGAACAACCCGAAAATATGGGAAATTGATCGATAGTTTGAAAAGTTGTGTGATTATGTCTTGTGTGAATGTAGGTCATCTTATTATGAAGGTTTTTCAATTGTTTTGATTCTTGGGAGAGCATACCTACATCGAAAGCTTCGGAACGCAGTTGTATTAATATATTCATCGGTGTCTTGTTGAATTTGGTAACTGTATTGTCTTATTGTTTGATTTGTTACTCGATTGATTCAGCATTGAGATTTACAAGCACCCCAAGGAAGAAAGGATCGCGAGGACTTGGGGGACTACTGCCCCTGGACTACCCTATGTTGAAGAAACTATAACAAATGCTGGAAATTGGCTCATTGGAGGTGACTTGGAGGTTATAGAGCCGATCAAGTACCATGATGGTCTCGATCGTTTTCGGCTTTCACCTGTGGAATTACGTCAAGAGTACGAAAGACGCAATGCTGATGCCGTGTTTGCGTTCTAGCTCAGAAACCCTGTTCACAATGGCCATGCTTTGCTGATGACTGATACTCGTCGTAGGCTTCTTGAGATGGGGTACAAGAACCCTATACTTTTGCTTCATCCATTGGGAAGCTACACAAAGGCAGAGGATGTTCCACTTACTTGGCGAATGAAATTGTAGCGATGTCCGTTTCGCTAAAAAAAAATAGGGTTTTCGAAGTGTTTGTGGTTGTCTTTCGGGTATTAAAATATTCATTCTGTGAGGTTTTAAAAACCGCGTTTTATTTAGAAATTGGAGTCGCCACCGGCCACTTAGGTAGGCCGGACACCATAAAACCAGAGATTCGAAAACTGTTGGGTTCAGGAGTCGATTACGGATGGGGAAGAATTAGAACCCCACACCGCCCAAAATTGGTACTTTAATAATTACCGTTTTATTAATGTTAGATTTTCCGGATTAAAGTGGCGATTAAGTTAAGATTCGGTTATAAGTGCGAGTGGATTTTAAAGGCCCCGTTATCCGAGAGTAAACGCCCAACCACTATCACTACGCCTGATACTGATCCCGTTTACGCTCGAATAAAAGGGCATCGCATTGACATTATATATTCCATTATGCAAACTTAGTGAGCAAAATATAAAATATGGCAAATAATTTAAATGCAATACAAATAAATATTAACATAATAGAATACTAATCTAACATAAATAAAATACTAATCTAAAACATACATAAATATTAATCTAACTCATAAATAAAAACAAATTTAACATAAATAAAATGCTAACATTCATAAATATTAATCTAAAATACAAAAATAAAAAATTAATCTAACATAAATAAAATACTAATCTAAAACATTCATAAATATTAATCTAACACATAAATAAAAAACTAATCTAACATAAATAAAATACTAATCTAAAACATTCATAATTATTAATCTAACACATAAATAAAAAACTAATCTAACATAAATAAAATATTAATCTAAAACATACAAACTAAAAAATAAGAATACAATTTTAAATTAACTAATACTTCATTAAATTATAAAAATTACAATACAAATAAAAGGGGAGAAAATATACCTAACTAGGAGCTCGAAAAACGAACCCCGACTGAACCCCACCGGGATCTACCACGACCTCTCCAAAATTATTAACTAGATCGGACCTAAAATAGGACCCCGATCGAATGTTGGGTCGAACCAACTGGGGCTGAGGGCACTGCCCCCAACCCCTGGCCAGCCTTGCGGCCGGCCTAGCTCCCAATTGGGGAGCCGATTCAATTGCCAATTTATGGCAAATTTTTGGGCGTGATTCATGGCTGCCCCCATGCCTTGTATTTATAGGCAAAATGGTGGGTGAAATGGGGTGACGTGGAGCACCCTACTCCACGCAATTTCTTCTTTTTTTAATTAATAATATATTTATTTATTTTTTTACCTTTATATATATATTTACCTTTTTCATTAATTTTATATTAATAATACTACCATTAAAATAATACTAATAACACTAAAACCTGGTAAAAAATGAGTGATTACAGTTGCCCCTCTTTGCTTGTTCTTGTGAAACGAAGACAAAGCAAATATCAAAAGCACTCATTTTTGACCTACTTTCTTGTCTTTGGCTTCGGAATCACGTGTTCTTCTGGAACTCTCCGCTCTTCCTTAGTTGAATCTTCAAGCTTGTAAGTTCATCCTATATAGAACTTCTTCATCTTCTGATCTTGGAACTATAAGTCCTCCCTATATAGAACCTTTCATTCTGAAGTCTTGAGTTACGAGTCCCTCCTATATAGAACTTTTCACTCTGAGACGGTAAAGCTTGGAGTCTTTCTTATATAGAACTCTTCACCTTCAACGCTGGGTTCTCCTATATAAAACCTTTTGCGCCACTGATGGAGTCTTCCGACTTGGAGTTCCTCCTGTATAGAACTGCTAGTCTTTAAACCCTAGAGCCTCCAGTCCTTCCTATATAGAACTTTTAGCTTCTGAAATCTCGGAGCTACAGGTTCTTCCTATATAGAACCTTTCACTCTAAGACAGTAAAGCTCGGAGCCCTTCCTATATAGGACTCTTCGCCTTCAACACAACGGGTTTTCCATATATAAAACCTTATGTGTCATAGGTGAATTCCTTCGGCTGAGAGTTCTTCCTATATAGAGCTGTTAGTCTTCACCCTGGAGCTGCAAGCCATTTCTATATAAAACTTTCAGCTCCTAAAGCCTCGAAGCGGCAGATTCTTCCTACATAGAACCTCTCGCTATGAGAGCTTGAAAATATAGGCCCTTCTTATATAGAACTTTTATCTTCAAATTTTTATTCTCTTTTCCCTTTTTTCCCCATTTTTCTGCTATATTTTTTTTTCTCTTTTTCTTCATTTTCTCTTCTTTTCTTTTCTTTTTTCTATCTCGTTTTTTTAACAAGAATGTTGATATCTTTAGACTTGCGCTACTTAAGACTGCCGCATCATGCCCAAAGGACTTACTAATGGCTCGAAGGACTTATCACCATGCTCGAAAGACTTACTGGTGGCTCGAAGGACTTAACACCGCGCCTGAAGGACTTACCGATGACCCGAAGGATTTAACATCTGGGCCTCACGCTGCTATGGCTGTCGGTTTTTTTGGACTCACGCTGCTAAGGCCGCCGAAATCTTTCTTCACATTTTGGGATTCACGCCGAAAATGGCTACCAATCTTCTAGGACTCACGCTACTATAACTGCCGAAATCTTTCTTCAATTTGGAGATTCATGCCGAAAATGGCTACATATCTTCTAGGACTCACGCTACTATAGCTGCCGAAATCTTTCTTCAATTTGGGGATTCATGCCGAAAATGGCTACCAATCTTCTAGGACTCACGCTACTATAGCTGCCGAATTTTTTCTTCAATTTAGGGATTCATGCGAAAAATGGCTATCGATCTTCTAGGACTCACGCTACTATAGCTGCCGAAATCTTTCTTCAATTTGGGGATTCACGCCGAAAATGGCTACCGATCTTCCAGGACTCACGTTACTGAGGTTGCCGAAATCTTTCTTCAATTTGGGGATTCATGCCGAAAATGGCTACCGATCTTTCTTCAAATTTGGGGACTCACGCCGAAAATGGCTGCCAAACCTTCTTTAAATTTGGGAACTCATGCCGAAAATGACTGCCAAAACTTTCTTTAAATTTGAGGACTCACGCCAAAAATGGCTGCCAAAACTTTCTTTAAATTTGGGGACTCATGCCGAAACTGGCTGCCAAACTTTCTTCAAATTTGGGGACTCACGCCGAAAATGGCTGCCAAACCTTCTTCAAATTTGGGGACTCACGCCGAAAATGGCTGCCAAACTTTCTTCAAACTTAGGGACTCACGCCGAAAATGACTGCCAAAACTTTCTTTAAATTTGGGGACTCACGCCGAAAATGGCTGCCAAAACTTCTTCAAATTTGGGGACTCACGCCGAAAATGGCTGCCAAACTTTCTTCAAATTTGGGGACCCACGCCGAAATGGCTGCCAAACTTTCTTCAAATTTGGGGACTCACGCCGAAAATGGCGGCCAAAACTTTCTTTAAATTTAGGGACTCACGCCGAAACTGGCTGCCAAACTTTCTTCAAATTTGGGGACTCACGCCGAAAATGGCTGCCAAACCTTCTTCAAATTTGGGGACTCACACCGAAAATGGCTGCCAAAACTTTCTTTAAATTTGGGGACTCACGCCGAAAATGGCTGCCAAAACTTTTTCAAATTTGGGGAATCACGCCGAAAATGGCTGCCAATCTTCTTCAATGAAATCCACTTATTAATGTTCTTTGATAATTCTTCAAGTACCTGTCCAAAACAAGTAAAAATTGACATGCCCTTATCTATATGATGCATGCAAAGTAATGCTTTCTTTCTTCTTTTTTCTCTTTTTCCTTCAATTTCTTCTTTTTTTATTTTCTTTTTTCTTCTTTCTCTCTCTTTCTTTTTCTTTTTCTTTTTCTTCTCTTTTTTCTTTCAGCCCTTTTTTGTTCTAAAGTCTTACACCCTGAAAGGTCGTTCCTCAGATTTCTTCATCTCTTTACTTCTTCACTGTATGCTCTTAAATCCTCATCTGAACATGCTTTCAAACCTTTTATGCGGAAGGCTTTCTTGTTTTCGGGGTTATCACTCGTCTTCATAAATGATCTTCTGGTTCTTATATTATTCTTATAAGAACCCTTGTCATCTTCTTCGCTTGGCGTTGCCCCATTCAACCACGGGCTTCACTGCTTTGAATTTTCTTACCCATCATACAGAGCCTTGATCTATTTCTAGTCACCAGGGTGAGCCAACATGCTTATATCTCATGAGCTCATCCTTGATCTTCTCGTAGCATTTTGACGGGAACTAACTCTCGGTCCCTATGTTTTAAATCTCATCATCATTCATTTTTAAAGTAATGCAAAAGGCAATTTACTTGCGTATATTTCAAAAAATAATGATTGTTTGAAAAGATAATAGTCATTTTGAAAATCGATTCTTCCTCGACTTTTAACCTTCGAAAGTGGTACCCGTTTATCTCTTTCTTTCCTTCTGCTCCTAGGCGTGTCTGGTCTTTTAAACTTAGGTCCCGAAGTGCATGTTTGATTCTCTCTCCGACGTCATGAAGTCCTCAAAGCTGGCTTTCATTTTCTCGAGCATCTTATTAAAGAAGAAATATGAAAGGTGGCATGAAACATGGAAGTCACTTTCTTCTTCATCTACAGGAGGCTGTACCTAGGTCGCTAAACGCAGCCACCTCAAAGCACGTTCCTTGAAGCCTTCATCAGGTCTCATCCTCGTACCCTGGAGATACTGATGACTTGTGCTAGGTCTAAAGCATATCTGTATTGCCCATAAAGACGTCGGCTAAGTCTCCGCATGCCTACACTTGGTCTCTACTCAAATAGTTGTACCATATCACGGTAGGTCCTGCTAGACTATCGTAGAGGTAGTGGATCGGGAATTTTTCATTCTCGATGTAGCCATCTATCTTTCTACAGGACGTGGTCAGGTGAATCTTGGGGCAGCTTGTTCTGTCATCATGCGTAAATCTGAGAATCTTTGAAATCTGGAGGAATGACCAAATCAGGGTTAAAATAGAGTTTTCTTGCATCAAAGGCATCAAACTTCTTCTTTTTTTCTTTTTTTCTCTCGAGCCCATCTTTTAACTGCTCGAATCTTGATTTTTGAGTGTCTTCAATTCTTTTATCCATGATAAAACTCTAATTGGTCTTTGAATTACTCCTCATAAAGTTTATGCAAGGTAATTATAATGCAAGGTAATGATAATGTCATGTAAAACAAGTCAGGATCGTGCAAAACAATGCAATGCAATGCAATCCTAAATATAAACATGAATGCAATAAGGTATTGATTCCAAAAGTGATCCCCATAGAACGACGTTCATTGAGGCCAAAAGGTTTCATTATATCAGATATTAGATATTTACAGTTACTGATAAGCTTCAGTGCCTACTTTCTTAACTTCATCCAGTAGTCCGGTCAGCTTGCCTCTGTAGTCCAACAATTGGTCCATGTTCTGGCAAAGCCTGCCACCTTGTTGAGCTGCCTTACCTGCTCGAGTAATATCGATATTCGGGTCTTCATCTATCCCCTACTTAGTCTTTCGTAGCTTGGAAGTTACCTTTTTCCAATTGAAGAGTGTTGGATTGTCATTGCTCTGTCGTAAACTTGTTTCCAAAACTTTTGTTAATGGCTAAGTTATTCTGTAGCTCATCTCTGGAGACTGTCGTACCTATTTCTAATTTCCTCAAACTTACCTGATAACAGCCTGACTTGATTCTTGATTGACTAGTTTCTCTTCTTCCAATATTCTGAGTCGTCCTTCAACTGAACAACGTCGTTCATTTACTCTTTAAAGATGACCCAATATGATATTCTTAAGCACTTAGTAGAGCTTCTGGTGATCATTCAATTTTATCAAAGTTATCTCTCTTATCTGAGCTGGCTGAACTCGAAAGAATATCCCTCTCCTGGGATGCCCCTATCTCCGATCATCAAATTTAACTCGCTTGAGTGACCCACTTCGGTATTACTTGAACTTTGTCCTGGATATCGATTCTTCCTCGACTTTGCCCCTCGGGTGATTGTTAGCTTACTATAGAATTGGGGAACTCCGTCTTTGAAACCCAAAATTCTCATCGTGATAAGATCTTGAAATTGTTCCTCAGGCCCCCACAATCCTCAATACTGTGACCTAAACTTCCTAAACTCCATCATAGTCCTTGATTAGTTCTATCTATCTTTCTTTGTCTCAAATTAAGCTCCTTTTGAGACAACAAATATTTTAAACTCTTATGATCTGTGAAAATGTAACACTTTTCACCATATAAGTAGTGACGCCAAATCTTCAAAGCGAACACCAATGTAGCCAACTCTAAATCATTAGTAGGATAATTTCTTTCATGAATCTTGAGTTGTCGAGAAGAATATGCTACAACCTTTCCTTATTGCATCAATACACATCCCAAACCATTATAGGATGCATCACTATATATTGTGAAATCTTTCCCAAATTCTGGTTGTACCAAGACAGGAGCTTCTGTTAATATCTTCTTCAATTTGTCAAAGCTTTCCTGACACTTATCTATCCAAATAAATGACACATTCTTCATTAATAGCTTAGATATTGAAGCGACAATCATTGAAAAATCTTTCATGAATCGCTGATAATAACCAGCTAATTCCAAGAAACTTCTTACTTCAAAGACATTTTGAGGAACTTTCCATTCGAGTATTGTTTGAACCTTTTTAGGATCAACTCGAATTCCTTTCGTAGAGACTATGTGTCCAAAGAAAACTACTTTAGACAACCAGAATTCGCACTTTGACAGCTTTGTATATAATTTCTTTTCTCGGAAGATTTAAAGAACTACTCGAAGATGAGTATCATGATCCTCTTTGGTTTTTGAATAAACCAATATATCATCTATGAACACCACCACAAATTGATCCAAATATGGCTGAAATATCCGATTCATCAGATCTATAAAAGCTATCGGTGCATTTGTAAGTCCAAAAGGCATTACTACAAACTCATAATGCCCGTATATAGTTCTGAAAGCTATCTTTGGTATATCTGTTTCTTTGATCTTCATTTGATGATACCCTGATTGAAGATCAATTTTAGAAAACACCGTTGCTTCTTTGAGTTGATCAAAGAGGTCATCAATCATTGGTAAATGATATTTATTCTTCACCGTCACTTTATTAAGTTGACGATACTCCACACACAACCTCATTGATCCATCATTCTTTTTCATAAACAAGACTGGAGCTCCCAAGGTGATATACTCGTATAAAACCTCGATCTAATAATTCCTGTAATTGAGCCTTCAACTCTTTCAATTCTGTATGAGCCATCATGTAAGGTGCTATTAATATTGGTGTTGTTCCAGGAAGCACACCAATACCAAATTACACTTCTCGATCAAAAGGTAATCCTGGTAATTCATCAGGAAAAACATCTAAAAATTCCCACACCGTGGGTATATTTGCCAGATTTATCTTTGTTTTCAGAGTATTTATCACACGAGCTATTATGCTTCATACTCATGTGGTAATAACTTTCCAGCAATTACAGCTACAATCTCCTTACTCAAATAATTCTGCCTTTCTACCTCAGATATTATTTCTGGGCTATCTGGTCCTTTTAAGACTGCCCTTTTTAATCGGCATTCAACCGTAGCATCATATGTTAATAGCCAATCCATTCCAAGAATGACTTCAAACTCTTGGAAAGGCAATTCCATAATATTGGCTGGAAATTCTCTTTCTTTGATCTTTATAAGAAACTTTTTATATATTCGAACTACTTTGGCGCTCTATCCTAGGGGATTAATAGCAACTACCTCACTCGAAATTAGTTCTGCAAAAATATTTCTTTCAAGTGCTACTTTATAACTAATATAAGAATGGGTAAAGCCTAGAGGCTCAGTCTATTGAATTCACATTCATATTCATAGACTGTCCTGCCCGATTATTTCAGATCCAGAAACTACTTCTTCATTACTTCCATGAACATGTCCCTAAAATACTTTTCTTTGAATTTTTTCAGAAAGAATTCCCATGTAATCTGTTCTGAAAGAACTTGTACAATGATTACATTCCACCACACACTCGCTTGCTCTATTAGCAAGGATACAACTCCTTCTAACTTTTCTTGATCATCACAAGGAATCCTACTCAACATAGTTTTAATATCATTAAACCATAAATAGCAGCCATGGGATCTGCATCAGTATCACCTCGAAACTCTGGTGCTTTTATTTTCCTTAATTCCTTTGGAACTGATACTGATGCTTGCTGATTTATAATAGCATCCAATGCTTGAAGAAATAAGCCTTGATCTTGTACATACATATTTCTTTGCTCTTGAGCCAACGACTCTACATTTTGTTGATCCTAAGGCAGATTTTAATTCACCTCATTACTACCACTTTGGACAGGTATATCACGCTCGATTGCCTGACGAGATTCCTGATGACCTGACATGTGTTAATGTCATAATCATTCTTTTTAAGTAAGGAGCAACAACACTAATTACAAGGCATCCAAATATATTTGTACAAATATCAGTAAATTTTGACATTCTAGTGGCATGTATATAATTTCGACTATTAACAAACCCGATTCGTATCTAGAACTGGCTAAACCTTTAGCTTTGATACCAATAAACGTAACACCCTAACTAGTATTCTATATACATTACTAATTAGAGCATCACATAAAGAATATTCCAACGTATCACAATACTATTCGTAAGAAAAATATAAATTATCTATTTTTTCATTAATCGCATAGAATCATATTTTAAATTTTTATCCACTCGACTTAAGTCCGATTTCAGGCAGCAACTTGAAATTCCTTATCTATGATATATAAGGAATATAATAGCCTAAAACAAAAATCTATCCGATTACTCTATTTAATCTTTTCTAGTCATTACCCGATTTTTAATTTAATATAACTACTCATTATCCACTATAAATATAAACTAGTTTATATGTTATTACAAACTAGGTCTGAACTAGTATAAAAAACGATTAATTTTAACATATACATGCCATCTAGAAACATCAAAACACATCAAAATATGTTATTACTGATATCGTGATTATATTCTGGATAAGTAAGATGCTAGCTCCTTATTCCCGTTTATGCTTTTCAACCTACGCGTGAAAACCATCACACGCTAAGTATATACTTAGTGAGACAATAATAATATCCAGTGCAATTTAACATAACTATACCATTAACATATAAAATTTTCATGCATCATGACCACTAGATATGCAATTCCATCATGTTAATAATATATTGACAAAATATAATCTGGATATAAATTTCTTACCGATATACTTGCTATAACATTGAGAGTTTGTAAACTCTTTCACTTGTTTATCAATTATTTACCAATAAATCATAGCCCAAATATAACCTATGAGGGCCCTGGTTACACGAGTCAAATATGCACCGAAGTGCTAATACACATAAGGTCGTACCCACCATCCGAACGTTTATAAGGCCGTGCTAACCATCCGCACATTTATAAGGCAGTGCTAACCATCCGCACATTTATAAGGCAGTGCTAACCATACACTAAGTTTCATTTCTATACACTATAGTGCTAAACCGAGTATGTAGCGTGCTACTGGACTCTATGGCATGCCAACTATACCTTGTCCCTCAATGACATACTTGAGCATATGTTCCGTATTTATTTCATCCATGGCAATGTATATCATTATAACTTAACATTGGGTAGTTCATACCCGAAATAACATTCATGATATAACATCATACATAACTAGTGATCCATGTATTTATATTCAATTTTTGACATATTTAAAATATGGCAATCATATGCTCCATGACATAAATATAATGACAATAAAATTTGGGTAGGCTCATCGCAAGCCATCCCAATGATGTATAAAACATCCATGTATCATGTTATGTATGCATTGCACTCACCTGATGCCTCATTAGTAAACCTTACTATAGCTTTTAGCTTTACTCCTGAACCTTTTTCTTATCTTTAAACTTGCTCGTATTATGATCTTGATCATGATCACGATCTATAAAATCATCGTTTACCAAACACATATATTTCAAAGTGTATGTTAGTATCATTCTAACATAAGCACATATTAGGAATAAAATTCCTAAAAATCCTTTATTATTCATATCCATCACAAATTCACAAGACAATCTCAAACCTCATAAAATAACCATAAAATGAATTCTTTTAGAATTCATCTCAATATTTCCAACTTATTCAATATGGTCACTTGTCATTGACTTCAAATTCAATCATTAAACAACATATTCAAGTATTCCAAGAATACATTAAAGCTTAACACATTAATTTCTAATCACTTTCCATTTCATTCTCAAATTTTCCTTAATATGCCATTTGGTCCTCAACACTTTGAAAACTTCCAAATTGATCCAAACAACATTCTAAGCCATGTGAAATCATTCTCACATCATTTCTAGCCTTAGGAAAATTTTTCATAATTTTCTCTAATATTCCCCCGATAGGTCGAATATGAAAGGTCATTATATTCAAATTTTCCAACTTGATTCAAGCATGAATTCAACTTCTAAACCTCATTTCCAAGCTTCTATAATTATTCCCATATCAAAATCAATCCAAAATCAACTTCATATCAAAACCTTAACTTTAAACAAATTAGGATTTAGCTACTTTCAAGTAGTTTCAATCTTAATACAAGCTTGGATATGATTCTACAACACAACTTCGTCAAAATCTAATCTTAAATCATCATATTTAAACATCCCCTTCATCCATCAAAATCATAAAACTAAGGTTTCAAGCAAGGAAATCATGAATAAATGGTACCAAAAGATAGAGAATTTCATGGAGATCAACTTCATATTTCATGCTTTCATCCAAAATCCAACTAAATAAGCTTGAAAATCCAAAAGAAAAATTTTCTTTGAAAATCCAAAAGAAAAATTTTCTTTCTTACCTTGGAGGTTTTGAACAAGAGAGAAAGATGAAGATAAATCTTCAATTTTCATTCGTTTCCAATTTAGCCATTTGTCATCTAATTTAAAAATCCAAATAAAAATCTCTTTTATAGCAAAATGACCATTTTGCCTTTGTAATCCAATGCCCCACATCTTGACACGTGCCAAAAGGTTCATCCAAGGGTCAAAAATAAACCAAGTAGTTAGTGATTACCAACTTTGTCCTTGGAATTTTCCAAAAGTACCATATTGCCATTTTTCATCCAACAACTCATATTTAACATTGAAAATCTACTTTAATCCAAGGGTTCATATTCTTCCAACACAAAGAAAATATCTTAGACATGTAAAATGACATAATTAACCTTGCCTTATCATCATTCAAAATATCTTGAATATCCGATTCGATCTGATTATCCGAATATTTTTCTAAACTTTATCGCTTTATAGCCAATAATACAAACTTTGTACGAAAAATCTGAGTAACACGAAAACATCATTCTTGGGGGTGAACTATTCATTTACGGGACTAAAATACATAACTTTTGGAAATTACAATTTAGTCCCTTAACTTTTTCAAATTTGGGATATTACACACTCAAAATGTATGATCCCGATGCTTAATGAAGCCGAGCCTCACTCAAAGTGTATGATCCTGGTGCTTAGTGGGACCATGCACCACTCATATATTATGGTATAATGCTTATATGCTTTGTGAAGCTTATGCTTTCTTGCTATGCTATACGATTTGACGGCTAGAGGTAGTGTCATATTTATATGATATTATGATGCCATGTTATGAGTATGGTTGGGCCTTTTGTGCCACGTATGATGATTGCTACGATGATAGCATGTGTGTAACCCCTTAGCCCGGCCTAGCCGAAACCGGACTAAAAGAGCCACATTAAGTTTACCGAAGTAAACTCGAGCTGTTAACCTAAACCGAGCCTTTTTTCCTTTTTATCTTGTCTATATACTTATTATTATCCTAAGTGTACATGCATCAGCTGTCGAGTGACAACAAAAACATATTGCAAAATAGGGTTCAATTGTACGACATTATACATTAATGACCAAAATGTATTTTTTGCAAATTACAGGGTCTTTATTAAAGTTAGGTTTACCAAATCATTATTTGTCCAATTTCATGCTAGTGTTTTAAATTTCAATTCAAAACAATCATTCAATCTCATTCAATGGCATACATAGAAATCAGGGACTAAATTGCAAGATTTCTAAACTTCAGCAAATATGCATACACGAAAACAATACAATGTACCGATACAGACAAGCCCGTACCGATACAACCTAACTAACAAAATAGCTACTCGTACCGATACACGTGTAATTGTATCGATACGGTGCGTTGATCCACCTGTACCGATACGGCCTTGACCCCGTACTGATCTCCTCTTTATTATTTTAAATCTCGGAATTTTAGTAGGTAGAGCCCGTACCGATACGATACCTTGCGTATCGACACAACTCTTTAAAATTGAAAAGATCGTACCAGTACGCCAACCCGTGTACCGATACCGGTACAAATTTTAATGATTTGAGTCTCGTTAGACCCCACGTACACCTGTACCTTTCTCTCCATTTTTAAACTCAAAAAAGTCTACTTTTCTTCTATGATTCACTTTTTTTTTTTCATACCTTAAAGGAAAAAAAATAGGGAAGAAAGACACCCAACTCCGTTTTGCCATTTTCATCGTATAAATCCCCCCATAGATCCATTTTTGTCTTTGCCTAAAACAAGGGTTCTGTGTTTTTTATGTTCTGTTTAGTTTTTCTTTCAAATAGAGAACGAATTGGTTGACAAAATTCAAGCTCTCTTTTTTATGGGGTCCATAAGGATTTCTGGGACACCCTTATTTGCCCTTCTCTTCCCATTTCTTTTCTGATACAACAAGCTAACAAAGCTTCAACTTTTAGCACACTTCTTTTGTTTCCTCAAAGTTTTGGCATTTTGGGATTGTACAGAATTCTGTTGTTAAGGAGATGCAGTCGGGTCGATCACAATCCGTGGTGGGTCCGATTCCCGAACGGGTTCAATCTTTTCAACCAGCTGATAGTGATACCAGAGGGAAGCATATGATACTAGCTGAACTGAAAAGGCTGGAGCAAGAAGCAAGATTCTTAGAGGTTAGTAAGTAAAAATATCATCTTTGTTTTTGGGGTTTCTCTTTTAGCTGCTGAAATGTTGTTTTTAGATTGAATCCATTGATTGATTGATTATCTGATTGTTTAAGACAGATTGAATTCAATTGCTTATTTTGTCTGTGTTTAAAGCCTTTATCTTGAATCGAACCCTTTTTACTGTCCAATGAAGTTGTCTTATGCCGGACCTTGAGTTGTTTTCAGCTTGTTTTTGCTAGATAGTTTGGGATATCCTGGATTTACTTACTGATTTTGCTAACAATTGTTCCAAGATTAGTCTTTAAAGGTAGTGTATTACCATAAACAGTATGTTAATTAACCTTAGAGACTGTCCTAATTGCGCTCGTTACCGGAACTTGGAAGTACATAGTATTGGTTTAGATTACCTTTAATATATATGTAGTCTCTTGGCCTTCAGCTGTACAAAGAAATTCTCTACACTGCACTGGTTCTTTTCTTCACTTCGATTAACCGGACTTCTTCGGTGTAATTCATTCAGGCATTGCATTGGTAGGCTGCTTTTTTGAATTGAATATTCAGTTGAATCTTACTCGAACTGCCATCTTTACTGCCCTTGGCTCCGAATTCATAACCATCTTTGTGCCTTCTAGGAGCCTTAATGTTTAACTCATCTGTCCGATGATTGTACTTTTGGACTTTCACTGTTCTGGGATTTCCTTTTGTGATTCCATGACTTTAAGAGCTTGCACCCAGTGTCCGGAATTTTGTTCTCGAGTCTGTTTTTTGGTTAATTAAGTTGGCTAATTTATGCTCACTTTTTTGGCTAATGCATGATGGCAGTCGTATGCTTAATCGGGTTTGTTGGAATTTCCATTTCCTTATTTCTTTTTAAACTTCTTGCGAACAAACAAATGGTATTCTATACTTAGAATCTACTTGGATGAATAACTTACCGTTACTAACCAGAATGACGGGAAGGCTTTTTCCAAAAGTTACTTGGATGAAACCCGAACAACAGTTTGAAATTTAACTGGTCAATTATATCCATCAGCAAGGAAGAGGCATATTGTTTTATACCGGGTCTGAATTCACAACCAGGTGGACATCCCTCGAAAGGGACTTTACATGTTTTTGCTGACAACTAGGTAGAAATGAAGATGTAATTCGAGTGTGCTAAGTAATATAATCACAAGTTTAAGTTTCCTTGCTTACCTAAAAAGATTTGTCCGTTATAAAGCAGCTCCTGAAACCAGGTTTTTAAAAAGCGGTCCGCAACCGCGATTGCGGCCGCTATATAGCGGTAGCGCCGCTGGCCGAAACCGTTTTTTCGGAAAAACGCCCTGTGAATCGTATTCACACAAAAAAACGGCGGATTGCGACCGCGATTTAACGGGTAGCGGCCGATTGTGGCGATAACGGACCGCTATTATCGCTATTACCATTTTTTGCTTGATTTCATTTGCTGAAATTTTTGTTTTAAAACAGAGAGCAGCGGCGCGATGAAGAAGATGATGTAATATTTTGGGAGTGATTAAATTACAGGGCGTGACATTAAACTTTTTAAAGTTCTCATTTTAGCTTAATATTTTATTTTTTATTCAATTTAGTCCTAATTTCAGTAAAAAAAATTGTCCTTTTATTTTAATTCTATTTGTCATTTTATCTTCTTTAAATCTATCCAATTCACATTCGAATTCAATCTTATTTTTTCGTATTGTATATCAATTTTATTATCATGTTAAATTATTATAATTAAATAATATTTTGAGTTGAAAAAATACATTAGATTTTTGTTTAATTTTATGTCATGACTCATGAATATACACATTTCAGTTTATATTGAAATTGAAGCATGACACCTCGTATTAAATGTCCAATTCACCTCGTATTGCATTGTTGATATTTATCTTGTCATTTTTTAAACTTTAGGTATTAATCGGTATGACAAATATATATTATTCTTGAGCTTATCAGTGAAGAATGATAGAAGATATGTTTGATAAAATTGTAAGGAAACTTCTTCCTCATAATTATATTATATATGCCTATTTTCGTTTAGAAAACACTCTAAAAATCATTAAAATTGACTTTTTTTTATAATTATAATTATAATTAGTATGTTTCACAAGAAAATGTACAAAATTTAAAAAATTCACGACCACGATACTCGCAGTGACCGCAATAGCTTCTGTTACGTCCGAAAACGCGATAACCGCGACGCGACCGCGAACGAGTTTTAAATCCCTGCCTGAACCCTGGAAAAGTCATTTGATTGGTCTGAATACCTGGAAACGTTCGGGGTAAGATATTTTCCGAGGGCACTAGTAAAATATATAGAAAGTTATACTTTCCCCTCTTTATACCCCTAGCATGCAGGTTTCTTGTTTGCATATTTTTCCTTCTGATGTACTTATGCCTCTACTTCTGAGACATTTTTTCTAAACTTTCTTTAGTTAAATTCGAGATTTACCAAATTATGTTCTTCATTCTCCTATAGGTTAGAAGGCAACTTAATTTGTTAATCAGGTTAGAATGTTGTCCCATACTTACATAGGAAACCGTATATCACATCCGTATATCCCATCATTTGTATCAGGAAGAGATCAACTGCAATAAAAGAAGCCATCTCTCTCGGACTCGATTATCTAACGTGAGAATATTTAAAAAATACCAATTAGCTTGAACAACTAAGTTTTCCTTTTCCTTGGTTTACGCAGAATTGATTCCAATAACTGCAATTATTTGCAGTCTTGCATGTTAAAAAGGTGGAAAATACTGCAGTCATCATTTTGAGAAGGCCCTTCGGTTTGATCTTTTTCACAGTTTACCATATATGCTTAAAGATTAGAACGTAAAACGCTAGAATGTTGCTCCGAATCTTCATTTTTCTCGAGGCATTCGTATCCAACACATTCACACTCGAGTCCCGAGTAACATAGGCTTTTCTTGCCATGTTTATTGACCTTATCATGATGATGATGTGTATACACACAGGAAGAGCTGGAGCAGATGGAAAGAATGGAGAAGGCATAAGGTGCATGCAAAGAGTAAGCATTATCATCAATGGCATCCATTTGACATCTTAATTTGCATGAAAATTAAGGGCAAAAACTGATTCAAATTTGTTTTCTTTATGCATGGCATTGGCAGGATGCTGAGCAACCTGGAAACTACACCTGATCCATTACTTCCTATGTGATTACACATCCTTTTATATATATATATTTGGTTATAATATCAAAGGCTAAAACTACACAATAAGTGCTCAAATTATGTCTTTTTTTTGTAATAAGTGCTTAAAGTATTTTCTGGCTGAAATAGGTGCCTAAAATTACATTTTTTGTTTGTTTTAAACTCAATTGAGGCACCTACTTGAGCACCTATTTTAACTAAAAATAAAATTTTAAGCACTTATTTCAGCTAAAAATAAAATTTTAGGCACCTATTTTAGTCAAAAAATACTATAGACAACTATTGCAAAAACGAGACATAGTTTGGGCACTTATTTTGTAGTTAAGCCAATATCAAAAATATTCTTCAACTATTCCACTAGACTGAAGTACCTGAAAATTATTTTTCACCATTGTTGACAGCACCAAGTGGACCTCTAAATCTCATATGGGATCGATGGTTTGAAGGCCCCCAGGAATATAAAGGCTGCAAATGTTGGATCCTGTGACTGTGTTTTGCTGATTTGGAAGAGTTCGTCTTTAATTTGGAGAGGCTTTGATCTTACAGAGTTGCAGATGTTTGAGAGAGATGTTTTCATTGTGCAGAAAAATTGACAGTTTTACAGTAATTTATACCAACATTTTCTTCATTCTCATATTTTAATTGAAAATGCTTTCACTGTGCAGAAAATAGCAACCTGAAGTAGATTGAAAAATGTTAAAAGCAACCTAGAAAAGTTCATACAGCAAACGGATGGTACACAAAAAGTTTTACTCTGGTTCAGTGATCAGAATCCATAATATATGAAGAATGAATGGTTCTTTCAGTGATTGGCCTCCTTTTCTAACTTGGTGTTTTACCGGTAACATGCTGGGCGATCCACCCAAGACTGGTACAGCCCGTCTCCGGTCAGTGCAGAGCAGGCTTCGATGTGCCAATCGTGAGTTCTTATGCTGTGAAGTGAAAGGGCGTCGGTGATCTCAGCTGGGGTCATTGCGTCCTTTAGGTCTTGTTTATTTGCAAAGACGAGTATAACAGAGTTTTGTAGGTCGTTGTGTGAGAGCAACCTGAAGAGCTCGTCCTTCATAATGGTGATCCTGGCCCTATCCACACTGTCTATCACCACGATAACAGCATGAGTTCCACGATAGTATGTAGCCCATGATGTCCTTAGTCAATCTTGCCCTCCAAGGTCCCATGCCTGAGGCAAATAAATACAAATATTAGATGCTCAGCAGATACATAAAATGTAAATGAAGCAGTTACATTCATTATCCTCATTAGTCTCTCAACTCTCTTCAACTTTCCACAGTTCCGTAGATAACGATATAAAGAATATCAATTCATATCCATTTTGTTCTTAAGACGAATCTCAAACATAAAAAGACTGCTTCAAAACTGGAACTTTATAAAGGACAAGCTGAAGATCAAAGCAAGAATAAGACCCAATGAGACCTGATGTGAATAATCTAATCCAATGCTAGCTAGCTAGCTAAAGTCAAGTTACTTCACAATCACATTATAGAATTTTGAGAACTGAATGCGAAAGAGCAACGCAACTCGAACCATGGAATTAAATTAGAAATGATGGAAACAAGGAATGGAACAACATGCCTCTGCCTAGTTCAGTAGGTGTACATGGAAAAAACAATTTCGTTCCTTTCAATATAATCTGTGCTACTGCCAAATTCTTCAGGGAAAAAAACAAACTATTTCGATAAAACTAAATTAATTAAGATTAAAGAAATGAAAACCCAGAAATTAAATCATCGAGAAATCGTGAATAACATCTCAAAAAAATCGTTTTTTTCTTAAATAGAAGATTACCTCGAAGCGTATGTTTTTATAAACAAGCTCTTCAACGTTGCTACCAACAGTAGGATGTGTGGTGACAACCTCGCCGAGGTGAAGCTTGTAAAGCGTCGTCGTTTTGCCGGCATTATCCAACCCGACCACCACAATCTTGTATTCCTAAACGGGAAATAACATAAACCAAAACTTCGATATGAAAGCCCCCATCTTTTTCTTCTCCCTTAATAAAAATCAATCGATCAATCAACCCCTTTTCTTTTTTTAATATAAATCGATCAAAGAATCGGATCTAACAAACTAAAGGATATAAAAGAAAATAACCCATTGTTTTACCTGAATTAGAGGCTCGGAGGTAAAGATGATGAACGGAGGCGATGGTGGAGGAGGAGGAGAAATTGGAAGTTTTGGAGGAAATTCTTACCAGCCCAACATTAGAAGCCCAAGGCCCATACTAATCTCTTACCAGCCCAGGATTACAGCTAATTAAAGTAAGCCACGTAAGCAAAACAAGATGTCACCTTAATTCCACTTCCCCACTACATTGTATTTTATTCCTGTTTAACCATCCATCAGACTTCAACGCTGTGTTTGGCAAACGGCAGGGGAAAGCAAAGTTTGCCTTTGCTGACTTGCTTTCTTCACGGGACGATATTTCCCAAGCCCCAAACACGGCACTTGTCTTCGGTTTATCCGCCTCCTTTCTCGAAATTCCCCCTTAGAACCTCAAAACAAAAATATAAACGGAAACTTCCCTACTAAATTCACTTTGCTGCCATACATTTCCGGCCACCGGAAACCGCTGCCTTTCCCGGTAACAATGTCGCACTCTCTCCAATTCTTCACTCCCTCCCGTGCTCCTTACTTCTCACTCCAGAAGCTTCCCGCGACGTCCTACACCCGGTTCCCGGTAATCAACTTCCCGAGCCAAAAACACACTCTCTCGATCACCAAATCGTTGTCTTCGGATCTCGATGCGGCATCATCGCAAGTGTTGGAGTCTGGTAACGGTCAGACCGGAGCTGTGGAGGGTTTGTCGGCGGACAGCGTGGTGACGGTTCCGTCTCATGTGCCGTCGGATTCGGGAGCGGCGGCGGGGATTGATGTGGACTCCGTGACGGAGGCGGAGCTGAAGGAGAATGGATTCCGGAGCACGAGGCGGACGAAGCTTATCTGCACGATAGGTCCGGCAACTTGTGGGTTCGAGCAGCTTGAAGCGTTGGCTGTCGGAGGCATGAACGTGGCTCGGATCAACATGTGCCACGGCACACGCGAGTGGCATAAAATGGTGATCGAGCGGGTGAGGAGACTCAATGAAGAGAAAGGATTTGCTGTCGCCATTATGATGGACACCGAAGGTAGCGAGATTCACATGGGAGATCTCGGCGGCGCTGCCTCCGCCAAAGCTGAGGTAAAATTAAAAAGAAAAAAAAGTCATATGTTCAAAATATGTTTATTTCGTTAATTCTGGATTATTTAATTTGAAATGTAGGATGGAGAGATATGGACATTTAGTGTTAGAGCTTTCGGTACCCCGCGGCCTGATCGAACAATCAATGTGAATTATGATGGTTTTGCGGAAGGTTTTTACTTGTAGTAAAAACAAAAGTAATTATGTTGAGTAAATTGATTCATTAGTGATTTAAATAAGATTGTTTGATGTTATACAGATGTGAAAGTTGGGGATGAGCTTTTGGTTGATGGTGGAATGGTGAGGTTTGAGGTGATTGAGAAGATTGGTCCTGATGTTAAGTGTAGGTGCACTGATCCGGGATTGCTGCTTCCGCGAGCCAATTTGACTTTCTGGAGGGATGGAAGTCTTGTTCGTGAGCGTAACGCTATGCTTCCTACCATTTCTTCCAAGGTTGTTACATGTTCCTCTTCTCTTGCTCTTTGAATTTTAGAAGCTATGGAATGATTTTAGCTAATGTGAATGCTAGTTTTGTCCAAGGGTATCTAATTATCTATGGTTGTCTTTAGTCACATTAGTAACAATGGAATCGACATTAGGAGATACCAATATTAAGAACTTTAGGGTCTCTTTGAATTAACCATGCATTTGCTTGAATTTTTGTTTTCTTACTTGCGTTTGCAT